>CM074734.1:37675539-38056201 GCA_037367245.1 Phrynocephalus guinanensis | reverse complement strand
AGCTCACTAGGAAGATGATTCCACAGCGTGGGGCCCACCACAGAGAAGGTGCGGGCACATGTACGCGATTTCCGCACCTCTCTGAGTGTGGCCACCCTCTGTGAGCGCGCCTGCGCCATTCTTGTGGGTCTAGTCCCAGTTGATCTCTGGGAGATACGCTCCGACAGGTACTCTGGTCCCAAGCCGTGGAGGGCTTTGAAAATCAAAACCAGGACCTTGAACCTTATCCAGAAGGCCACGGGGAGCCAATGCAGGTGGGCCAGAACTGGGGTGATGTGCTTGAATCTACGGGCACCCACCACCAGCCTGGCCGCTGCATTCTGCACCCTCTGTAGCCTCCGGACAAGGGTCAAGGGCAACCCCACATAGAGGGCATTGCAATAGTCAATCCTCGAAATCACGAGGGCCTGCACGACTGTCCTCAGGGAAGACTCGTTGAGGTACGGACAGATCTGGGTGATCCTGCAGAGATGGAAGAAAGCGGCCCTGGAGACAGCCATCACCTGGGCTTCCAGGGAGAGGGTTGAGTCCAGGACCATGCCCAGATTCCTAGCCCTGTCCGTAGGCTGGAGGGAAAATCCCCCCAGTCTAGGGAGGGGGCCATAATACCTGGGTGACGACGCCCCGAAGAACAGAACCTCGGTCTTCTCCGGGTTCAGCTTGAGCCGGTTGATCCTGGTCCATTCCAAGACTGCATCCAGGCACAGATCAAGGGAGCATACTGCCTCCACTGCAGAAGAAGAAAAGGAGAGATAGAGTTGCGTGTCATCAGCATACTGATGACATCGAACTCCAAATCTCCTGATGACCTCCGCCAGTGGCCTGATGTGAACATTGAACAGCATAGGGGAGATTGCCGACCCCCGGGGCACCCCACAAGGGAGGGTCCAAGGAGCCGTCAAATCATCCCCCAGCTGAACCCACTGAGACCGGCTGCCAAGGAAGGATCGGAGCCAGCAGAGAGCTTGGCCCCTGATTCCAGCCTCGGCAAGCCAATCCAGCAGGTTACCATGGTCGACAGTATCAAAGGCAGCTGACAGATCAAGGAGGACCAACAGGGAGGAACACCCCCTCTCAGCCTCCCTGAGGAGGTCATCCTGCAGAGCGACCAGGGTAGTCTCAGTCCCCCGAAGCAGCCTGAACCTGGACTAGAAGGGATCCAAGATACGATAACTACCCTCCACAATGGATTTTAGCACAAATGCCAAGGAAAACCTATTGGGTTAAAAAGAGAAGACATATCAGTTTTAGACAATTAATTGTTTCTCTTTTCTATCACAAGAAGAGCAAAAAGCAATTGATAACAGGAAGAAATGCAACTGAATAGGACAAGAATGGCTTACATCCATTAAAACGCTTCCGACACATAAGCGGACAATCTTTTACCTTGCATTGACTAATTTCATAAGAACACCAGTGTTTTCCATGTTAGTTTCCACCTCTCATAATGTTTTGTTTTAAGTTTTGCATGCTATTTGTAGCTTTAATGTTACCTTTTAATGTTTTAAGATGCCTCTTTTAATTCCCTGTTCTTAACTTGAATATGTCTGAATATGTTCTGGGCTGTATATTGTCCCTCATTATTGTAAGCCACCTTGTGTTCCCTCTTGTCTTTCATGCTTTTGCTCATGTGCAGGCATGGTATTCTTCTGGGTCAATTATCTAGGCAAGAAACTAGAGATGCCACTTTGTTAAAACTCACTTTGGAAGGTTCCCAAGGTAAAGCTTAAAAATCCCTTCTGTCTCTCAGTCTCTTGAAAGTTATGATGGTTTGAGGATCTGCAGATTTTTATTTTCAGCTAATCCAGGAAGACCACCTCATGTTTTGAAAAGGCATGTTGGGTCAGTAATGATCTAGATGAGAATATAGCAATCTAGACAATATGGATGAGATGGCAGTAAGGGTTGATCTGCTGATCCTAGGCTTGTGCCCTGTTCAGGATGGACTTTCACCCCTCTTGAGTTCAGTCCTCCTTCTCCCCCCCCACCCCACAACTATGCCTCCTGTGGGTAGAGAGCCTATATGACTTCAGGCATGCTACATAGACCCAGGTGTCGCATTAACAGGCTATTGACAAACACCACTTCTGATTTCCCTCTATCGCTGTCACCAACTAGCTTCACTACTAAATTAAAGCCTTCAGACTGTTTTTAAGTTGAATAAAAATACAAGAAGTTTATTGATTAGAAGGTAGAATCAAAATCATATATTTTACCAGTTCCTGATGCACCTTATAGCCATCTTAATAGATATGTAAGACATTTATTGAGTGGTTTTATCCGTGCCACTCCTCCCTTCATTGCCATTTGGTTTCCACAGCTGGGCTTGGATTTAACCCCAGGATTCCTAGTGGACAGAGTGATGGAGTAAGATTTTGGAATAATGTCTCCTTCACCTTGGGTCGCTGTGTAAAGATGTTGCTACAGCAACAGCTACAATGTCTAGTGTGGTCATAGATATACCACAGATACCCACTACTTAAACTGAATACAATCTGAAAATCAATTTTTTTTCCTTGAAGTTCTTCTGAGTGATTTGTTTAAAACATGCCTCCTGGAAATTTGCAATAATTATGCTTGCGTATTGTTGTAGCCATTTATCTTGTCTTTCCAAATTCTGTCTTGTGGATACAAATAATTTATGTGACAATGCAGAACACAATGATAGCTGAGTGTACAAGTAATTAATTCCATGGCCATCATTCTTTCAGGATCTGCATTAGTCAAATTTAATGAGCCAAACCTTCCTTTCAAAAGACATACTAGGGCACACATCCTTCATCATGTAAGAATTGTGGTCACATTCTGAATGCATTTTTGAAAAAAAAATGTGATGTGGTATCAAGAGCAGTACATTATATGCACATAGTGGTCAGAAACAATGCTTTTACCACTAATTCTCTTTCTCTCTGCAGGTGTATATGTGTGTGTTACAAGGGCATCATGAACTCAGTAAATGGGAAATATTTAAAAATAAATTTGAAATGTAGTGAGTAACAATTTCCAGTAACGCTCCATGCTAACCTCGGGCAAGTATGCAAAAATGGAATGAACCGAAAAATTTGTTGGGTTGTAGGCGAATAGAAACAAGCTGCTGTTTAAGTTTGAGGCATCACAGTACCTCAACAGTTCTTTCTTATTCTATTTTGTATTTCTTGGACTCAAAAGATTCTGGGTTGATTCAAAAAGAGAAAAGGGGAAATAAAAAAAATGTCTGGCCATCTGGTTACTCTGGGCGGCTTACAACAGAACTGAACAAAACATAGAAAACCTATAATATAATAAACTAAAATAGCAAACAAATAATCACAATATCCATTATAGAGTGCATTATAAAATCATATTCAGCACTTCAGTTGATCTTACATAAAGTTAAAATTAAACTAAATAAAAATCTAAAATGTAGAAAAAGGAGTTTAATGGCAGAGCCATGACTAGGATGGTATAACTCGCTTGGGTAGGCCTGCTGGAAGAGCCAGGTTTTTAAGGCTCTTTTAAATGAGACCAGGGGAGGAGCCAGTCGAATCTTGGGTGGGAGCTCATTCTACAATGTGGGGGATACCATCGAGAAAGCACACACTCTTGTTTTCTCTTTTTGTGCATCTCTCAGGGTCACAAGTCTTAGTCGCTTGGTCTGACAGGAACATGTATCATGGGCAGATCTTGGTGGAACATAGGCGTTCTGACAGGCAACAAGGTCCCAAACTGTTAAGGGTTTTATAGGTGAGAGTCATCACCTTGAACCTGATGTGGAAATGTACGCACAGCAAATCCAGTGCAGCCAGAGTAGGAGATAGATTATCATTACATCTCAACTCTGTTAGAAGTCTGGCTGCTGCATTTTGTACCTGCTGAAGTCTCCACATCAGCCTCAAGGACAGTCCCATGGAAAGGCCACTACAGTAGTCAAGCCTTGAGATTACCAGTGTGTGAACCCAGATATGGGCATATTTGGGCAATATGCCTAAGACGGAAAAAGGCAGACCGGACATCAGATGCCACCTGGAGATCAATGGATAGTCCAGGACAACACCCAGACTGTGCACCTGCTCCCCTGCAAAGAGGGTTAACCCCCCCCCGCCAAAGGAGAGAGATGTTTCCAGCCTACAGACTGCCAGAGCCCCCACGTGAATGACATCTGTCTTGGCCGGGTTCAGCCTCAGCCTGTTTTCTCTCATCCATTCCATCACGGCCCAAGACAGATCTCAAGACACCTCAATATCCTTTCTATTGGCAGATGCTCTAGAAAGAAAAAGTGCAATAATCTTTACACTTCAAGGGCTTCCTCATATTTTACCTCAGGAGATACATCAAGTTTCAATATCCCTGCAGTGTGTTGCTTTCCTACCGAAAGGGGCTGACTCTTAATTTTAAAGGGATTCTCTGCCAAATATTATGGAATTTTGAATCCTAAAAAGAGGCATTCTCTTCTAAATTTTTCCTCACTGAGAATATCACTCACGTTAGGAAGTGTGCCAACACTACCTTCATCTCTTTCCAGAATATGCAAAGAAAGCACAGAGATGTTTTGGCTAGAATGTAGCGAATGTTTCCAAAAGTTTGGGTTGCCACAAATGAATCCATCCTCTGGGGACTTGGAAATATTTGGCTCTCACTGCTGTATCCACTGCGTAGACCCTTTCATGTCAATGTTATTGTGTTGTGATGACATACTCAGTGATCTCTGGCAATTGTTGACACTAAGAGAGCAAATAATGGTGCTCTCTCCCCCTCTATAACTGTAACGGTTACCAAGAACATATGTAGTATGAATCTGTTTTGTGTCTGCATAGAAAATGCATCTATTTTGAATTGTCTTGGATTCTTGATGGGTTTTGATGCCTTCAGGCATGGTATTCTTCTGGGTCAATTATCTAGGCAAGAAACTAGAGATGCCACTTTGTTAAAACTCACTTTGGAAGGTTCCCAAGGTAAAGCTTAAAAATCCCTTCTGTCTCTCAGTCTCTTGAAAGTTATGATGGTGTGAGGATCTGTAGATTTTTATTTTCAGCTAATCCAGGAAGACCACTCATGTTTTGAAAAGGCATGTTGGGTCAGTAATGATCTAGATGAGAATATAGCAATCTAGACAATATGGATGAGATGGCAGTAAGGGTTGATCTGCTGATCCTAGGCTTGTGCCCTGTTCAGGATGGACTTTCACCCCTCTTGAGTTCAGTCCTCCTTCTCCCCCCCCCCACCCCACAACTATGCCTCCTGTGGGTAGAGAGCCTATATGACTTCAGGCATGCTACACAGACCCAGGTGTCGCATTAACAGGCTATTGACAAACACCACTTCTGATTTCCCTCTATCGCTGTCACCAACTAGCTTCACTACTAAATTAAAGCCTTCAGACAGTTTTTAGTTGAATAAAAATACAAGAAGTTTATTGATTAGAAGGTAGAATCAAAATCATTCATGGTAATGTGTTGAAGTATAAACAGAAGGAAGAATATTGCTCTAGCCCACTTACATTTGATCACTAATATTGGTGGACAGAACACCTGAAGAACTATGGATGGAGGCTTGTAACATTGTACAGGAGGCTGCAATGAAAAATATTCCAAAGAAAAGAAAATGCAAGAAAGCAAAGTGGTTGTCCAACGAGGCCCTACAAATAGCGGAGGAGAGAAGGGACGCAAAATGCAAGGGAGAAAGGGAAAGATACAGAAAATTGAATGCAGACTTCCAAAGAATAGCAAGGAGAGACAGGGCGGCCTTCTTGAATGAACAGTGCAAAGAAATAGAGGAAAACAATAGAAAAGGAAAAACCAGAGATCTGTTCAAGAAAATTGGAGATATTAAAGGGGCATTTCGTGCAAAGATGGATATGATAAAGGACAAAAATGGTAGGGACCTAACTGAAGCAGAAGAGATCAAGAAGAGATGGCAAGAATATACAGAAGAATTATATCAGAAAGATCTGGACGTCCCTGATAACCAAGATAGCGTAATTGCTGACCTGGAGCCAGACATCCTGGAAAGTGAAGTCAAGTGGGCCTTAGAAAGCATTGCAAACAACAAGGCCAGTGGAGGTGATGGCATTCCAATTGAACTCTTTAAAATCTTAAAAGAGGATGCTGTAAAGGTGCTGCATAAGATATGCCAGCAAATTTGGAAAACCCAGCAGTGGCCAGAGGACTGGAAAAGATCGGTCTACATTCCAATCCCAAAGAAAGGAAACGCCAAAGAATGCTCCAACTATCGCACAATTGCACTCATTTCACATGCTAGCAAGGTTATGCTCAAAATTCTACAAGGCAGGCTTCAGCAGTATGTGGAAAGAGAACTTCCAGAACTACAAGCTGGATTTCGAAGGGGCAGAGGAACTAGAGACCAAATCGCCAACATGCGCTGGATTATGGAGAAAGCCAGAGAGTTCCAGAAAAACATCTACTTCTGCTTCATTGACTATGCCAAAGCCTTCGACTGTGTAGACCACAACAAACTATGGCAAGTCCTTAAAGGAATGGGAGTGCCTGAACACCTTATCTGTCTCCTAAGAAATCTATATGTGGGACAAGCAGCAACCGTCAGAACTGGATATGGAACAACTGACTGGTTTAGAATCGGGAAAGGAGTACGACAAGGCTGTATACTGTCACCTTGCCTATTTAACTTATATGCAGAGTACATCATGAGAAAGTCCGGTCTGGATGAATCTCAAGCCGGAATTAAGATTGCCGGAAGAAATATCAACAACCTCAGATACGCAGATGATACTACTCTAATAGCAGAGAGTGAGGAAGAATTAAAGAACCTCTTAATGAGGGTGAAAGAGGAGAGTGAAAAAAATGGGCTGAAGCTCAACATCAAAAAAACTAAGATCATGGCCACTGGTCCCATCACCTCCTGGCAAATAGAAGGGGAAGAAATGGAGGCAATGACAGAGTTTATTTTCTTGGGCTCCTTGATCACTGCAGATGGCGACTGCAGCAACGAAATAAAAAGACGCCTGCTTCTTGGGAGGAAAGCAATGGCAAACCTAGATAGCATCCTAAAGAGCAGAGACATCACTTTGCCAACTAAGGTCAGGATGGTTAAAGCTATGGTTTTTCCAGTAGTGATGTATGGAAGTGAGAGCTGGACTATAAAGAAGGCTGATCGCCGCAGAATTGATGCTTTTGAGCTGTGGTGCTGGAGGAGAGTCTTGAGAGTCCCCTGGACTGCAAGGAGATCAAACCTATCCATTCTGAAAGAAATCAACCCCGAATGCTCACTGGAAGGACAGATTTTGAAGCTGAGGCTCCAGTACTTTGGCCACCTCATGAGAAGAGAGGACTCCCTGGAAAAGGCCTTGATGCTGGGAAAAATCGAAGGCAAAAGGAAAAGAGGACGACAGAGAATGAGATGGTTGGACGGTGTCATCGATGCAACCAAAATGAATTTGACAAAACTCCGGGAGGCAGTGGAGGATAGGAAGGCCTGGCGAGCTCTGGTCCATGGGGTCACGAAGAGTCGGACACGACTGAACGACTGAACAACAACAACAACAAAGCTGATTACATGCACACCCAGTTCCTAAATTTACAAATTCTAAACACTTAATGTTCTTCACAGACTCTCTAAAAATCCTATCTCTTCTTTATCCATATTTGTCTTTCTTTTAGACAGTGCCAGACCCTCTCTGATTCTGTCAGATTCCCTGTCTGCAAGTGTAGGCCTTTCTGTAGGTCCCTATCTGGAATTTTCTTCAGAAAGTGTAGGTCCCTAGCTGCCTAAAATAGTGCTGAACAGTGCCTTAAAAACTCCCCAGACTCTCTAATTGGTTTACAAAGCTAACATTGAGTTAGACACCTCTGATGCATTATTCATCACAACAGGTAAATGCTACACTAGGGTACCCCCCAAAAGAAGGGAATGGGACACCATTTCTGAGAACTCACTACCTAGAAAACCTTGGAAAGGGCTACCAAACTGACATGAGGGCACAGAATTATTTTAATTATTTATTTGGATATTTATGACAGTTAAAACATTTGGATTATTTGGTTTCAAACAGAATTGATAGAGCTTATTCCAAGACCTTTACAGGGCAAACGGGCTGAGTGGGAGAGCTCCCTCCCCTGGAGGCACATTCTGCCTGTCTTGAAGAGTGGCTCTATGGTTATCCAGGTGGGTGTTTCTCATCTCTATGGTCTCTGGTAGGGCTGTTTACTCTCCCTCTTCTATTCTATGGAAAAAATCAATGATGCAAGGTAATTTTTTTAAAAACAGCCATGTCAGGAAGCCTCTGCTGGGGCTGGGAACTTGCATCGGTCTGGAGGCCTCTGCAGCAGCCACTCTGGAGGCTCCTGGCAGGGGTGTATTCGCCCTATAAGATGCACAGACATTTCTCCTTATGGTTGGGGAGGGACGTGTGTCTTATAGAGTGAAAAATATGGGTACTTTGTAATATATATATATATATATAGATAGATAGATAGATAGATAGATAGATAGATAGATATAGATATAGATATAGATATAGATAGATATAGATAGATACACACACACACACACACACAGGCACACTTGTGGGTGGTTTCTTGGTTGGCATATGCGAAACCAGCAGCTTTGAGTTTCAGAGGCTCCACTGCTGTGTATGCAGCTTTGCCAATTTACACAAGTCCAAAGGCTGGGCCTTCAATTGTATAGTCTATGTTTTTGTGTTCAATTTCCTTTCCAGCCCTTCCTCTTAATAGGTGGTATGGAATAGGCATTTAAAGAGTTGCAGGTTGCATATGACAGCCCAAGCCCTCCTGTTGTTTACATTTCAAAACCAGACTGTATCTGGAATGTACTTCAACCACAATGTTTGTGTCTATACTGGATACCTTATGTTTCTGAAACGATAGCAATCTTTTCTACTGTACTGCGAAAAAAGGAATTCCATTCCAAATAATGGACTTGAATGTGTATCTTACTGATGTTCTGGTAATACAAATCTCTAGCATTTTCCTGAGTTTGTTTCCAGGACTGGCTCTGTGGTGTGTAGTTGCTCCAGATTTTTTTTTTTTTTACTGTTGTGCTACGTAGGCCACACCCAGGATTTAACACTGGGTGATGAATTTTTGCATGTCACTACAAATAGGTTCAGTGTGGCTATCCTAGTTTGCTCTGGATGCTAGGAACAGAGACACTGTGCTATGTATATGATGCCTATCCCTTATTTCTAGTCACCAAACACAAGAAGAATTATAGTAGAGTAATGGATAGGTACTATATATAAAGAAAACAGCTCAGGGATTTGGCCTTATGGAGTATGATTTTGAAAACTTGAAGACCTACTGAGGTTAAAAAAAATTAACTCGACTAACAGTTCGGAAGACCTAGAAGGTACTTGTAATAAACCCACAGCTGGTATAAAAGTTACTGTGGTCCTTCATGTGATGAGAATGTGTGTTTTTGTTTTGTTTTACTTTGCTTTGATTTTGAAAGAAGCTATGTGCCTAGCTGGACGCCAGCAAAATTTACCACATCCAGAAGGGGATGACCAAGATTGATAGGTGATGAACTTTTGAAGAACTTGGACATATTTATCTTAGGTGAGGCCCTGGTGGGAAGATGGGAATGGGAAGAGGTGATCAGGCAAAGAAGAGGAGATTAGGGCAATAGTGAGAGGTTAAGGCAGATAAGAGGAGATGAAAAGGAAAGGAAAACAGTCAGCATCTAATGCTGAGTTACATTTAAACAACCAGTGTCTTACTGATGTTCTCTTGAGGAGAAAGTTCCACCTGTTTAGTAGCATGTGGATTTGCTATTGGACACTGCCATTGTGCACACTTGTTCTTCATGGGGAAAACTGTCCCTCTTCTTGCACCACAGCAACGCTTCACAGGCAGCCCGATCATATGCTTATTAGACTGGCAGGGCTCTCCACATTGTGTCTTAGCAAGAGTGACCAAAAAGCACCTGGAAACCAATCCCTGGTGGAAAAGGGCTGAATGAGCTGCATCTATTTGTCTTTGTGAGGAGAAGAGGAAGAAGCAATACAAGAATCCACCTTCAAATATTTGGAGAGCTGTCATGAGAACACAGAGAAAGCTTGCTTTTGGCTGCTACTGAGAGCATGAGATGAACCAACAGATTCAAATTTAAAGAAAGGAGCTTTCAATTAAACATCAGGAGGAGCTTCCTGAAAGTAAGCAGTGTTTGATGACCATGGAACAAACTACCCCATAATGTGGTCAAGTCCACCTTCTTGCATGTTTCTCAACAAGAAATAGGTGGCTTAGACTGTGGATTTCCTGCACTGGAAAAGAGATGTACCTTTGGAGTTCATTCTACCTGTAAAATTCTGGGATCTACTCCAAAGGTAAAATGGACCTTTGGAGTCCGTTCTACCTCTAGAATTTTACCTCTAGCATTCTGAGATTTTTAAAGCAAACAACAATGTGTGCTTTAAAATGAAACAGGAATAATTATCAAATCAGAGGGGGAAGAACTTTCTATAATGGATATCAGGAATAGTCCTTCATGGCAAAACTGTACACAATGTTTCTTTGGTTATCATCTTGCCTGTAAACTGCATGGTGGTGGTGGCGGCTGCTATTGCTGCTGCTGCTGCTGCTGCTGCTGCTCCTCCTCCTCCTCCGCTTCCCCCTACTACCTATGAAGGTATTGCCTGTAACCTATTTTTGCAGTAGTAGTAGTAGTAGTAGTCGTAGTAGTAGTAGTAGCAGCAGCAGCAGCAGCAGCAGCAGCAGCAGCAACAGCAAGCAGCTATTCTCCCCTCTCCAACTCCAATTACAGTAAATAGTGGTGTTTGCTTGCTTTTTGAACTGCTTGCTTCTGTATACTGTTTACTTTCCGACGTAATTTCTGGAATGCATTCCCTTTTTGCTTGTGAGTGTGACATTTGGATATTTGACCCATCCCCCCCCCTGATTTTGCCTTCTGGAATCAGCTGGAGACACTTAATTGTTTGGTTCCTTTTCCTGTGTTGAACAGTAGGTTCTGAAGAATGCACCCACCTGTTTGAGTCAGAGGAAAAAGAAAAAACACCTGGCCTCTCCCCATTTCATGTTCCAAAGCCTAGAATGGCAGTTGACTCTCACCTTAACAGTGGTAATCAGAAAGCATCCTCTACTATAATTGGGTCAACAAGCTAGCTTAGGAGTGCAGGGCAGCCAATGGGGCACACACAGCACTACCCTCATATTTTACTACTGCAGCTTCCATCTGAGTCACTCCATCTTTGCACCTAGTGACAGGGGCCAACCTTGTTTGTAAGGGCATTTTGGGGCATGGCCTATCTGTCTGTAGTATAAGAGCATTGCAGGACATTCAGTTTGATGGCTTTGTTTTCTCTTCTTCCTCTTCGGAAGTTATAACTATAATGGGAAGGAACATGAAAGCCAATGACTGGATTTACATTTGTTATGGAAATACCCGTTCTGTATCTCCTAAAACTGGCAAGAAAATGAAATACTAATTACCCAGCACTGGTTGGCATTCAATAAGATGTTTAAACCTCAGCATACCTTTGGCTTTTATATTGGTTTCTGGAGCCTGGTACATTTCAGCCCTTTACAAGTTTTAGGGCTATCCAAGGAGATTTAATAGCTGTAACTACAACTTTCAAACCTCATTAAAATTCAACCATATTAGACAAGAAGCTGCCTGGAGAGATCAATAGGTTAGGTAGCTAGTTGTGGAGCCAGAGGTTAAGAGTAGAGATGGGCACGAGTTGTCGTTAGTCGGGCCGGTTCCGTTTCGGGTCGTTTTTCGCAAAAATTAGTTCGTTTTTTCGTTTTCTTGTTTTCGTTAGTACTGGGGTTTTTTTGGGGGGGGGGTAGCGGGCTCCTGGAGGCACCTCTGTGGGGTGGGTGCCTCCTCTGCCTGCTATAAAGGGAAAGCGGGCTCCTGGAGGCACCCGTGGGTGCCTCCTATCCTTACCCACTAGGAAGGGGAAGCAGGCTCCAAGAGACCCCTCAACATGGGGGTCTCCCCTCCTCACCTGCTGCTGCAAAATGCATGCATAGCCATATGGATATGCATACCAGTTGCAGACGGTGAGACTAGTGATGGCAGTGAACCCAGAGCCATAGGTGATGCCTAAGGCTCTCGCACCATCATGTCTCACAAAGAAGGGAATTGTACTTGCATGTAGTGCAATGCAAGTAGATCTGGCTTAGGGTTAAGGTGGGTTAGTGCAAGGGCTAGGGTTAGGCTAGTGACGGGTAAGGTTACTGTGGGCTAGTGGGTTGCACCTCTGGGTGCCTCTCTGACCCACTAAGAAGACAGTCTGTGACATATGGGTGTAAAAAAAATAAAATAAAATAAAATCAATGGAGGACAGAGGAGGAGAGGAGAGACATTTTGTTGCAAGAAAAAACCCACTGCTACTGTGAAAAATCTGGCAGTTTATAAATTTTCGCGTGTTTCTGTTGTGCTTGTGTGTTTTTGGACCACGATTTCAAAAACAATATTGCGTTCGCCGCCCCATTTTGGATCCCCCGCCCGCACCGCATGGCATGGCGACTCGAGTCCGGCTGCCCAGGACGGGGGGGAGGCGGGACCCCCCCTCCAGAAACCACCCCTCCGGTAGGTGCCCTGCGCCCTTAGTCAAGCAGGCATTTTTCCGCCTGCTTTTTTGGCCCGGGAATGGGTGGGGGGAGAGTTTAAAAGTTTTTTCCTGTGCCATCCGTGCCGCTTGCTTGTGCTTTAATTGCGGTGGCCGGCGGCGAGACTGGGCTTTTTGCTGGCTGCGAGCCTGCGGCGAGTCCCACCAGAGCAGCCCAGGACGGGGGATGGGGGGGAGGCCGGGGACCTCCAGAAACAACCCCTCTGGTAGGTGCCCTGAGGCACGGCAGGCATTTTTCCGCCTGCTTTTCGGCCGGGAACCGGTTTTTTTTAACTTTTAAAAACTTTTTTTCTGTGCTGCGTGGCATCGCGCGATCGCGCGATGCAAGGAACGAGCACGACAAATCAGACCAAAATTGTTCGTTCGTCGGTTCGAGCTCGAAGTCTGGAAGAGTAATTCCCGTTACCGTTTCCGTAGAGTAACGGAACCGAGTAACAGAAACGGAAACGGGAATACCGCTAAGTCGTGCCCATCTCTAGTTAATAGTTATTCTTCACTGTGCCTCTTATGAGTAGAGCAAGTTAGCAATACTATGTGCACAAAAATATGTACCAATTTCTGTGTGGGGAAAGAGGAGACTTGTGGATAATTGAGAAACTCATCAAGAATAAAAAGCATTGCAAAAATTGACAGATTTCCCCATTCTGCTACTAGGTCAAAGTAGAGAGTGAAAAGAGAAGTATGTGAAAGAGTCTTAAAAACTGGATTCCCCCCAGTCATTCCAATTCAAACCATTTTCATTGGTACCATAATACTCTTCCCATGGGTATTAAGAGGTGAACTCAGCAGCACCTCACTGGTTTTATGGGGAAAACCGGTCTCATTCTGTAAAGTGCTTAGATGTCAATCTGTGGGTACTGTTTGCTGCTAAATGTTGTAACTCATAAACCTGCATTCACCTGTATTACAATTTTTGACATGCTTCATGTGTCCAATGGAGATGTGAAAAAGAGACCACTAATGGCATTTAGTGCTGAAAGGACCCATGGCAAAAATAATGATGAAATAAAGGCACTTCCAGACTATTGTGCTCAGAACCTCAGGTGGTGAAGTGATGTTTTTGTGTAGCAAAAAATAAAGCCCTTGTTTACCCCTAAAGGTAGCATAAGACGAGTGGGCTCTGTGTTCAGTCACTGCAGAAAAGAATTTGCAAGGTAATGAATTTCTTTATTTACTTAGCATAATTTCATCCTTGAGGAGTCTTATCCTCTCAAGTGGAAAGATGAAAACGTCAGCTTGGAATTTTTTATTTTATTTTATTTTTTATTCTATTTTACTACAGCTCCAATCTATACTGGCTAGTAGGTTCCGAGAGCTCTAGTCTGCAAATATATCTTCTAGAGACTCAGATGGATCATTATTCACTAACATAGCACAACATGGGAACCCCACTTGGTTCTCCAAACACATCATCTACCCTGACACTCAGGGGTGCTAAGCAGCAGATATTTCTGTTCAAAAATGATTATTTTGAGGTAGACAGGATGATGTTTAAGTGTGCACAACATACCATGGCATTTTAATGTATGTTTTCATACTATACTATGCATTTTCATGCATTAAGTTTGTTACTAAACTGGAGAGTAAAAATAAGAGCTCAGTCTTTGAAATACTATTGGAATGTTGTTGCGTTTGATGAAATCCAGACCATGGCGGGAGTATTCAATCTTCAGGCAAATCTGTCATTTGTAGTGGTTATTGTTAATGGTTGGTCTCCTGTGGGAAAATGATTTTAAAGCATTCCCCTTTTCTGTGGTCCAAGAAATATGAATAACTCCATTTGTTTATTGTATTACTTCAGACATCTGGTGTTAATTAGGTCTGCTACCAAGAAACAAAAGGTCTGAACACTTCTCATAATTTATTTTGCAATATTTACCTGGAAATGTAATGAAGGCACACCGTTTAAACCATTTCTTTAATATCTTATTTTAAAGGACAGCTGCCTGCCGTGTTTATCTTGATTATCAGCAAACACATTCTTCTACCAATTATGTGCATGGTCCAACCATTTTGACAAGATGGATTTCACAGAGACAAAGTGCTGAAGTCAACTCTTCCATAAAAAACTTTTCAATTAATAGCCAAACCCAGGACATGGCTACTCAGAAGGAAGTCCTATGATTCCCAGATGAACAGGCAAAGGACTGCTTAAACAGGATCAGCTAAAAGGGCTTGTTCCCATTTGGTTGGATTGTTTGTTTCCATAAATTTTCTCTTCTGTTCTTGCCTTTTAACAGTGTTCCATGGATTGAAGAGGCAGATATTTATTTTGCTGCTAGCCAAACTGCTGCTAAAATCCCCTGAAGACAAATTCATAGAGCATCATAGTAACCTGTTCCTCTTCTAGCACTGCTTTGGAGAACACAAACAAATCCTAGTCCAGCACTGGTTTTTAGAGGAAAAAATATTGTCCCTGTCTGACATGCAAGAGTGAGGAGACGTCAGATTTTCAGGATGTGCTCTGTTTGCTTTTGTTAAAACTGGTCCCCAAGACCTATCAAAAAGATATCTTGTGTAAAAATGCACAGCTCTGATTCTGAGCCCACAAATGTAGGTGTCAAAAGAAGAAGAAGAAGAAGAAGAAGAAGAAGAAGAAGAAGAAGAAGAAGAAGAAGAAGAAGAAGAAGAAGAAGAAGAAGAAGACTTTTATTGGCCAAGTGTGGTTGGACACACCCAGAATTTGTTTTGGTAAAATATGCTCTTGATATAAAAGGAAATATAAGAATCAGATAGTCAACAATAAAAACACAGTACAACAATATAATATAACCTATTATTTAAGGAAGAAGAGAAGTAAAAATTAATTATTCAACAGTTTGATAGCACTTGGAAAGAAACTATCTTTATACAGTGGACCCTTGTATAACAAACAGCTTGTATAACATCAAATTTGTACAACATAAAAAATTCCAAAGATAGGAGAAATTTGCTTAACATAATCACCTATGGGGAGAATCCGTACAACATAAAAATAGGATCACTCCGTTTTCAATGCATTCCTATGGGAATTTGTATAAAGAAAAATTTGCTTAACATAATTTCCTTTGGAACAAATTAATTCCTTTATACAAGGTACCACTGTATCTAGTTTTCCTAGTATGCAATGCCCTAAAACGCCGCCCTGAGGGTAGCAATTGAAACAGGTTATGTCCAGGATGTGTGGAATCTGTGTATATTTTCATCGCCCTCTTTTTAGCTCGTGTGGTATACAGTTCCACAATAGATGGCAGATAGGTAGCAATAATTTTTTCTGCAGTTCCAATTATCCTTTGAAGTCTATACCTGTCATGCTTAGTCGCAGAACTAAACCAGACAGTTATAGAGGAACAGATAATAGATTCAATAGCACCTCTATAGAATTGAATCAACAGTTCTTTTGGCAGTCTGAACTTCCTACATTGACGCAGACAAAACATTCTTTGTTGTGCTTTCTTAATAATACTTTCAATATTAGATGACAATTTTAAATCTTGAGATATAATAGTACCTAAAAATTTAAAGGACTCCACTATGGACACTAAGTTATTTGATATCATAAGAGGTGGCTGTATAGAACGAGTCTTCCTAAAATCCACCACCATTTCAACAGTTTTGCATGTGTTTAATTCAAGATTATTTTGAATACACCAGAAAACTAGTTGATCAATCTCTTGCCTATATAGGCAGATTCATCATTGTCTCAAATGAGGCCAATCACTGTAGTGTCATCTGCAAACTTCACTATTTTAACAGAGGGATCCTTTGAGGTACAATCATTAGTATATAAGGAAAAAAGAAATGGAGAAAGCACACTGCCCTGATGGGCTCCTATGCTAACCTTGCTAATATCTGATATAATTTTACCTAACTTCACCTGCTGCTTTCTGTCTGTTAGGAAGCTTACAGTCCATTTACAAGTGTAATCAGGTACAGACAGCTGTTTTAATTTAGTCATAAGGATATCCGGAATAATAGTGTTAAATGCAGAACTAAAATCAACAAAAAGAACCCTTGTATAAGATTTTGGAGATTCAAGATGTTGCAATATATAATGTAAGGACATATTAATAGCATCATCTATTGATCTATTTGCACGATAAGCAAATTGCAATGGATCTAATGACAAATCTGTGATAGATTTCAGGTGAGCCAACACTAGTCTCTCAAAAGTTTTCATGACTACAGAAGTTAAAGCAACTGGTCTATAATCATTCAATTCCTTGACAGAAGATTTTTTTTGTACTGGAATAATCAAGGAATGTTTGAAGCAAGAAGGAACATAACACATCTCCAGTGATCTATTAAAGATGCGGGTAAAAATAGGAGCCAGTTGTTCGGCACAAACTCTTAAACAAGAAGAAGTGATTTTATCTGGATCTGGTGCTTTCCTTAACTTCTGTCTGTAAAACAGACCTTGCACCTCCTTCTCTGTGATCACCAAAGATGGAGGACCTGATGGCATGGGGTGAATTTCCACAGGCTCAGTTGTTGTTAAATCTGAGATGGAAATTGTAGGAATAGATGGTTGCAGTTTCCTCTCAAACCTGCAGTAAAACATATTCAAGTCATTCACTAGTTGATGATTTCCTTCAACATGGAGAGGAGGTTTACTATGACCAGTAATGGTTTTAAGAGTTTTCCACATATTTGCTGATTCATTTGTTGAAAACTGGTTCTTTAACTTTTCAGTGTCGTTCCTTTTTGCTGCTCTAATATCTCTCTGGTCAATATATTCCTAGCCTGGTTGTACAATGTTCTATCATCCTTTTTGTAGGCTTTCTCTTTGGTATGACGTAGCTGTTTGAGTTTAGTTGTAAACCACGGTTTGTTGTTACTGTAAATTTTCACATTCTTAGATGGCACACATAAGTCCTCACAAAAGCTGACATATGATGTTATAGTGTCTGTGAGCTCATCCAAATCAGCAGAAGTGTTTTCCAATAGGTCCCAATCAGTACAGTCAAAACATGCTTGCAACTTTAACTTTGCTTCTTCCGTCCAAGTTTTCACTGTTTTAATTGTTGGTTTTAAGGTTTTAAGCTTTTGTTTGTAAACAGGTACAAGGTGATCCATACAGTGATCAGAATGTCCCACAGATGAGCGTGATAAAGAGCGATAAGCATCCTTTAAAGTTGTATAACAATGATCCAAAATATTTTCCCCCTCTAGTAGGGCATTTAACATGCTGGAAGTACTTTGGTAACTCCTTCCTTAAATCAGCTTGATTAAAATCACCTAAAATAATTTTAAAAGCATCAGGATACACATTTTCGGCCCATATAATTTGACTAGTTAAAATACTTAATGCATTTGTCACAGAAGCATGAGGAGGGATATATACAGCAACCACAAAAAATGTAGAAAATTCCTGTGTCGAAATAAAAGGGATTGCAGATAATGATTAATGTTTCTAAATCTACATTGCAAAATTTCTTAAAGGTGGTTATTTCTTTAGACCAATGATTATTGATATATAAGCACAATCCTCCGCCCTTCTGTTTCCCAGATGTATCAACAATTCTATCTGCTCGTTGAATTTGAAACCCTGGAATATGTACAAAATTTTCAGGGATTAAGTCACCCAGCCAAGTTTCTGAAAAGCAAATCAGTGCTGCATTCGAGAAATCTTTGTTGTATCTATTCAAAAGGAGTATTTCATCCATTTTGTTGGCTAAGGAGCATACATTCGATAGTAGAATTGAAGGGAAAGGGGACTTCAAACTATTTTTCCTCAGACGATTCAGAGCCCCTGCCCTCTTACCCCTTCTCCTCCTTCTCCTTCTTCTCCGACTCCAACCTCGACTTTCATTGCTGATAACCCAGGGATTTACAGCTCTCAGGAATTCCCCTTCATTAACAAGCAATGGAGGAGGGCAAGGGAGGCAAAGCTTCTGATAGTTGTTCCTCATAATGTTGACAAATGCTTAGCAGGTCATTTCTGGTATAAAAAATCTGATGAAATGCACAAGGAACACCAAAGCAGAATAGATAAAAAAGATAAAGAGAAAAAGTCGAAGGAGCATGTTACCAAGGCTGCCGTCCGTGGCGCCATCTTAACAGCAGAGTGAATGTAGCTTGCAGTTGTTTCTTCACATAACAAATACATGTGACGATCCCAACATTGTTTTATTCTTTCAATTATTTAGGAAGGAAGCAGGACCAATTTAGACCATTAAGAGACAGTGATCCTTAGAAAGATATACAAATGACTCTGAGCTCAGCTCTCACATCCCAGCTACTATTTGCCTTCCTGTAGACTGTGATGCATTTTTGAATCAGGTATTTTATGGGAAGGAAAACAGTATCGTATTTTCCCCAAGAAATATTGTTCTACGTTTAAATCTTTTTGGCAGGAATTCAGGCCGGTAGCATGGGTCTCCATGCATGCTGGCTTCCTTGAAATTGCTGCTTCTGGAAAGGATATAGGGAGCTTCTGTGCTCATGGGACCTTGGGTCAAAACAAGACCTTGATCTGACCTGTGAATCTGTGAATCTGTGTTGTCTTCAATGTATTTAATGGTTATCAGCCAAGTCTTTCTTCCCCCAGCTCTATGTATAACTTCTCCTTAGTTCTATTGAGATTCAGTTTAGAAGTGAAAGGGGCTTAAATATCAGTTCTGTGGTGAAGAAGTACCTTTATATAAAAAAATATGCTGATATGTTTGCATTGCACTGCCAGGGGGTGTTCGTTGTGTGTGTGTGTGTGTGTGTGTGTGTGTGTGTGTGTGTGTGTTCCAGCGCTACAAGCCTTTAAAGTGCACTTTATAAAGAGGACTGAAAACCACCCAGCTTTTTTGCTTGTTTTCAGACCTCCTGGATGGATTAATTGGGTTTCTATTCATTTCAATGGGAAACCACATTTCGGATAATGAATTTTCCTGAAAACATACTGCCTCAGATAATGAATTAAATTTATTATCAGAGGTACCACTGTATATTTCTCCCATCCCTGCTCATGGTCCTTTCCTTTGCTTTCCTTCTCTACCCTTTCAGTCTTTTAGGAAACAACAACAACAACAACAACAACATCATCATCAACAACAACAACAACAACAACAACAACAACAACAACAACAACACATGCATCTAAGCATGAGATTTCTCAGCTCTGCGAGTTTCAAATAAGCTAACTTTTGTTAGCAATTTATCCATAGGAAATGCACATAGGATTCGTTGGCAAGCTGATTGTGCAGACAGTGATGGCTGCAAAGATTTTATGTTTGGAGGGAAAATGCTTGTTGTGCGAGTTGGTTTTGATGGCCATATAGGCCCCTTCCAATGTCACTCTTCTATGATTCACGCCACTCACTTATATGATTCACGCCACTCTCTTCAGTCAAGTTATCTGACAAGCTTTCTTTCTCTCTGCAGGGTAACATGGTTCTTCACAAGCCATGTATTGGTAGCTGGGAGATGATGATGATGATATGCTCTTTCTGCTTGAGAGATAGCACTATAGTTTGTTAGACTCTTCATACCGTAAAGATGTGCAGGTTTATTGAGCAGTCTGCAAAAATGTAAAGCAAACAATTAAGTTCTGGAAAAAGTGCGTAGTTTGCTGCTTTCACTCTTTGCCCACAACCTCCTTGATTTCCTGGACTTTATTTCTTGTGGATCCATGACAATTATCATCTGGTCTAGGAGATGCAGGAAGGATTGCTAGTGTTCCTTCACTGAGCATCACGTAAAGGGAAGATCAGGAACTGTCGTGGGATTTGGGGATGTTTTTCACCACAAATCTCATAATTCTCCATTCTGGTAGTTTCACCTTACAGGCACACCTTAGAGACATCTAAATGTGGCTCGTCTGAGGGAAAGTTCTCAGCTGGAAGGCTTTGAGACTTGGTTAGGCCTACTTCCAGTTAGAATCCTGTTCAGGAAAAAGCTCATAGCTAGCCTCAGGGCAGCAACAGAAAGCTTGGGTGCAGCTAGTTCTGTTTAGGACTAAAAGCATTCCTGTCAAGGCTTTTCTCCCAGTTGAGCTCCATTTAGGCATATGTTAGGTGTGTGTTGGGTAGAATGCCCAGAATGGAAAATTATGAAATGTACACTGATCCCCAACCCATTCGTGGTTCATATACTGTGGTCCCACTATATTGCGGGACCACAGTATATGAAAAAGGCCCCCTGGGGTAAGGGGGAAAGGCCTGTTTCAGGCCTCCCTTACTTACTACAGGACTGGCGCTGCCCCAAACAGGCCTGAGAAGGCCTTCCTAGACCTTCTGGAGGCCCCAAAAGGGCCTCTCTGCAAACCGGAAGTGACTTCCAGTAAACCAGAAGTGACTTCTGGGTTGCCGAAAATCATTTCTGATGCCTCGAGGGCAATTCACTTCCAGTTCACAGGGAGGCCCTTTTGGGGCCTCCAGGAGTCTCGGAAAGGCCCTCACAGGCCCGTTCAGGGCAGCGCCAGGCTGCGAGTAAGTACAAAAGTCTCCAGCTAGGCGCCACAGGCCCGACCCAACCTGCATCCGCATATCAGTGGATTTTCAATTATCATGGGTCGGGTTGGGTCCCTAACCCCCATGATAGGTAGGTGGGTCAGTGTATAGTACAAGCAGGAAAGTGTTCTGGTGTTGTCTAGGCAACTGGGCGACTTCTTTTAGTGTTCATGCACACAATGCAAGAAGAGGGTCAATAGAAGCATCTTGTCTTGTCTCATCAGTAGAGATGGGCACGAAACAGAAAAATGGTGTTTCGGTTTTTCATTTGTCATTGAGAGGTCTGTTTCAGTTCGTTTCCGTTTGTCGTGAAATTTTTGAAAAATTTCATTACCATTTTTCGTTTTTTCATTTGTCGTTTCTACGTGCTTTTTGCGCGATTTTTAAAGCATTTCCGTGCACAGGCATCCCCCAACGCCCCAGACCAGAGGGAAAACACTAAAAAAAAATTGATGCTGGCAGAGACACAGTATAGACTAGGTATGCAGGGAGGCTGCAAAGGCAGCAGGGGGCGTTGCCCAGGGTGCAAGGCAGATACAGAGTGACTGCACTCTGGGGCAAGGGAGGGTACTCACTGAGAGGTACGCATCACGCACGCACACAGGGAGGCAGCAGGACTGAAGCTAGAGGCGCAGCAGAGACAGCAATCCCACCCTAACTCCCACCAGAGACTGCAAGGAGGACGGGGGCTGCCAGACCTGTCCACCCAGTCTGCAACCTGGGCATGCTATTGGTTGAACATGATCCCATCACATGGCTTGCCTCCATTTTGTGGCTGGTGGCGACATCCATTTTAAAGGGAAAATAATAATACATCGCGATGGGAGAAGACTAAAACAAACGTTTTAAGGACCCCAACCCCCCTGGTAGGTTATCAGACAATATAAATAATTATTGCTGCATTTTTATGGATGTCCACGGCGTTTTTTAACATTTAAAACAGCTCATTTCATTGCGCGTCGCCATTAACGGAAATGAAACGTAATGACCACAATTTTTGCGGTTCTGTTCGTTTTGTTGCATTTTCATCACAATTTTCGTTTGTCGTTTCATTGCGTAACGGAAACGACAAACGGTAACAGAAATGAAAAAATGTTCGTTCCGTGCCCATCTCTACTCATCGGTAACAATGTTGTTCTAAAAATGTAAAATAAAATTGTTGTTATATTATTCCTCTCTCCGCACCACAGTGTTTCCTTCCTGAATTTTCTACTGACTATCATTGTAGTTGAGCTAAATTATGCTTCCCTGTGAGGTCCCTCAGGCAAGAAGATGGTTCTCAGATAGTTTGCTTGTATGAGTAAAAAACTTTTCCAAGTGCTAAAGAGAGAAAATGGAAATTCTATTTTCATATTATCTCTGACTTTGCCCCATATTTGCAGACTAAACCATACCTCACGGTGAATTGCTGTAGGGTTTTTCATCTGAGTCAATGATTTATTTACATCTGAGTCAAGGTGCGGAATAAATAGCTGCTAGCCATTTGATTCTCTAATAATACTTAGCATGATGGCATCATTCTGGAAACAATCAGGACTTCTATGTAGTGTTCCAGCCAATGTGAACTTCTTTCTTCACCTCCTAGGAAGTCTCCAGATCTTGCAGTGCTTGCAGGCAGGAAGGTCTAACCATCCCAGGCCATTTCTTCTCTAAATGCCCATCTGTCAGTGTCAGGTCTAAAAAAATATAGGAGGCGGAGCTGCTATGGGGTTAACTTTGAACAGGATGTGAACTTAAAGAAAAAGGGAATTTAATCTCCGTGTTCAATACTGCACAATATATAAGCTATCTGACAGAAAGGCAAAATAAATGTTTTGAAAGGAATAGGGACCAAGTATAACTGAGTGGGCTCTCTGTGTTCCCCCTACCATGGGGAATTTATCTAAATTGACAGGAGCATGGTTGAAACCACATCCAGAATTATAGAGGGCTAGAAATTTCAAGGGCAAAATGTAAATGGATTTCGCTTTAGAGGCAATGCATGCTCAATGCGTAATTGCCATGACTATCTTCAGAAAACTTTCTGTTTTACACTCTTTATTTTCTCAGCTAATTCATTACAAAGTGTTGCTTTCTGCTCATATGCTACTAACACATTGCAAGGGATGCTATTTCAGGCCTTTTTCAGGCCTGTTGTGTGAGATATATGGGCAAAAGAAATCCCGTTCTTCTTATAAAACTGCTATAAGGTGATAGAATAAGGGTTTTCTTTTCTTTTCTTTTCTTTTTCTTATTGTAAGTGAATAGAGCTTAGAGGCAGATCAGCCTGTCCTTGCATGTCCTGACCTCAATGGGCAGCCAGGTCTGATGAAAGCTGGAGGCCATGGTTGACCTGAAGATATTAGGCGTTGGTCAGTCCAAATGACATACAGTGACCCCCCGCCATTTCGTGGTTCAGGTACTGCAGCCCCACCACATCGTGGGTAAGATGCCCCCCGCCCCCGCCCCCGCCCGCTTCTGCATATTGCGGATTTTCTTGCATCGCAGGTGGGGTGGGTCCCTGTGATCGGCGGGGGTTACTGTATACAGTACTACGATCTACCCCTCTGTTTGTGTGTGTGTATGCACATTTGTGTGTATGCATATACATCTGTAAGACAATGAGAGTGATGGGGCAGTGGATTGCACCAGAGCGAGAGCCAAGTGCTTCTGTGCCTTTCAGGATCTTCTTTGTTGGCATGTTGGCCTCTGGTAATTGATAGTGGTGGGGTGGGAAGTGCCTGGCTTTTTAGAAGACATGAGCTAATGGGATTGGTCTGTGAAGATCTTAGCTCACAATATGATTGAGCCCTTCAGCCTTGGGTTCAGTATCTGGACCCTGTTGTTATATTTCAGGTGGTGGGATCATCAGCTCACCTTCTTCTGAATCTTGGCTATTGCTCAGAGACAGCATGACAGACAGGAAAGGCTTCCAGAATCCAACGGCCAACAAAAACATTATGACAAAGATGAGGAGGGAAAGAAGTATGTGCACATAAATCCTTGATGTGGTTCTCCTTAGGGTCATGAGGTCAGCTCATCTCTGACGACCAGAGCTTCGCTCGCCTTCTCTCTCCGGGTGGCCACTCTGAGGGAAGCCCAAAGGGTTTCTACCTGCAATCGGGCCTTCTCGGTGGCCGCCCCGGCACTCTGGAACAAACTGCCCACAGAGATTAGGCTGGCACAGTCTCTGCTGGCCTTTAGGAAAGCCCTAAAAGACCTGGCTCTTTATGGAAAGTTTTGGTGATTGCTGAGTGTATGATTGTTTGGTGTGTGTTGGTTGTATTGTTTTGTTCCTTAGAATGCGATTCATATTTTTTATTCTTGTTTGTTTATTTGGGGGTTGTGTTTGGGCATATTGTTCTTATAATCTGTTGTACACATCCCAAAGTTACTGCATGTATCGAGGTACAGAGATCTATTTCTTTAAGTCAGCCCTTTCATGTACCTAAATCTAGGTAGTTGGGTTAACGGAATGGCTGGACCCTGCTTATATTTCCCCGCCAATCCAAGTATGCTCTATTCTGGTTGTGAATTGCCCAGAGGTCAGAATATATTCCACAAAAGCTGCTTTCTTTGAAGTTTGTGGCTAGTTGGTTGTCTGACCATATATAATAATGTCATTTCTGACTATGTTCCTAATTGTTACTGGTGGTTTTCTTCAGTTGTTCATAATCTAAAGAGACATCCGACCCAATTGGTGCAGCTGTAGGCACATGTAAAAACTTTTTGCTTGAGGGGAGGGAAGAAACCTGTTGACTAAACACGTCCTTTTTCCAACCATCTGTCCTGCAAAGATTTCTGACTGCAATTACAGCTCTAGCTGCAGGGATTTCCTGCGGACTACAGAGCTGTGAGTTTAATGGATCTAGGCAGAGCTTTGGGCTCTCATCCACCCCCCTTTAATCCAGGAAATACTATGTGCTGTGATCCTAATTTCTGGCAGTTTGACAAACACTGATTACCGGATCTAATAAAGTCCCCCCAAAAAGGAAGGTACAGAAACCACATCACCCAACATTGAGTGGATTTCATTTCTATGTTTCAGAAGGTACTGGAATAAGCAAAAGATAACCACTTCTAAACATAAAGATGGTAGTAGAATACTTGATTTCCGCAGAATTAAACCTGCAGGAAGGGTGCTGCTTAACCTCAGAGGCTCATGTTCAGAGAATTTGACATCTTCATGTCTGTTCACCATCTGAATGGCTTCCTTCCTCTAATGCTGGCCTCTGGCCAAACAGCCTGTCAGAGTCTCTCTTACCTGGAATGAAGTGAGCCTCTGAGTTTCTTGGGGTTGGAAAGGAAATGCCGACTCTTGACACCACATTATCTCGCCAGGAGACCTCCGATTGTCATCAGTGGCATTCATTCTGGTGGATACAGGGCATCCAAATGGCAGCCTGGTATCTTTGCTTGTACCAGGGTGAGAAAAGTTCAGAACTTGGGAAAGCTGGACAACAAAAAGTAGCTTTATGAAAGAGCTGATCTGCATTTGTTGATACAATAACTGGGAGTTGAGTCATGGCTACTGGACTTCTTTTTTGAGAGATAGAAACGTTTCGCTGTTCATCCAAACAGCTTCATCGGTCTGACTGATGAAGCTGTTTGGATGAACAGCGAAACATTTCTATCTCTCAAAAAAGAAGTCCCGTAGCCATGACTCAACTCCCAGTTAAACGAACCTGGATGACTGAGAATCTTCACAGACGTATTGTTGATACAATGTGATCCAGCAATTTGCATTTTTGAACCTAATGGGAGATTTTGGGCTATGGGGATTGTCTTGACAAGCACTTTCTCTTGAAAATTACCACTGTACCAGCGATCAGAAGTCAAGTCCCCTTTGTCCATTCTCCCAGAATTGTGAGCTGAAAAAGGCCCTGGTTGTGGGGTGGGGTGGGGTGGGGAGCATGGATAAAGCCTCCCCTGGGATAAAGAATGAGGGGACAGTAATTTCCATCTCTTGTGCTGAAGCAAATTGTTATTCTTTTTCAAAAGTGGTGAGAAATATGAGGTTTCTGAGGTAGAAAATTCAACAAAGGTCAATTGTTCACTCATGTTAACTCATGTGTCTATGCACACTAATAATGTGACAAATATTTATACATTTTTTGTCCTCAACCAGAAAACATGTCTTGATTCCAGGGATGCTGGCAACTCTTTGGGTTCACGTTCTGGGTCTTTGGTATAAAGTCCCAAATCTGAGACCCAGGTCTCAGGCCAACAGCCCATCCATGCCAGCTTCCTATATCTCACACTGGCCCCACCAGATGCCTCTGGGAACACATGAGACAACTAGATGACCATCTCCTGATACCACTCCCCTGCATCTGTCACTTGGAGGTACCATCCTTTGAAGCCAAGAGATAACACATATCCCTGTGATGGCTTGTAAACTGTGATGGACTTTTCCTCCCCTTTTAAAGGCATCTAGGCCAAATGCCATCATCACTTCTTCAGGCAAGGAGTTCCACAGAGATCCACCAAGTCCCTATTAAAACCAAGCCTTATTTTTTCCTCACAGGAAAAAAAGAGAAGTGTTTTGGTGTGTATGTTTGGAGGTCTTTTCAATAGCTCTAGTCACTTGAGTGAAACTTGCCAGCAGGTAGTACAAATGAGTCCCCATCCCTGCTTGATACACCGAGACAACCAATCAATGCAGTGCACAAGACTTATATGATGAGAAAACACATGGTTACTATGGATGGATGCTGGCAGCAAGAAAAATCATGGAACTAGACATCACCCCCAGCCAACAACTGTATTGAATGTTTGCCACAAATGAAAATAGGACCAGGCTAGAGAACACAACCTTGTTGGGTGCTTTCGAGTAGTCTCCAGTTTATAGGGACCTACATGAATTAATGGTACTGTATACCCAAAGTCCTATCAGTAACAACATTACTGAGGTCTCAGAAACTAAAAGCCATGGCAACAGGTAGAAGTAGCTGAGGATTGTGCACCACTGTAATGCTTAATGATCAAAAGCCAGGGTAGCTGTGAATCTCTGGGTTGTTGCCTGATATAAATAAATAAATACACCCTATGTGTTGGCACCCAACTTGCTAGGAAATTTGTAATGTACTGTATTTTGTGTGGTGATCTACTTTTTCTTGATATGGTTGCAAATAGAAGAGATTTTGAATCTTATTAAACATCTAACCACTTTATCATGCACAATAGTATTTTACTCTGACATTCATTGCATATAGCATTTCAGCTAAATCAGTGTTCCTCAAATCAGCATCTTTGTGTTGGACTACATCTCCCATCTTCTCTGCAGGCTATGGGTCATGAGGCATTGAACTCTAAGACATCTGCAGAGTAGTGGTTGGGAATGTCTGAGGTTTGCAATCCTGGATAGTATTTACCATTTCCTTTAACCCAGTGCAAGAGTATCATGTTTCTGGCTCAGATTTAAGCCATAATTCATTGTAAATAGCAGAGATCTTAGCCACATCCCCCCACCCCCTTGGTTTCAATGCACAGTATATGTTATTACTTCCAGACTTGGGCTGACATTCATTGAATTAATTTTAAATTTGTATTGAAACATGTAACTATTACATCAACCACAGTTTCACAAAGAAAGTGTTTCACTGCTACAACCAGTTCATTAAGGAACAGTTTATTCACGTGGAACATAATTTATTACCACCTCCTGGTTTGATGTTAATGTGTGCAACATTACTCTCAGGCATTCAAGAAAATATAAACAGTAGCGCCAGGAAGATTAGGAGTTGCTACACTAGGTATTATGGAATCAGATATAATCAGGTATGGAGAGATAAATAACTACATGGAGGTATTCTTCAGAAGTCCCTCTACGTCTTCCCAACTCACTGGCTCTATACTCTGTCCTCAATTCAGAAAAAAAATTCAGCATACAAGACAATTTCTTTTGTTTTTTTAATTACCAGAGTAGAACATTCTGTAGTTGTCTGACTTTAAATATCCTGTACCATTCCACTTTAGTTAACTGACACCAAGCACAGCATACTTTTCATATTCCCTGCCCCTAGTCTATGTGCTGTCTAACATTGGACTTTCCTTTCACCTCTATGCATGTCAGCCACAAGAAGTCTCTTCAGCTTTAATTTAATTATGTCATTAGTGGCAGCAATATTCATATATGCTGTTTGCTTCTCCCTTGTAGTTGACTGAGTGCTTTCTGGCATGAGGGTCTTACCTTCCAGCACGATCTCTCATCATATGATTTTCAAGATAAGGAAAGTTCGGGGGGGAGGGGTTACCATTGCCAACTTCTGTGCAATATTTACAAAAGCTTGAGTTTTATCACAGTTACTTTCTCTACCATTGCTACCTCCAGCAACCATTACTGCTCAATAGCTACTGCCCCATCACCACTGGAACTCTCTTCTGCTGATGTGGCCATTACTCCCAAAGAAGGTGGACTCACCTTAGTCTGGTGCTTGATCTGGGAACATTCTGCCTTGAGTGACCATGCTAGGAGTCCAGACTTGTGATGGAGTCTATTCTCCTGATAGCATTTTTCTTGGTTTCACTGACAAAACAGTATGCAAAGCCCCTCACCCTGTTAAGGTGTGCATATGAATTATGAATATGAAAAATTAATAGTAGGCAATATGAATTATATGGCATGCTCCTGTGTTTCATTCTAGTCTTATTACGTCCTTAGAAGGGAATCATTCATTGCCAGTCTCAGAGCAGTGAAGCTTTAGGCAGGAAAATCTATATTCACAACTAGGAGATGAGTGACAGCTGCCTTGGACATAGTCCATGTGAATAGGATCTAGAAGTCTTAAAAGATCACAGGCTGAACATGAGTCAGCAGTGTGATTCAGAACCAAAAAAAGCAAATGTAATATTAGGATAGATCAAAAGAGGTACAGTGTCAAGAGGAAGGCAAATAACAGTACCACTCGGCTCTGCTTTGGTCAGAACTCAATTAAAATAATGTCTCCAGTTCTGGGCACTAGTTTGAGCAGGATTTCGCAGTCTGGAATGAGTTCAGAGATAAGCCGACCAGCATGGGAAAGGTTTTGGGGATCTAACCTTATGCGAAACAATTGAGGGAGCTGACGATGCCTAGCCAGGAAAACAGAAGAGGACTTCAGTGGACACCAGGACCTTTAATCATAAACAGAAGTGTGTCTGCTGTATTCACTTGCATTCCTTAAAGACAGAATATGAGTATATCTGCAGGATTAAATCAGATTTTTTAGATTTCTGGTACTCCAGCAGATTATAAAACACAGAGGTTCTGATCAACAGAGCAAAATGTAGTGTACCCTTCCACAGCCTTGAAATACCAGGTGTGCTGGACTGTGAGCATCATATCCAGTTTGGGTAGCACAATTTGGGATCAAGAAGGAACAAGGCCCTCCAGGCTGAAGGTCAGCAGCATCTTCTTTTCCCTTCACCTTGGTGCGGATGATGTTTCATGGAAGCATAAGCTAAACATGCTCAGGTATTTGACCTCTGTCCCAGATGGTTCACAGTTCAAAGTAGCAGGATTATCCAGCTCTGTGGACAAGAAGGCTGTGAACATGCTTGTTCGTTTGCATTAGGAACAAAGTCAACCAAATCATGCAAAGTGATTATTATGTGCATAGGATGTGGGGGTACTGTGCTGTTGATCCAGTTATTATGTACTTTCGTTCTGGCACTTGGATGTACATTTTTAAATCAAGAAACCAAGCCAGTGAGTTTATGAAATAAGTATCAGTTGATAAGCAAAATAGAATATTATTGGACACACAGAGAAAAGAAAAGATATTGTTCCAAGGAAACAATGAGTGAAAACATGAATCTGGAAGGAGATGAAGTAATAAGTAATAGCATTAGAAGGAAGGAAAATAGGGAGGAAACCCTATAAAATTATTTGGCTGTGTGCTAATGTACATGACAAAGGACCACAAATCTTTGGTCACAACAGCAGTCAGGTCCAAGTAAATGTAGAATGAAAAACTGTGCTTACACATTACGGAAAGTCTGAAAACATATATGCCACAAAGCCCAACAAGACAGTTACTGCATTACTTAAGACTGAACAGTTGTAGAAAATGCCTTGCAAATAAATTGTTGTAAATTGCAATTGAGATACAACTAAATCTTTATGCCAGCCAATGACTGGCATGACTGCACTAACACAATGCACTCAATCCTAGGCAACCGTTTCACCACTCAGTTATTCACTGAAACCAAACACATATTGGCTGAAATCCAGTAGTAAATTGTAACTAGAATAGTGTCATCAAATATAAGAACATAAGAACATAAGAAGAGCCATGCTGGATCAGGCCAAAGGACCATCTAGTCCAGCTTTCTGTATCTCACAGTGGCCCCAACAAATGCATTTGGGAGCACATGAGACTAGATATCTGTCTCCTGATACCACTCCCCAGCATCTGGCCCTTGAAGTACCCCAGCTTTAAGACTGGAGATTACACATTTCCATAATGGTTTGTAACCTGTGATGGACTTTTTCCCCAGGAATCTGTCCAATCCCCTTTTGAAGGCATCCAGGCCAGATGCCATCACTACATCCCTTGGCAGGGAGTTCCACAGACTAACAGCACAATATGTAAAACTTATAGAAGAATTGACTCTAATTCCCCACTGTTGCATTGGACTTATTTTGCATTTCAGAGTAACTGCCAGACTTGTTTTGATTTAAAATCCATCCTATAGCACTCAAAACAAAAGCAAAAAAAGTGTTCTGCTTATAAAATGCCCCATACCACTTCAAATAGTCTCTGGGTGATTTACGGTGTTTCTTTTTAAAACTGCAGTATGAAGGCTACACATCCCCCCCCCCAGAAAGCTGGGTACTCATTTTACCGACCTCAGAAGGATGGAAGGCTGAGTCAACCATGAGCCTGCTACCTGGGATTGAACCCCAGGTCGTGAGCACAGTTTTAGCCACAGTACAGGCATTTAACCACTGCACCGCGTGGACAGTTCATAGCAAACAGCACTCCCCCCTTTTTTCATACAGAAAATAGATTTCAGCAGAGAAAACAAATCTGTCTCTATGTTTATTAATTTACAGTATTGTCTTATGACATGGTGTGGAAAGAAGGGACGTTCTTAACGTTTCTATACAGTGGTACCCCGGTTTGTGAATTACGTAATTTTCGAATTATGTAAAGAAGTCCTTTGTTTCTGAAAGACTTTCTCTCCCAGGATTCATTGTGCCCCATTTGGATCCAGTTTATGAATTTTCCAGATTATGAAGCGTCAAAGAGGACGGATTGATTTCATAAACCAGGGTACCACTGTATATCATGCCATGTGGGGCGGGGTGGGGAAATGCTACTCAACTCATCAACATGCTTTCAAATAGATACACCAAAGGATACCTAGATGGTCAAATCATCCAGAGGTATAGATTAAATGATAGCCTGGCACAAGGTTTTATGCTGGCCTCACAACTCCTTAATATTTATATATCTGACTTATCACGCATGTTGTAAGAACTACTGATGATGTTGAGCTGGTTAATCTGAAGACTTCAATACCTTTGAAAAAGCCATTAAATTCATTTAAGAGAAATGGATAGTTTTAAAAAAAAAAAAATTTTGGAGGCTAAAACCGTACATCAACAAAACTGAGGTTTCTTGCATTCACTTGAGCAACAGAAAGCCAACGATACACCAAGAGTGGAATTTAGGCATCAGCAGCTAAAACTCAACTGTAACCCAAAATATTTAGCACTGACCCTTGAGTGATCCTTATGGAGAATAGGGAACACGTATGAAAAACTATGGATAAAATGAAAACGAGGAAAAAGCTTTCTGGCATAAGTCAAGGAGCAGGTGCCACAATTCTTAGGATATCAGCTCTTGCTTTAGTACAGTGGTGTCCAAACTTTGGCCCTCCAGATGTTTTGGACCACAACTTCCACAGTCCTTTGTCATTGGCAATACAGACTTGGAATTCTGGGAGTTGTGGTCCAAAACATCTGGAAGGCCAAAGTTTGGACACCCGCACTTTAGTATATTCAGTGGCTGGTTACTGCAGGCCTCTGTGGTTACAGAGTGCACGTACACGCTACGAAGCTAATATCAGGAACTATTAAATCAATGCCTTCAGAGTGGCTCCTGGTGCTCTCTAATGTATCACCTCTGCACCTTAGAAGACAAGCAACATCCAAAAGGGATTGGCAGAAATGTGAGACAAACTGACTATTACCTATACATGAGGACTGCTGTGATCAGATATGCTGTGGAAACTTGGATAGCAGATCCGCAGAGAAGACTTTGACATGGAAACAGCATGGCGCCAGGAGTGGGCAACTTCTAATCCAGAGCTGTTTAACTTAGTATTCTATTCCAGTACAACATTCTTATGGGAAAAAACTAGACAGCACTTAACCGGATTTGAAATAACAATGGCAGGTGCCAATATACAGTATTTTTTTGCTCTAAGATGCACTCTCCTCGCTCAAAAGTAAGTGGAAATGTCTGTGCAAAATATAGAGCGAATGCTGTAATTCTCCACTACATCCGTGGAGCCTCTCCTCACCATCCCTGCTACCCTGTTATCCCTTGTCCCTAAAGAGGTCTCCTCCATGGAGCCTCACTCCACCCCTCCTCTTCTGCAGCCGGGATTCCCCCCACATCACCTGATTTGCAAAGAGGCTTCCTTGAGCCCCTCTCCTTCTGCAGCCTCAGCTCATTTGGAAAGAGGCTTCCTTCCACCGAGCCTCTCCCCTTTCCTACTGCAGCCAGGATTCCCCCGCCACAAAACCTTAGGCCAAACATTTCTTTTCTTGTTTTCCTCCTCTAAAAACTAGGTGCATCTTATGCTCAGGTGCATCTTACAGAGCGAAAAATGCTGTATATTCCACAAACTTGACATCCCATTGCAACAGAATGTCCCCTTAAAAGGTTCCCTGGCTCTAGAAACTTCTTGATCTAGAAACTTCACACTGGTGAAAGCTTCGTTCTCATGTATTGCCAAAGCCTTGCCAAATCAAACTTGTATCTATTAACAAGCATAGGTGTAGGAGGTGTAGGAAGCAAGCTGTGCTTATGTGTGAAATGGATGATTGTGATTGTGTTGCTTTTGTTCCAATATCTATTTCCAGCCTCCCCTTGTTTTCCTTATGTTAACTGACCCATGATTCTCCGGTAGCTATTCCTGAAGGGATAAATTGTTCAAAGATAGTACAGGAGCCAACATTTTGCCTAGCAACTATGCTTGAGCAGACATTTTCCAAGTACCATCTCTTATAAATACTCTTAGAATTAAACCTCTGAGCCTTTGGGTAGCAGAGCAAATCATCGGCGTGACAATGAAAAACATTCTATTCAAGTCCCAGTAGCCTAGGCAGTAGTGTGCTTCCTGACTCACTTGGGGGGGGGGTTAAAAAACCCTACCCAACCCTTTAAGATTGAACATAAAAGCATTTTAACTGCTGTTTTGCAGCTTTAGGCCTTTTTCACTCCAGAGATTCCTCAAACCTCATGTCTCTTTGAAAGTATTGCAAGCCCATTTATTTTCTTTTTCTAAATAGCCAGCTAGGCCTTGAGTTACTTAAGCTGGTAGGTGAAAGGTTGCACAAGAAAATGGAGTAGCGGATTTATACAGTGCCTAAACGATAATTGTTCTTATTAATTATCTGTTTGGAAGACATTTCACATCTAAATTATACACATCAGGCTCAGTACTGAATGCTTGTTTTTAAAAAACTTAAGCTTTCTGGTCACTCCTCTGCTCTCTAGGAATGATTCAGGAACTTCATTTTTGCCAGTCCTTGTGTGAAATAATATCATCTGCTCCTCTGAGGCTAATGTACAAATCGGATTTGAGCTGTCCACCAGGAATTTCAACACAGTTCTGGATAGATTAAATGGTTCAAAGCATATGTAAACAAGAATGTCAGAGGAGAGTGCTTGTGTAAATACATATTATGAGAGAAAATACATGTGTGTACCTTATCTCAAAATAGTGTAAATAATGTAATTAATTTTATTATATATTTTGATTAAAAAAAACAGATCATAATCACAATGGCGTAAAACAGGGCTACAAGTTTAAAGAATGAAGACATGAGTGAAATGGATAAGGAACATTCCCTTCTTACATCTTTCTGGATATTTTCACTGTGGTCATATTTGTTGTCATTTGCCTAACATGTATCTAATATTTCTGTGGACAGAACAAGTTCTAGCTATCAGGCTCTTTGCCTTTGGGGACCATGATGCCCAGATGCCCACAAAATTCTATCAGAGATAGGAAGCAAAGTATTAGCAGTAGCATGTTACTATTTGAAGTAAGAAGTGACAATTTGAAAAAATAAGTAACAGGTAATGTTACTATTTTAATGTGTGTAATTGTCATGTGATCTGGTTAAGTACTGGCTTAAACTTATTTTCCTTTCAGAGGGCTTAACTCCCTTGCTTTTGTCAGATACTTTTCAGTCTGAATGGAAAAAACAGATAATAAAACTTATACGTAACTTAGGATATTCTCCTTGCACCCTCCAAACATTGGGTTTTTGTAAAGCCATGAATGAGGTACAATTACGAATCAGAAATATAGAATTGCAGAAACATGTTGCCCAGATGGGGAAAATGGAATTTCTTAAGGAATCAGCATTTACTGCCTCCCCGTATCTGGATAGGCTCATATCTCCTGTCTCCAGGAGGGCCTTTACTCTGGCTAGATTAAATGTCCTTTCCTCCAAGCTACTGGACGGGAGGTTTCAAGGTTTACCTTTTTCAGATCGAAATTGCCCATGTGCCAATGACCAGTCGGAATGTGTAGAACATGTGCTTCTATTCTGCACCTATTATCAAGATCTACGCAAGAAAATTATCTCCCCAATTTTAGGCCAATATCCTGGAAGGTCAACAGAATTCTATATACAGTTGCTCCTTTCTGATAACACTTACAGGTAACTAGGCAAGTTGCCAAATTCTGTGCTGCTGCAATAAGGGTTCGTGAACAAATTTTAAATAGAGATAAAGAAACATAGTAGTAACTGATGACTGTTTTTATCGTAGCTAATGACTACTTTTATTTCGGACCAGAATAAATTTTAAACTGTATTTTAAATTGTATTTAAAATTGTATTTATGATATATCTTGTAATAAGGGTTGATTTATGTGCTGTCTATTGGAATGCATATTTGAACATCCTTATTTTTATGATTTTATTTTTTGGTTTTTGGTCGTTGACCGTAAATAAAATTTCATTCATTCATTCTTCCTGTCATGTGATCATTTTGGGGGGCAAAAGTTTCCTCAAATTTACATTTCAAATTAATGAATGTACCAATAAATGTAACATTTAAAATTCTTTTTAAATTGTAACAACCAATGCTAATTACATATGCGTGTGCATGTGTTTATATCCATGTGCGTAAACCAAAAACAAGGAGTGCTGCTTGTATACCACCCCATAGCATTTAAAGCACTCTCTGGGCAGTTTACAATTTACTGTAATTATGCAGGCTATATATTGTTCCCCCAGTCAGCTGGATACTCAATTAACTGAGGTTGAAAGGAGGGAAAGCTGAGTCAACCTTGAATCGGCTAACTGGGATTGAACCAGAGTTTTAGTTGAAGTACAGAGCAGAGTTTTAGTTGAAGTACAGTAGTTCATCTACTGTGTGATGAGGCTCATGTGTATTTAGCTTATTGTCATAGGTCGGTGATGGCGAACCCTTTAGGGGCCAAGTGCCCAAACTGTGATTCAAAACCCACTAATTTTTCGCAAAGTGTCAATACAGCAATTTAACCTGAATACAGGTGGCTGTGAAGGGGTGATGTCGGGTGTCCACAGAAAGGGCTCCGAGTGCCTCTTTGGCACCCATGCCATAGGTTCACCAACACTCTCATAGGTTATTATTAGTTGGCACCTTGATTAGATCACTGAAAACTCAAAAACCTGCAGGTTGGACTTTGCAGGGTTTGGGGAGGGAAGCATAAAAAACATCTCTCAAATCATCTTGGCCAGAAGTTGAGTCTAGGCTGTTATGAATAATGCATTTATGAAGTTAGATTTTTTGTGTGCATAATAAAGTCTGTGATTGGTTAATGGATCTAATCAACCCTCTTTCCATTTCTAATTAAAATGGTATGGGGGAAAGGATATTTTGTAACAAAAGGTGCCAACTATACATACTGACAAACTGCTGCAGAATGGCAGGAAGGGTATGGTTAATTCTGTATGCAACTCAGAAGTGTGGTCAGTCCCAGGAGTAGACATTCTGAATGTACTGTTAAGACCATTATTCTGAAATACGGTAGCTGGTTGCTCTCAACAAAACATTTCAACAAAACTACAATGACCTCTGTCTATATTCTTCCTATATACATTTATTTTTAGTAAATTGCAGGAGATACAAGGCACAGGGCATTAAACACTATGTTATGCTTATGTTTTTATGTTTTTATATTTTTCTGTCTACAAGATGCCTCCATGTATAGGATGACCTCAACTTTTCCAACCCAAAATTACAGTTTCACAGCTGCGTATTTCTCTCCTCAGCTTACTACTATGTATGACCCTCAGTTTTTAGTCTAACATTTTAAAACAAAAATATAGTCTTACACATGGAAAAAGACTGTATTTCAATTTATAGCTTATCTTTCTCTCAAAGCTGTGTCCCGTGGTGGTTGTCTAGTCACAGTCTTGTGCACTATAATGAGTAGTAGTGTATTTGTACTTAAATTATGTTAATAAAATATTAGTATAAATTAGAATATACAAATTTAATGCAAAAATAAAGAATATCCACCTCTCTGATATTCCTTGCCCACCATCTCTTTCTTTTTGGTGACTGAGTAGTGCCACCCCTACTGCAAATAATTATTCTATGTTTATCTGTGTGTGTATGTCTCTTTGAGTTTGTATAGATATATGTTAAGTTTTATTTCATTTACAGTTGGCTACATCAGGTTCGGCAGCCTGGTTTCCTAAACTTACATGTGGCCCTTGGCCTCACTGTGCAGCATTCATGTCCCATTATTGTTTGGCCAAAAAGAAAAAGAAAGGGGGGAAAAGAGAAAAAAAAAAGGAAGAAATAGAAAAAGGAGTGTTAATTCAACTTGAAGTAATATTTTAGTTTGTGTACCATTATGAACAACAGATAATGTAGTAGGAATAGTTGGTTTGTTGTTGTTTTCTTTACCAGGACGTCAGTCCTTCAAAACATTATTGTAGCTTACCAAACAAGCTATTTCGTACAAATTAAATGAAAGCCTTGCCTGCCCGTCATATTCTTGGTTTGCTGACAGCTCTGGATTCGTACAGGGATTGACAGCTCCATGTATCCAGCTAATAGGTAATTTATTTTGCCTAAGGCTAAGCAGTACAAAACACTCAGTTGCTGTCATCCTCTTGACCTTTTGCTCTGAGTCTGGATGTCAACTGAAGCCTGAACCCTCCTTTAGAGTCCTACAAAATTTAATAGTCCTGGGGGGGGATTAAAAGCATGCGTTCATCACAGTTGGCCTTATCCCCCCAAAAAGGAATGAGACAAATCCTTGGCAATCAAATCAGAATTTCATTTGAATAGCAAGGTATAAAATTTAAATGTTTCCAATAGTTCCAGGTAACACCAGCTTGTGTAATTCTACAAGCTTTATTTATTTACACTGGTTTTATGTTTCATATGTACAAAAAGTTGCAAGTTGTTGGAAAAATGCAGAAGTCTACAACTAAAAAGAAAACCGTAGGTAGAGCTCGTAAATCGAAATATACGGTATCCCAAATTCAGGAGCATTAAAACTACAAAAAATACCAAAAAGAATGTTCTAGTTGCACTCAAGAAACATAAGAGCATGTGGCCTGTTAAAGCACATTTAAAATTGAGAAGGCATCTCTAAAATGCTTTAAATAGTTAAACTTAAAAATCTATTCAAGTAAAATATATTACTTAACCTTTTAAAATATCTAAGAATTATTCAAGCCTCAATTTGAAAAGTGCTTTCATCTCAGGACTATTTTTTTTAAATAATACCCCTCTAAATTTATTAATAATCTATAAACATAACATTTCAAACCTGTGCATTGAGGGTTTCTAGGGAATAAAGGATCTACTTCTTTAAATTTTCTTTTAGAGGCTTGAGGAGTCACTTCATTTCATACACTCACTATTTAGCTAATAAGGTTGTTGGCTGTAGGCCTTAGCAGCCATATGTGACATGACTCACCTGAACCTGAGCCATGCCTATTTATGGAAACCTTTGTTAAAAATGTGGTAGATATCATTTCGGTATGCTATATTATTGTTATTACCAGCAACAGAGCAAGTTAATTCAACTGGGTTTCAGTTGTCAGAGGCCCAAGAAAATGTCATTCTATTCAAACACAATGATAACAAGAAATACATTTGTACTGATGGAAAAATATATTTTCATTTATCGTTACATTTCTATTCCTCCTTTCCAATAATAAATAAATTATTGTAATAAATATATTACAACAGAAAAACGGTTGTGATTAGGCATTAATCCATTTTCAATGCATTCCTATGGGAAATCTGTATAAAGGAAAATTTGCTTAACAGAATTTCATTTGGAAAGCATTAATTCCTTTATATAAGGTGACTCTCTCTCTCTCTCTCTCTCTCTCTCTCTCTCTCTCTCTCTCTCTCTCTCTCTCTCTCTCTCTCTCTCTCTCTGTGTGTGTGTGTGTGTGTGTGTGTGTGTGTGTGTGTGTGTGTGTGTGTGTGTGTGTCAAAATAGATGGCGGGAGAGCTCAGATCACAAGTTCAGTTCTCTCTAAGCCAAGCTGCACAGCTCTAGAGCAACACCAGAAGGAGGAACTGGTAATATAGGTCAGAGTGTGGCATGGATTGCTGCAAACTGGAACAAGCTTGATGGCACATAAGTAATTAATGTAACACCCATCATTACAACAATAGTACGTAAAAAGTAGAACAACAAATTATTAAAATAATTGTAGTGATCAAATTAGCATTAATGGTAAATTTGAAAATATTCTGTACACCCTCCTGAAAAGTAATAAATGTGAGAACTGACCACTAGGAATAGGCAATTCCTGCACTAGCCCAGATGGTGTTCCGAAGCCTCTGATACATATGCAGCCAATCTGTTATCTTTCTCTGTGCCGGTATGGAGCTGAGCTCCAATGAGGAATCAGGTTGCAACATCATCTTTGCTCCTCTGTAGTGCTGGCCAATCAGGAGCTGTGCAAGGACAGATATCATCCCACCTCCCTGTCTGATTGGCCAGCACAATGGAGAAGCAAAGATGACATCTGGTTGGAGTTTAACCCCACACAAGTGCAGAGAAAAGAAAGACATTGGCTGTGTGTGTATCAGAGGCTTCAGAACACCACCTGAGCTCACACTGGCCGTTTCAGAACCAACACTGACCACACTTGCAAAGGAACTGAAGTTCTATTCAGGGAACAGTGCAGAAGCAAGCCTTCTGAAAACTTGCCTGTGAAGTGGGCCTCTTTGAGTAATGGTCTCCTCCTGAAGATCTGCGTAATTTGACAGGGTTGTGATTAGGTAGGTGGTTCCCAAGATATATGACAGCTTTTAGAATTTAAGTCACCTGTGGCTTTTGAGTGAAGATCCCTTTGGATGTTACCTTTAATGATGTGAAGGCTGCTACAGCCTTGTTCCATTCAAATTCTTCTCCCAGACGGTATGCATAGGAAGTGCAGGGCAAATTTCTCCTCCCATGGTTCCAGTTCTGCTAAGAAGTAGAGATGGGCACGACTTGAAAAAAAAAATTTCGAGTTGTCGTTAGTCGGGCCAGTCCCATTTCGGGTCGTTTCCGGTTTTCGCGAAAATTCGCAAAAATTAGTCGGTTCGTTTTTTCGTTGTCGTTAGTACTGGTTTTTTTTTGGGGGGGGGAGCGGGCTCCTGGAGGCACCTCTGTGGGGTGGGTGCCTCCTCTGGCCCGCTATAAAGGGAAAGTGGGCTCCTGGAGGCACCCGTGGGTGCCTCCTGCCACTAGGAAGGGGAAGCAGGCTCCAAGAGAGACCCCTCTACATGGGGGTCTCCCTTCCTCACCTGCTGCTGCTGCAAAATGCTATGCAATAGCCATATGGATATTGCATAACATAATGTGCAGACGTGAGACCAGTGTGAGAGTGATAGGGTCATACCTTCCCTTCACAAGGCTCCCGCACCACCATGTCTCACACAGAAGGGAATTGTACTTGCTGCGTGTAGTGCAATGCAAGCAAGTAGATCTGGCTTTAAGGTGGCTTAGTGCAAGAGCTAGGGTTAGGCTAGTGACGGGTAAGGTTACGGTGGGCTAGTGGGTTGCACCTCTGGGTGCCTCTCTGACCCACTAAGAAGACAGTCTGTGACGTATGGGTACGGAGTCAAGGGTTAGGGTTAGGGCTAGGGCAGGTTTTAGGGGGCTTTTTGGCACATCCCAGAAGTCTCCATGGCCAAGTGGCCATGCGACTGGTGGGATGGCTCCAAAAATTTGCATGGTTGTCCACTCCCACATGGCTGGCCACTTGGCCAGCCCATCATTGCGCAGGTGTAAATAAAATAAAATAAAATAAAATCAATGGAGGACAGAGGAGGAGAGGAGAGACATTTTGTTGCAAGAAAAAACCCACTGCTACTGTGAAAAATCTGGCAGTTTATAAATTTTCGCGTGTTTTCTGTTGTGCTTGTGTGTTTTTGGACCACGATTTCAAAAACAATATTGCGTTTGCCGCCCCATTTTGGATCCCCCGCCCGCACCGCATGGCATGGCGATGGCGACTCGCGAGTCCGGCTGCCCAGGACGGGGGGGAGGCGGGACCCCCCCTCCAGAAACCACCCCTCCGGTAGGTGCCCTGCGCCTTTAGTCAAGCAGGCATTTTTCCGCCTGCTTTTTTGGCCCGGGAATGGGTGGGGGGAGAGTTTAAAAGTTTTTTCCTGTGCCATCCGTGCCGCTTGCTTGCGCTTTAATTGCGGCAGCCGGCGGCGAGACTGGGCTTTTTGCTGGCTGCGAGCCTGCGGCGAGTCCCACCAGAGCAGCCCAGGACGGGGGATGAGGGGGGAGGCCGGGGACCTCCAGAAACAACCCCTCTGGTAGGTGCCCTGAGGCACGGCAGGCATTTTCCCGCCTGCTTTTTGGCCGGGAACTGGGTTTTTTTAACTTTTAAAAACTTTTTTTCTGTGCCGCGTGTGGCATCGCGCGATCTCGCGATGCAAGGAACGAGCACGACAAATCAGACCAAAATTGTTCGTTCGTCGGTTCGAGCTCGAAGTCTGGGGGAGTAATTCCCGTTACCGTTTCCGTAGAGTAACGGAACCGAGTAACGGAAATGGAAACGGAAATACCGCTAAGTCGTGCCCATCTCTACTAAGAAGTATTGGAATAAATAAGTGGCATTTACAAAAACAGGTGGCCAAAAAGCCAAAGGACCAATCTCAGAGGAGGACACAGATAAGGAAATCTATCCACTTGCACCCAGATTTTTGAAACACCAGCTTGTTTCCCACTTTGAACATTTGTTTTGTAAATTTAGCAGAAAATAACTGAAAGAAATATTTTTAATTTTTTACTGGCTATATTCAAAATGCACAACTTGTCTCAGCATGGTCAGAAGCATATTGTATCTCATTCTCTCTCTCTCTCTCTCTCTCTCTCTCTCTCTCTCTCTCTCTGTGTGTGTGTGTGTGTGTGTGTGTGTGTGTGTGTGTGTGTGTGTGTGTGTGTGCGTGTGTGTGCGCATGCTGTAAAGAAGAGAATTCCCTTAGGAGGGAACAAGACACACAGAGAGAACAAGAGAAAGAGTTGTCAACTCTGATTTAGCACCAATATGGTTGAGTACACACTCATTCCAATCCAGACTTCATTCCAATGTAAATATGGATGTTTGTGAATTTTGGAACATTTTTTAAAGCACGTGAATGAAATTCTGCCTCATTCCTGCATATAACGCATTACTGCACTTGGGATTTATTCTGATTTTGAATATTTTTACTGTGTGTGGCGTTGCTTATGTAGCACACCATGTTGTAAGGGGAAGTGTTGGCAGATTTGTAGGAGTACAAAAAGGTGTGTGTGTGTGTGTGTGTGTGTGTGTGTGTGTGTGTGTGTGTGTGTGTGTGTGTGTGTGTGTGTGTGTGTGTGTGTGTGTGTGTGTGTGTAGGAGGGTATACCTCAGTGGGGACTTTAATGACCACTTATCCTTACTATAGATGGTTAAATCAGAAAACCAGTGAATGAGTGAGGAGGAAATGTCATAGCATACAGTAGGTGGAAGCTTGAAGAGAAGTGTCATTACAGCAACATTTTGTTGCAGTTCCTACTTGGCTGTTGTCATATTTAAAACATATTTCTTATAGCTGTATCCCTGCCATTGCTTTTTTCAGGTTCAACAAAAGATCTCATTGAAACATGCTGTGCTGCTGGGCAACAGTGGGCTATTGACAACAATGAATGTACTGAAATCCCTGTAAGTGGAACTGATGGTGATATTTGCAGGTAGGTAGACAAAAACTGAAGAAGCTTCTGTGACAAATCACACAAACCCTTAATGGTCATGGAAGTAAATGATATATTATGCCATTTCTTGATTTATATAAATCGAAAGTGAAAATTTTAAAGCTGCTCCATTCAGCTAGAAAACTACAACGTTTAGGACTTCTTTTTTATTGTTGTAAAGAACATAGCTAAACTAGAATTTAGATTGGTTGGAGTTCAGTGCCTAATAGAGAAAAATGTACATTTAGTGATCAAAGCACAAAGTGGTATCTACACAAGACATAATTCTAATTGTTAGTCCCAGCCAGAGTAGACTCAGTGAGTGGACTGTGTCTTGTTTAGTCCACATTTTGTCTATCCCATTGATTCAGACTTGGGAGTCAACCATTAGATTTATGATAGTCTATAACACACTTAGGCATTCTACTTTCTCTGGCAGCTTTGCTGCTCCTACTCTGGGTATATAACTGGACACTTGCAAACAAAGACAAAAACATGATATGCACCAACTCAATGGAATGTGAGAATGATTAGATGCAAGCTGTAGATGATGTAATAAACTGTGATGTCACTTAGAACAGCCATTCTCAATGGGGGGTGCTGGCATATTTGAGGGAGTCACAGACTGGAAACAGTCCTTCATACATTTCCTTATAAAGCTTGTTATGTGAATTATACAATCCTGATTTCACCTATATTTGTTTCATATTGTGTTTATGGTCAGGGCAAAAAAAAGTTGATAATAGAGATGGGCATGGAATGAACATTTTTTGTTTCCATTACCGTTTGTTGTTTCCGTTACGCAACGAAACGACAAACAAAAATTGTGATGAAAATGCAACGAAATGAACAGAACCACAAAAATTGAGGTCGTTACGTTTCGTTTCTGTTAATGGCAATGCACAATGAAATGAGCTGTTTTAAATGTTAAAAAACGCCCTGGACATCCATAAAAACACAGCGATAATCATTTATATTGTCTGATAATACCTACCAGGGGGGTTGGGGTCCTTAAAACGTTTGTTTTAGTCTTCTCCCATCGCGATGTATTTTTCTTTTCCCTTTAAAATGGATGTCGCCACCAGCCACAAAATGGAGGCAAGCCATGTGATGGGATCATGTTCAACCAATAGCATGCCCAGGTTGCAGACTGGGCAGGCAGGTCTGGCAGCCACAGAGAGCATAAAAAGCTCTGGCAGCCCCCGTCCTCCTTGCAGTCTCTGGTGGGAGTTAGGGTGGGATTGCTGTCTCTGCTGCGACTCTAGCTTCAGTCCTGCTGCCTCCCTGTGTGCGTGCATGCGTGTGTTCCTCTCGGTGAGTACCTTCCCTTGCCGCACAGTGCAGTCACTCTGCGGCTGCCTTGCACCCTGGGCAATGCCCGCCGCTGCCTTTGCAGCCTCCCTGCGCACCTAGTCTATACTGTGTCTCTGCCAGCATCCATTTTTTTTAGTGTTTTCCCTCTGGTCTGGGGCGTTGGGGGATGCCTGCGCACAGAAATGCTTTAAAAATCATGCAAAAAGTGGGTAGAAACGACAAACGAAAAAATGAAAACCGGTAATGAAATTTTTCAAAAATTTTATGACAAACGGAAATGAACCGAACCAGACCTCTCAACGACAAACGAAAAACCGAAACACCATTTTTCTGTTTTGTGCCCATCTCTAGTTGATAATGGCTGGGCTGCAATATATTCATTGGGATGGATCCAAACACAGTCATGCTTCATGTGAGTCTACTGAAACTGGTGGGACTTATGTGTGTAAAAACTACCCTGTTCTATTTATTTCACTGGAATATTTGATGCATCCATTCATGCCCCCCCCCTTTATAGTGTATAATGCAGAGCTTGGAAAAGTTATTGTTCTTACTGCAACCTCCAATTCTTTAAGCCACCATAGAAAACTGTGTCAGCCAGGGGATTCTGGGAGTCATGGTCCAATACAATAACGTCCCCAGGCTCTGATTGAATAGTCTCTGATATAATGGTTTCTGTCAGTTCCTCTTTGCAACCAGTGTGTGTTTCATTTGTTGTAGAATTGCTCAGAAGCAGTGTTGTGTCTCGTATTTAAAGGAGAACAGTTGCATTGGTGGCATGATTGCGGCCAGAGAAGGTGACTTATGTGGACCAGATGAAAGTGACACCTGTGGAGGATCATTCTATAAGGCAAGATAACACTGCTGCAAAATGTTATGATGCTGATGTTAATGCAAACCAGCTTGTGTGCTGGCAGTTTGGCTTGTGCAGTCTGTTTTTTGCGTAATTGCAAGGCATCAGATGAGGATGTGAACATTTTCCTTAGCTCAGCATCTTGGCTGCATACATTAATTTCTTGGCTTGAACAAGATGCATAATCTTAAATTTCGGAGCTTTCGTGCAATTCAGGTCTTTTAAAAATCTAGTTGATAAGAATTTCATTAGTGTCTTGTCTATAAGATATGTTCAGCATAATTCCTCCCCTCCCAACATTATTATAGATAATCGGGGAAGTTGATTACTATAGGGTCCGACCCCCCCTTCTTGCTTAGATTAATTTATTGGATTGGAACTGATATGAGCAGCTAATCCAAAGCAATGTAGAAGAACTAATGTTTCTTTGACTACAGAAACCTCGGCTAGTATCCTGTTGGCTTAGGGAAATGTGTCAAAGATTGTTACACAAGTGATATGAGGTATTCTCCTGGCAGTTGTTTGGCTGGTACATCTTTCTCTGTCTTTGCAATTGACTGCTCAGCCAGTCATGTGATGGGCAGCCCGAAATATGTGGAAGGCACGTTCATGAATGCTGTTGACATGCATGGAAAATATCTGCCTGAGTTTGACTCTTATCTCAGATACAAAGATACTAGATGCCAAACAGAGGAGATCAAATCCTTGCCTGATAAAGACTTGTGTAGCTTCTTTCATCTCAGTGTAATGTCTTTTATAAAAGTCTAGCATCTAGCTTCTTGATTGCTTTCAATCCTTGCTTTCAGATAGGTTTGTGTAATATGCCATAGTGATGGCTAAATGACAAAGTGCCAGGCTGCATTTCACTTGTAACCAGTATTTAAACCAATAAATAATCTTCTATGGACACGTTCTTTGGGAGCAGGGTTCAGCTCATGACAGTGGGTGTGGCCCTCCAAGGTCCAGAGATGAACATGTACAGCTGCTGGATCAATGGAACTTGTGTGGCTCTTGTTTAATGCAAGGGGAAATAATAAAAAGCAGGTGAAGATTTCTATATAGGCCTGTGGCCCATATTACTGAGACAATTACTATGGGCTCATAAATATATAAGTGCATCGTCCTACACAGAAGATCTCTTGCTACCTGAGGTCTCAGCCATTATTAGTACACCCCAATCCTGCAGAGAGCTCATCCATGTACAAATGCTCAGCTTGCAGAAAAAAAATTTTAATCAGTGATGGGCATTGTGGGATAAATATTAGATACATCATTAGTTACTGTGGAAGGCCTGTTTACTCTCTACCTTACTCTGTGGAAGTCTATTTCCTTTAAAGAGTAGGTGAGAGAACATGGTGGTTCTCCGGAGCATGGGCAAGTAATGGCAGAAAACTTTCCTGGCAGGGGGACATCCTACTAGCCCATAATACTGTAATGCAGGAGTTGAATTCATTCTATAACCAATCGTCATTCCTCTGACTGAGGAAGGCATTAAAATAAGACACAGAGAAAGAAGGGAAATAGCAGATTCTCTTTATTGAGCCAATTAATATGAGTTAAAAAGCAGGTGACCCCAGAAGCTATCCTTTGTACTCCGTGCCAATTAAAAGCACAGATAAATGTGAGTTTGAATGCATCCAATATTCTGAAATGATTTATAAACCACCACCACCACCCCACACACCTTTTAATACCATTTTTTTTCCAAAGAATAGGACTTATTCTGCAGAAAACTACAACTAAGGTAAACATTGGACAAAGGAAAGAAGGAAACAAGCAGTCTTGTGCAGTACAAAGAAACATAACATTAATGCAGGGTGCTCCTTTATGGCTTTGCCTACTAAAGATTCAAGTGTGGCCCAAAACATCTCTCTAGGATTGAAATAAAACATGTATTTATGTGTATGTGAGTCTGGTAATGGGTTTCAACCACAAGGGCTTCAAAGCAGGATGAAATAAAACAGCAGATACTGCAAGGCATAAAAAAGTTCATAAAGAAATATACCAGTACAAGTACTTTAACAATATTTCAGCTTTTTAAAACAATAAACAAACACATGTACAGTACTTCCCAGAAGGCCCAGTGTAATAAAACTTTTTAAAAAACAGCATAGTGGTACATGTGGGGTAAATATCCACTGCTGTGGTCTTCTGTGCTGTTTCTGGTAGTTATTAATTTCATTCCAGACATTAACTTGGTAGAGCTTGATAGTGATACATAGGTAACATTACTCCAGAAAAAAAAATGTCTTACTGGGATATGTATATATTATATATCGGAAAGATTAACAACCTCCATACCAAGGACGCAGTCGGCTTTAAAGTTAGGACCAATATATAGCATGTAGTGTGGAGTAAGAATGAAATCAAGAGCACTTTATAGGTTAGGCGGCCTAGAGTTTAATGCAATTCCCCCTTTCTGCACAACACATTCAAAATAAAGGTTTTGACAATTAATAAGGACAGCATAGCTACAGGTATGATGTGACGTGAAGAAGATATTTGAGTGTACCATAAAGAACAATATATAGAAAGATTAACCTATTTCCCCATCAACAATGAGATTTCCTCAGATATATCTCCCTTGGCACAAAGGACTTGATGAAGCTGTGTATACCTTCGAGTGAACAATCACAAAATGACACATTCCAAATGCAAGACACATAGGTGAGGAAAATCAAATGTTAGGACAAGCAGAATCTTTCACCACGTGAGGTACCATCTCTTCTAAACAGATGCCAAGGATAATCCTGCATGCTATGACAACCCATTGAGGAATAATGGAAGATATTTGGACACATATTCCCATAACCCTTGTAATTTGCAGCTTGACAGGAAGTGATTTTATCATTTGATAAAATTACATCAACAAAAGACATCCTCCTTCAGTCTTCATTTTTTGTATATGCTGCACTTACCAAAGTGTAGGGTATTGGGTATAGGAAAGACTTCTTATTAATCATGTTTTTATTTGTTGAAAAATTTCATGTAGTTCTTCAGTTTTTTGTGGTTTGATTTGCTCTGAAAATAGAATCATAAAATGGATGCCTTGGAGCTAACTATAATTACCTGCTGAGGTAAATTAATTTTCTCAGTCAGATACAACAGGTCTATTACACTCAAATTGTCAGAGTCTACACAACTTTCAAAATAGCTACGGGTGGTTCTAACATTTGCAAGTAGGGATAGGTCAGTTCTTATCTTACTGAATGTAAATTTTACCACCTCCTACAGGGAACTATGTTTGTGGGGTACATTATTCTGAAGTGTTTCGATTGAAAATACAGCTTGGATAATGTTTCTCATAAAGCTTCATTGTTGCCCTGTCACTTCAGTTGTTGAGTCTTGTGCCGAATCTTTCTAACACAGCTGTACTGAAAGACTCATTCACCCTTGTGCCTGCTTCTTTCTTAATTATGGAACCCAGAAAATAAAGCAAGAATTAGAGACGGGCACGAAATTGAAAAATACTGTTTCGTTTCATTTCTGTAGTAGTTTTGTTTGTTTCATTTGTAACAATTTTTAAAGTACCTTAGTTTCATTACAAAATGAAACAAAATGAAATGAAATGCTATTCTCCCCTGGGTCCTAAAGGGCCAAAGTGGCTGGGCAGGTTCCTCAAGTGATTCTATGTAATCCCCTAAAATGTGGAAAGGTTTGGGTTTCAGGGTTATGAAGTTCCAATGGGGGGGGGGCTAGGAAAAAAATATTTCTAATTGGAATTGGAAGCCAAGCCACAGCAGTGCAATTGCTCACCCGTGGCGTAGTTTCCAAAGTTCAAAATTCAATTAGAGATATTTTTTCCTAGGGGCACTCCCTTTGGAGCTTCATAACTCAGCCCCCTGAACCCCAAACTGTTCCAAATTTCAGGGGGTTACCTAGAATCGCTTAGGGAAAGTACCCTGCCACTTTGGTGCTGCCAAAACATGGCTAGGATCAGTATTTTCAAGTGCATAAATATGCACTTGAAAAATACTGATCCCAGCCATGTTTTGAAATGAAACACATCCTTCCATCTTGTTAGGTAACCTAACAAAACGATGAAACAGCATTTTGTATTTTGTTTTGTGCCCATCTCTAGTTCTGAACTGAAATAAATTGTACAGTCAGCTGATAGAACTCCTTCTGTCAGTGTGTTTGGCAGTAAGTAGTCCCCTGTGTAGCTTCCCAGGCAGTTTCAAAACCGCTTTAGAGAAACTCCCCCACTCCCAAACTGGTTTTCAGGTTGTCTTCCAAAAGAAAGTGCTGTTGCATTGTCAATTCATTGCCAGCATAATGTTGGGATTTAGGCCTATAAGATGAAACAGCATGGTGTAGTCATGCTGTGGGGATGATGGGAGTTCAACCTCACCAGGATGTCAGGCTGGGGAAGGTTTCCTTGGGTCTTGTGTATATCCTTCTATTTTAATCAAAGTTAAAATATTTTATAGGAAAATCAGTTGGCTGAATAAACCTAAGAATAAAACTTCAACTATGAATTAGGAGTTGGTGACATACCTTACGTTCAATTTTGACTATTTTATTTTGTTAGATGCATTCTACATTTAATGCTTACAGTATTTTTAATGTTGACAAAGGCAGCATCCGATATAAAACAAAGCCTAATATTGGTCAAATAACAATAGCAATTTTATTTAACAATAAAAAATGTCTGATCTTGGAAATAGTAAGAAAGCAGAGAAACACAATTTGAAGAAAAAAAACACCCATGTGCCTCCCCTCCAGTCTTCACATGTCTGCAAGTAATTTGTCCTCCCATTACATCTAGGAAAGTGGTAATTCCATATTTGTTGAGCTCAAAGAAGAATATAGCATATATTTCTATCCATCTAATGGGGTTGTGTATAAGCTGGGTGGCACTCTATTTCATCATTGCAGTGCTCATGCACTCAGTTATATAACATGCTATGTTCATCCTCTCAGATCTTGCTCTTTATTCTTACAGGAAATAGTCACTCAGTGCTGCGTCAGATTGCTGAGGGAATGCAGCTACTCAGATAGTGGTGTTTTGATACTGTTTTTGGCAGCTGCACCAAACTTCTCCTCATGTAAGGAAAGCCCTCTCTGCAGCACAAAGTGGTGCAGCAGTCTCTCAGGAGAGCACTGGTGTGTGTGCAGCAGTGTCAATGGCTATTCCTAGTATCACTCTGGAGGGAAAACTGGATTGCCTAGGTGAGGTGAAGGGAAAGCCTCCGTGCATTGAAGGGCACTTTCTGTGTGACACTGAATGGCGCAACACCACAAACACTGCTGTGCTTTCCAGTTACATATCCTTAGACTTCACTGTTTGTTGGAATGTGAGAGACTGTGATGAGCACCCTTTTTATAAGCCTCCGTTATTTCACTAAAAGAGCCCATGGGGTCCAACAAGTGTGGTGTTTTTCACTTCCACTGCCTTGATTAGGCTTCAGCACGTTAAAATTTTGTTCAAAAATGAAATAAAATCTTCCACTGCCACGAGCTAATAGGCTCTGTTTTGACACCACCTCTGGGGTTATACAAATTTCTTTCCAGACTAGTCAGGATAAATAAACATAAGTGTTTATTGGTTTAACATGAAATATAATTTCAGGTACTATGTTTACTGATACAACGTTTAAGTGTCCTATGGGTAATTTAGATACTTTCCTTGAGTATCCTGTTCACCTTTCTTCAACTGTTAAAGACACAGTATTTCCTTAACTCACTCCAAGTACAATAAGCAATTGTTTATTCAAATTTAGTTTTATTTATTTCTCCTGTAGAATTCGAACTTTCCGTCACTACTATGGAGAACCTTGCGGAACAATTCAAATTCTGTCTTCTCCAAATCCCCATCTACTGTATATTTTCTGTCTAATTAATTCTATTTCTATAACTTCTCCCTTCCACATCCACATAGGATTCTGTTGGTGAACTCCTTGTATTTCTTATTCTACTACTAGGCAGGCTTCTTAACTGAAATCACATTACTGTTACAGAAAAATCTCTAGCATGGCAATATTTTCAGGGCAGAATTATTCATCAATAATTGCTTTAAGAAGTAAATGGCATTTGATTATCCTTCAACATTGTTCCACAGCATTGCAAGCTGCTAATTAGCTTGCTTTTATTTGAAGATCATGTGTGTGTGTGTTGGGGGGGGGTTAAGCAGGGAGATTTTTTTGCACATTGATAGTGAAAGACTAAAACTGCGAAGATAATGTTTTATCGTCTTTGTTTGAGGAGCTTCAATCCCCTTTGTTCTCTCTTATGAGGTGAATCACATCATGGCTAGATGTGGGGAAGTGGAAGCACTGTGAGGGAGAAGTTAGTAGCCATGGCACAAAACATCAGCAAACAGTCTTCTCAATACCCAGAAGCTTTTATATGAACATAAGAACATAAGAAGAGCTGTGCTGGATCAGGCCAAAGGCCCATCTAGTCCAGCTTGCTGTATCTCACAGTGGCCCGAGCAAATGCATCTGGGAGTGCACAAGACAATATCTGTGTCCTGATACTACTCCCTTGCATCTGGCCCTTGAAGTACCCCAGTTTTAAGACTGGAGATTACACATCTCCATCATGGTTTGTAACCTGTGATGGACTTTTCCTCCAGGAATCTGTCCAATCCCCTTTTGAAGGCATCCAGGCCAGATGCCATCACCACATCCTGTGGCAGGTAGTTTCACAGACTAACAACAAGCTGGGTAATTTTTTTTCTTTTGTCTGTTTTCACTCTCCCAGCCCTCTGTTTGAGTGGATGTCCCCTAGTTCTGGTATTTCGTGAGAGGGAGAAGAGCATCCCTCTATCCACTTTACTCATGCCCTGCATTATTTTGTATGTCTTAATCATATCCCCCCTCAAGTGCCTTTTTTCCAGACTAAAGAGCCCCAAATGTTTTAGCCTTTCCTCATAAGGGAGGTGGCCCAGCCCAGTAATCTTTTTAGTCACTCTCCTTTGCACCTTTTCCAGTTCCACTATGTCTTTTTTGAGATGTGGCAACCAGAATTGTACATGGCCCAGATGTTATCATGTAACATGAACGGAGATCCTCCTGTTGCTGGTTTCCCCCACTCTGTTGTCTGGCTGGTTACCCTGTAGAAATCCCCTTTGTTGAAAACATGGGAGCAGTGGCACATAACTAGAATCTCTGAGAGATGTTCTCCAGGAGGCCCTGTGAGGACAAGACTTGGCTTGAAATTTTTAGATCTTCTCCAGTCAGACTTGTTTCAGGTACCGTAGTGTCTACTCCCTGCTCGGGCAAATGCTTGATGGAAATTGAGTGTATAGCAACATTGTAGGAGATTTTACTGGATATGTCTTTTCTAGGAACAATAAAAAAAACTGAAGTGGAGGAAAACAGTTGTCAGACTCACTGAGAATCCTAAGTAGAACTCCCTGCTGTACTGTAAAACAAACTTCCCTCACACATGTTGTGAGGATAAAAGTTGGTAAAATAATATATTTTTCCCTGCTGCCCCCCAGCAACATGGGGCAAGTGAGAGATTTTATTAAAAGTATATATCTTTAAGGTTGGTAGGTAATGACAAGAAATTAAAACAAAGGCAAGCAGACATCTAAATTAGTAAAAGGGCAGATGTTAAAACAATGGGACATTTAGGAGCAGTGGAAAATACTTAAATACAGCAAGTGAAAACACAGATCAGCACAGGAGCTAAAAAACATATGTGGGTCCAAGGTTCTGCTCAACAGGGTGGCTTTAATTATCTGGCAGAAGGTCATTAAGGATGGGGCAAGAAAAACATCCCTCAGGAGAAAGTTCCAGAGTCTGTGCCTGGCTACTGAAGCATATAGCAAGTCATAAATACAAAATATACAAATTTGGTAAGCAAACAGATTTGGCTTCAGTGGAAACCTTATCTAGTATTTTCCCCCATATAATGAAGTATTACTATCTCTTTATATTCTCTCAGAAAATGTGATGGTTGTTACTCAGGTGTGTGTGAAGCATTTAGGCACACGGTTCTGTTAAGCTTTCACCACAGACACTGGCTGCCAGTAGCATGCGGTTGTGTGTATGAGCTGTGGCGGCAGTGTGCACAGTGCGACCCCAGCAACAGCTTTGCAGTCTCTAAGATGTCATTGTTCTGATTCGACCCAGTGGCAAATCAGTCCGTCCTAGCTGTCATCTGAGCATTCAGGGACCCAACCACCACTGCTGCCATGCTAACAATAACCTTTCTCTTCCAGCAATGTTGTGATTGCTGTACCCTGGGCCTGCGAGTAAAAAACGAGGGCCAGAGCTGCGAGTCCAACCCAAATCTTGGCTATCCTTGCAACCATGTGATGCTTTCCTGCTGTGAAGGAGAAGACCATCTTATCCCTCCAGAGCTGAAGAGGCACCCTGAACCCCTGCCAACTCCAACACCTGAGAAACGTAAGTGTTACCTTGTTAGCCACAGGAAACAGAAGTGGAAGCTCAGCCACCTTCTCACTTCATTAAAAGAAAGCCATTCTGAGCATAGCACAAGGCACTCCACTCCAAGGCTAAGAACGTGTTCTGTCTTGTGAGCTATTTCCAGGCAACTCTCTCTCAATGGCTACAGCTGCTATTTGCCTTTGTTCAACTTTTGATTCTGTTCCTATCTCATCGGTTTATAGCACATTTTTTCCAAGAGGCCAAGCAGGTTTTTAAAGTGGGTAGCTAAGAAACACACACATATCCTCACACAAAACAATTTTCTTAAGATACAGGGATGGAGGTTATTAACGTGTGGTATATGTTGTCTTCATATACTATGGGACATAAAATGTTGCAGAGATGGAACAAAACTGGAACTCATTGAGCCACAAAGCATGATATGTTAGGTACTATAGGATATCAAAAGGTCTATCCAACACAGAGGCATTCAAATATGGAATGTCTGCTTCAATAAAGTTGCACTTAATATTTCCTGAATTTTCCTTCCTTGGAGTTTTACTTCAGTAACTTTTTATTTTTGTAAATATAACAGAACATGCTTAAAGTTGTTCTCATTCTTTCCCCTCCCCCATTTCTATACATCTTTCTGAACATCTTTCTTGAAAAATGGGAAGTCTTGAATCATCAATACCTCTTGGACCAAATCAAACTATTATTCTGTTTAAAATGAACTTCCTCTGACATTGAGGACATGATTCCTAGCATATGGCACAGTGGAAAAAATAGCACAGCCTATCAAAAAATAATGTGATGATGCAATGCATAATGAGAATCATTTTGAAATAAAGCTTTACGTTATTTGAAAGGAAGGGGTAAAAATGTGAATATAAAATGTACCTTGAGGATGGCTATGATGGGGCACTGAGTAGCAAAATCAAAAAAGGAGAAATAGAACAAAATCATTTGCTTGTCTTGCTGCTTCTTTAGCCTATACAAGTTTTATGGGTTGGGGGTGCTGGCCTTTTGCCTGGCCCTCCTCACTTTAACCAGACTTATCACTTAAGTGATCACTTATGTTGGTTTACAAGCATAATCAGTTCCAGAAACATGCTTGTAAACCAAAGCACGATGCTATGGTTTGCATTAGGGATGGGCACCAAATGAAAAATGAAATGCTGATTCGTTAGTTTGTTATGTAACGAAACAAAACAAAATGAAACAAACTGGGGAAGCAGCGTTTCATTACAGACGAAACAAAATGGTGCGTTTTCCGCCCCATTTAAAATGAACTATTTTGTTTCTCTGTAAAACGGCTCCCTTACCTGCTGGTGTCCCTCCACCACGGCCACCGCCAGAGCCCAGCCAGCCGGGCGGAGAGGGTGAGTGGGTCCAGCAGGGCAACCTAGGCCCGCTGCCACTGCCGGATCCACCACCACTGGCGCCACTGCTGCTGGAGCTGCTGGAGCCCAGCCAGCTGGCCAGAGAGGGTGAGCGGGCCTGGCATGCTGGCCTGGACCTCCTCCTCCTCCACCACCACCACTGCTGCCACAGGCACCCAGCCAGGCCGGAGTGAGTGAGCAGGCCCGGCAGGACGCCCTGGCCCTCCGCTGTTGCCGGAACCTACAAGAAGGTAACAGATTGTTTTCTTATTGTTTTGTTTTGTACATTTTTAAATAATAATTCGTATGAAATGAAACAAAATGAAATGCGGTGGGGATGAGACGAAACACAATTTTTCTGTTTCGTGCACATCCCTAATTTACATGCTTGGAAACCACATCTTGTCTTTGTACAAGCTGGTGGTATAGAAATGTTAAATAAAGCAAAGTAAAGGCACTCATATATCAAAGCAAATTTCTCCATAAGAAATAATGGAGACTCAGGTTATTTGTTCTGGGATCTCATAGACTAGAGATGGGCATGGAATGAACATTTTTGTGGTACCCAGTCCCAACATTGTTTCCCCTATTTTGAGTAAGGTGCACCTACAGCTGTTGGCAGTTACTGGGGCTAATTGTTTAAACAGCTGTATATTTGCCTCTAAGAATGAGAACAACACTGAACGTTGCATAAAAAGGTGCCAAGTGGCCTTGGGTTGACCCAACAACCCACAGCCATGCTGCATTCTTCCTTTAGGTAGTACACAGGACCTATGGCAGTGATATGAAATTATTGCTGCTTGTTCCTACCTGCAACCATGTGTACATGAGTATTTCAGTTACCACAATATGTAGTACAACGCATACTTGCCAGTTTTATTGCTTTTAGTAAAAAAAGAAAACATGTCTCAAATTGTAGGAAGGTTGGGGGTTTTGTTCTCTTGTTTGCTTGTTTAACTTCTGCATGAAAATGTGGGGAAATGACAATTTTATTTGATCACCACAAGCTTTAGCAAAAAAAAAATAGATTTTTTTAAAAAACACTTAACGATGTTGGATTTTGCACAAAACCACTTGTTTCTTTGAAAATCAGGTGGTCAAAACCATTTCCAGTATTTTTTAAAGAAAAGTATCATATGCTGCCCCCCCCCCCAAAAAACCCAAAACCCAAAACTCTCAAAACCTGGGGGGGGGGCTTTAATTTATGAAAACAAATTAACTAAAGATTTACATCCTTAGTACCTGTGTGGACTACAAGATAGGTAGGGGGAGGGCTTCGTCTCTCAGTAGTAGAGCCACATATCTTGCAAGCTGTGGTACAATTTCAGTCCTCAGTTTCTCCAAAAAGGAAGAGAGGAGAGACTCTGGGGAGATATAGTCAATCAGTGTTAATGTTGACATGACCAGACTAGATGGTCTGATGTATGAGGCAGCTCCCTGTGCTTCTCAATCCCTCAGAGCGTGACTGTTATTAACGGGAGGGGGTTCATGCCTTGGAAATTGAAAAATATGGGTTTCCGGATACATGATACCATAGTGAATTTTTTTCAGAAGTTTTTCAGTCATGAATTCTTCATTATATTTAAACTCGGTTTCAATTAAAGTTACTTACACTTGAATCTTCCCTATTATGCTACAGTATTTCAGTTTTGCTGAAATGTGCTGATTAAGGTGCAGCTTGGTCCATCGTGATAAATTGGCTGCAAAATGTTTTAATTTTACTGAACCTATGTCTGCTGTGGAAGTTTGTAGATGTAATATTTCCACTGTGGAAGTTCTGAACATTTTTTTTTTTTTTTGCTTTTCAGTTCCTGTACCTGCAGGGGCTGTATGGGGCGTTACTGAATTATTTCATTTTAATGTTCCATAAATTGTGCTTTAATAGATCATAAAGTAATAGAGTAATTAATGCAGTGTACTATTATTTTTGACATTTAATTATATTTTACATAAAGCAGAACACAATGATATATTGCAGTAAAATCCAATGTCGGAGAAAATAATCTGGTGAAGAGGGATGTGCATTTAATGGGATTTTTTTTAAAAAAGAAAGAACCCTAGCAAATTGAAACTCCAATGTCACAATAAAAGTTCTCTAAATACGGAATGCTGTCTTTTATTTTTATTTTTATTTTTATTTTAAATCAGATGTATGCAACCAGTGGCCTTCATCCTGCTCTCATGCAGCCCTTGGACTAATTTCAAAGAGCAAACTTTTCCTTTCCCACTAGCCTGGTGGGTGGAGAGGAAGAAGGGGATAAAAACTGAGAGAAAAGAGATGAGGGCATCGCAAGACTAACTGGTTTTGTCCAAGGAGAGGAGTTGCCCCTCAGTGGCTCTGGCTGCATCTGACTCACCTAGTCACCCAGGTGACATAACTTTGGTTTGGTTATCGTACTCAGTAGTTGCCATTCGGGGCCATTGTGTTCTGTTCCAGTGGGGTTTGGGGAAATATAAATTTTTGTACCTGTACTTGGAGAACCCTAGTCTAGTCAGGTGGGGCAGTGAATTCTCATGGGCCCTCCTACTCAGAAATTGCTGTTCTGGGTTGCTTTTCACAATATCCATTTGGATACTGAAATGCTGCTCCTGGGGGTATTTTGTGAGTGACTGCAGCAGTTTTATTTAGAGTAAACCCATATGGGCCATGGAGTTGTTTGGGTTATCTTACTCAGATGTTGCAGTTCTGACAGCTTCGGGGGCACTAAAGAGTTACTGAAAGAGTTGTTTTAATTGCTTTAATTGAGCTTGAGAGCGAAAATATTGGTCTGGTGTTTGCCCATCACCGCCTATATGACATCAATTTTTATATCCTCATTCCATCCCAAATTTTACCCAGCCTAGCTTTATAAAAATAGTGATAAGTAGGTAATCCTTCAGCCTTTAGGCCAGATTTAGCTTGCTGTGCAGAGAGTGAGCTCTTGCGTGGAAAATCTTGTTTTTGCAAATCACCGTACCAGCTGATCCTAAACAGATCTCTAAATAACTTGTTCAAGCAGGAGGCTCTCCTGATATACTGCTTGCAGAAAACACCAATTGTGTACAATGGGGTTGCTGTATATTAAAATGGATCCCCAATTTTTTGGAAAAGAAGAAAAACAGTATCAGAGTATAAACAACACTGATCTTGTTATGTGATTGGGCCATAGTTCTTGTTCTGGCATGTGATGCCTCTCAGTATGGGCTGGGAGCTGTGCTGAGCCATAGGGAAGTTGATGGGTCAGAAAAGCCCATCTCATTCTATTCTCGTATGTTGTCGCCAACGGAGCGCAACTACACACAAATTGACAAGGAAGCCCTGGCAATAGTGGCAGGGATTAAAGAAGAAAAATTTAGACCATACGCAACAAGGCAACATGAGCTATCCCTGCATAAGGGCTGTCTCCTGTGGGGAGACAGGTGATCATTCCAGCACCACTGAGAAACAGGGTTCTGGATATGCTTCACATGGGGCATCCGGGAATGGTCAGGATGAAGTCGCTAGCCTGGTGCTATGTGTGGTGGCCTGGGATGGACCAAGATGTTGAACAATGGGTACGGACGTGCAAGGCATGTCAGGAAGTGCGCCCAGAAGTGGCCAGAGCACCAGTCCACTGGTGGGAGCAGACCCGGACTCCCTGGAGCCGGCTGCACTTAGATTTTTTTAAATTTGTGTCCATCCCTATATTTAACCTTTGAGTTCTCTTACCCTCCCCACCACCATGACCTACCTTACAAGCAGGGAAAGCGGAACTCAGCAAAGCAGAGCTGCTCAATGATGCGGGGTGTGTCTGTATGTGCAGAGCTTCTCCAGAGGCATAGATCTAGACAAGATGTGAAACTAGATGTTCATTATTCAGAGTAGATCCTTCTTCCAGGTTTTACTATGTTCCTCACATTCAGTTTCTATGCTATTGACACACATATAGCTAAATGAACTTCTTTCATAGCATATGTTCTGCAGCCTTCACAAGGGAGCATCTGTTACTGTTGTATGCCACAGCAAGCTTGAAGATGGTCCTCTTGACAAACAACGTCTCACATCATGGGCGTCTTCACTGATCTTTTAATGCTGGTTTTCAACGAGGATATGGATATTTCATAGATATGGGGCCCATTTCCTTCTTTCTAGCAGGGACCTTTCTAGATGTAGGGCTAAATTTCCTCTCTCCTTTCAGTTTCCACTTTAGACTGTGTTCTTCTCTTTGAAGGTAAACAATTGGTGGTAAATCTACAGAGGTAAGCATTCATTGACAATAACTGGCAAATCAAGAGGTCTTTACATTAAGTAGGGAATACGTATTTTAAAATACCTTCTCCTGTTTGGTCACTGAATATCAATGGCATGGTTTGGAGGACCTGGAGGAGGGCTAAAACCACCATGGGGTATGTATCACCCATCCTGGCTATCCTGGTTCAGATCTAGCTTTTGATCTTCTACCATTTGGTTTTCCACAGACTCCCCTCCACCTTTTAAGGGCCACATGCACATATGAAAGCCCCATGTGACCAAGGGAAGAATGATTCTCATCAAGAGAAATGCCATTTCTGCCCCCCAAGGCACTCAACAGGAGAAATTAAAAGCTTACTGATGAAAACCCTGCTGGAAGGGGACACAGTGGCAGTTGTCTGTTTTATGTTTCTTGTTACCTCTATACCAGTGGTTCTCAACCTGTGGGTCCCCGGATGTTCCTGGACTGCAACTCCCAGAAGCCTCTGCCACTAGCTGTGCTGGAAGGGGTTTCTGGGAGTTGCAGTCCAGGAACATCTGGGGACCCACAGATTGAGAACCTCTGCTCTATACAGTATTGGTTTATTTACAGAGCACAGTGGTTAAATGCCTGTACTGCAGGTAAAAACTGTGCTCACAATCTGGGGTTCAATCCCAGGTAGCCGTCTTAAGGTTCACTCAGCCTTCCATCCTTCTGGGGTTGGTAAAATGAGTACCCAGCTTGCTGGAGGGGCAATGTGTAGCCTGCATTCTGAAATTTAAAAAAAGACCTATAAACTGCCTAGAGACTACTTGAAGTGGTATAGGGCGGTATATAAGCAGAACACTTTTTGGTGCCTCTGCTCTCATTCAGAGACTGATGAAACTGTGGTGGGGCTCTTAGATCCAACCCACTGAACTGACTCATAAATAGATCAAGAGTACTGAAAGTCATAGAAAGAACATCTCCAGCTTCCATGTTTTTTTTAAAAAAATACATCATTAATGATTCAAGAACGTTGGCAGTTTCAGAGGTTGATGACCACAAGGAAGCCTTGTCGCTTAGCAATGAAGCAGAATTATCAAACAGCTTACCTGGAGATGATCTGGATGAATGCCTTGCCTACCCTGGTGAGCTCTGCCAACACCTCTGCATCAACACAGTGGGCTCCTACAAGTGCTCGTGCTTCCCCAGGTTTACTCTGCAGGATGATGGACTCAGCTGCAATCCGGGTAAGACACAACCAGGAAAAGCAAACACTGTGCCTAACTCTCATAGCTAGATTTTTCTATATACCCTGTCTTCAATATACTAAGTGCCAGTTCTTTTATGAACATATATCAGTAGATGACAAAACACTCAGTTTTTGGACGAATACATGTGTTGATATATTTCTTGTATCTTTATGTTTCTTGTATCTTTAGGATGGACTCCTATAAAAATAACTAATTTTCAAGATTAACATAAAATAGTGCTTGAGTTTTAAAGACATTTAAGAATGACCAAGTGACAATAAAATACAGTTTAAAACAAGAAAAATAAAACATTTATATAGGAAATGAAATAGAATAGCCTTTATTTAAAGTCAAGGATAACAAATAAGGTTTTAAAAACTCTGTTGGTCAGGAAATGATCTCTTCGCAGAGAATTCTGCAGGGTAAGGGAGACACGTCTGGCACTCACCAGCCTCTCAAATCTTGTGTGTTGCATCGTTATAGTCATGACTGACTCTTCGTGACCCCATCTCCATGGAGTTTTCTTGGCAGGAATACTGGAGTGGTTTGCCAATTCCTACTCCGGGTGCCTACAGCACCTGGTATTCCCTGGTGGCCGCCCATCCAACCAGCTTAGCTTCTGAAATCAGGGGCGAACCTGCTTAGCTTCTGAAATCAGGAGAGATTGGATGTGCTTAGGGCATCTAGGCAGCTTTCTCAAATCTTAGTGTTGAGTTTTTGGGCAGGGCTTCCATGATGGACAATTTTACATGTATGTAATGTGTCAAAAAAAAAAGAAAACCTGGACCCTTACTATTTTAGGCGTTCAAGATCAGAAGTAGCAGTTTGAGCTAGATGTGGAAATGTACATCTGGTACAGGACTGGTATAATAGGATCCAGTTATCTAGAATTCATGCAAAAAAGGGGGGACTATGTCAACTTTAGCTTAGGTTGCAGTGGGCATTCCAAATGCAGCAGGTGAAAGTCATAGCTTCTGCTACCTGTCCTTCCACAGAGCACAGTGTCTAGAAGCACCCCTTTCTCCTGATTGAAAAGTACAGCTTTAGAGGAAATATGAGTTGAATCTTGTTGAAATAACATGAGTTCTGGGAAGCACCTACCCAGAATATTTCTCTCTCGCCCAGGCTGAACTTCAGTTTCTTTACCCTCATCCATGACAAATCTACTTCCAAGCACTTATCAGAGTGCTCCACATTCTCTCCAGGGTGTTGTTGCTATGACCTGTCAAGTCACGTCTCCCTTACAGCAGCCCTATCAATGAATGAGCTCCAAAATATTCCATCATTAATATCCCTGTTCAGCTCTTGCAAACTCAAGGCCTTGGCTCCCTTTATTGCATCTGCTGGATGAAGCATGTGGAAAACAGAAGAAAGAGCTGCTTGCCACCTGTATATTTCTGACACTTCAGCTCAAACTTCTAAAGTTTAAACTCCTTTCCCATTAGTTTTTCAGAGGCCTAGAATAGCGGCAGAGTAGGGAAGCTACAGTTTCTGAAGAGCCATCAATTCCTATCCAGTCTTCATATTCCTGCCTGGAAGAAATGAGAGCAGAAGGATCAATGGCAATAGCAGATGGTCATTCAAAAGAGCTTTCACAACAAGAAAGGGGGTCTTTGGTTTGTAGAGGGTAGCAGTTACAATGAAGGTGACACAGCTTAGGCTGAGTGAACCACCAAGGGCTTTGAAGCCTTACAAGACTTGGATGTCTAGGTAAGATTGCTTTTCCCTTATGATTCTGTAAATCCACACTAAGACGGTTACTTCATGTCCTTCCTCGTTCCGAGATTACCCACGGGCGTGATTGATGGCATCGTGACAACTGTTACTTCACATCCTTGTTTTGTGACAACATCTGTACTTCCCTGCCCTTGTTTCCCCTTTTTGTTGTTGGTCCGACCTTCCGTTTTTTGATATTTTGATTCTCCATAACTTTGCCTTTCATGCGTTAAGCAGCAAAGTTCGAGGTTTTATGCCTTCTTCCCTCTCTGCGATGCATTGTTTATGCCATTGGGATTGTACTGGAGAATGCAACGTTGCACTCCTGCCACTAGATGGAGAATGTGCATGTTGCGTAATGGGCCTTATTTCACGGGCACTTGTCTCGAAACAAGATCCGAGACAAGAGAATTCCCGTGGTCAGGGAGAGGTATGGCTCATCACGCTTAAATTCCAGTTCAGGGGGTATGGTCGGGACGAACTCCCGTCGTCACGCAATGGACGTGCAGTAACATTTTTTCATACCGGTCCCAAGTGGGACTGCGAACTGCGATGAGAGGGATGTGAAGTAACCGTCTAACTGTGGCAGATGCTGCAGTTGAGGGCAGAGGAAACCTATCCAACATACTATTTTCATTTGGGCTGCCTTTCCTCATTACGAAATCTGACTATGCCAGCTGTTAATCTCTCCGTGCTTCAGCAGAGAGAACCCAGGAATCCTCTCCTGCCTTTTGGTGTGCTTTGATCTAAAGAAAAAGAACTTGGAGGTTTAAAAGAAGGAACCTTCTTGAAAGAATGTCTGTACTGTAATGGATGCTGCTCTTGGACCTGGTGTTTACCTCCAAGTCGGGGGATTCCAATCTGGAGGTGAGGGACATTGTTTCCTCTCCTGTGTCATGGTCATTGTCATTCCAATCTGGAGGTGAGAGGACATTGTTTCCTCTCCTGTGTCATGGTCAGATCATCACCTGTTGTCATTTTCCCTTGCAATGGCGGCCCCTCCCCGCGGGGACCAACGACCCCTTGTTTGGGCCCGCCCCCGAAGGCTTCTTGATCCGGATCGGTTCCGTGAAGCCTTCGGGGAGCTCTCTGGTGGTCTGGCTGATGATTCGGCTGAGGCCCTGGCCAACCAATGGTTTGAGTCAGCTGCCGGCGCCGTCGACCGAATCGCCCCCAAGCGTCTCCTCCGTGGCAGAGCTCGAACTTCACCGTGGTTCACGGAGGAGTTAAGAGCGATGAAGCGGGAACGGAGGAGACTGGAGAGCATCTGGAGACAGAACTGGACGGCGATGAATAAGACCGCTGTTGTGATCCAGACTAGGCGCTACTCGCGAGCGATCAGGGAGACTCAAAGATCTTTCTACTCCCTGAGAATTGGTGAGGCCTCGAACCCGCCAGGCAGAGCTCTTCCGGGTGGTCCGGGACCTCACCAATCCTAGTCTGGCTAGGCCTCCTCCTACTGATTTCAGTAGCGAGAATTTTGCGGTCTTTTTTAGATCTAAAATAGAGGCATCCGTGCCGGCTTTGAATCCAGTAGCACTAGCCCTCCCTCGCCATCCCCAGCTCCCTCACCCCCCCGCTCTCCTCAACTGGTTGAGTTTGGGCCTGTTTCCCCTCTGGAAGCCTCCAGGGCTATTGCCCACTGCCGTACCACTCCTTTCGACCCTTGCCCATCCTGGCTTATTAAATCTGCAGGAGGGAGCATGCCCGAGTGGGCGGCTGCCATCGCCACTGCCTCCTTCCGCGAGGGGTTTTTTCCCCTCTCGTTTGAAGGAGACGGTGGTCAAGCCCATTTTGAAAAAACCGGGCCTGGCGTCGGACCAATTGCAACTACCGCCCGCAATGTGTTCCCTTCATGGGCAAGGTCATCGAAAGGTGTGGCCGCGGTGCGCAAGGTCAATGTCATGCCATTGGCCGGGGAACCGAGACAGCTCTGGTCGCGCTGCAACAACATGCCTGTTGGTCCTCCTGGATCTTGTAGGAGCTAGGCCGAGACAGCTCCGGGTCTCGCTGCAGGATGATAATCCGTGATGCAGTAATGGGTTGCTCTACCTGTTATCTCATGCTTGATACCGTCGACCACGGTATCCTACTGGACCGGCTCCACGCTTTGCACTGGAAGTAAGCATGGCGGAGATCCCAACACTCCCTTGTGGAGTTCCGCAGGGGTGATCTCTCCTTGCTGTTCAACATCTACGTAAGACCGCTGGCTGGGGTCATTGCAGGGAGTCTGCTGTATCAGTACGCTGAACACGCAGCTCTATGCTCCTTTTCCACCTCTGCAGTTGTCCGGATAAGCAGGCGGTTTGGCTTGGACCAAAGAAATCCCTGGCCGAGGTGATTTCAATGGCTCCCCGTAGGTTATGGAGGCCCTCTCCCCAGCAGGGAGTTTCCCTCCAGCTGGCTCGTAATGAACCCGTCCCTGGAGAGGTGGCGGCCGTGGCCAGGACCGCATTTTAAATCTCCGCCAGATTGAGATTCGTTACCTAGTTCCTTGAGAACAGTGGTGCAGGCTTTTCGTGACAAATGCAATGCCATTGCCCTTGACTCTCCTCCGGCGACTGCAGCGGGTGCAAAATGCAGCGGCCAGACTGGTGGTGGGTGCGCGTTTCTATGACCGCATCACCCCGGTCCTGGCTCGGCTGCATTGGCTACCCTGTGCAGCCCGGATTAGATTCAAGGTCCTGGTTTTAGTTTATCCCTCCATGGCTTGGGACCTGACTACCTGGCAGAGCGGATCGTCCAGCGGTCAACTTCGGCCCGACCGGTTCGGCAGTCGCGGGCGCACTCGCTGCGGGTTCCCACCCCCCGAGAGGCCAGGCGTTCCCTTACACAGAACCGGGCCTTCTCGGCCGCTGCCCCCTCTCTTTGGAACAGCCTCCCCAGCGAAGTGCGCTCTGCAGAGTCCCTGCTGGCCTTTCGTAGAGCGATTAAAACCATCCTATTTCGCGAGGCCTTTGGTGACCTAGCCTAATAGGTTTTTTTTCCCCCTCTCTCTTTCTCTCTCCTTCTTCTCGCCATCGATTCCTCTATAACGAGTGTACTGACCTAGCAGCGAGGTTAGACCAAAACAAGGGCGCCTAACTCTATGCTGATTATCTTGTTGTTTTTATAGTTATATGTTTTTGCTATCAGCTCAAAGGTTTCAAATGCGGTGTATTTGCTGAATGATATCTTGTTGTCCAGTCAAGCCTAACTCTATGCTGACCTGTTTCAGCTCTGTAAGCCGCCCAGAGTTCCTGTGGGAAGATGGGCGGGGTACAAATTCAAAAATAAATAAATAAATAAATAAATGTCACCATTGAACAGATGCAGATCTCTGTAGGAGCTAGGCACTAGAATGCTCCAGTGATGCAGTAATGTAGGATCTCATGCTTGTCCACGCTTTGCACTGGAATAAAGGGAGATCCCAAAGGGAGAAGTGATATGCTTCTGCAACAAGGAGATCCTTGCAGGAGTGGTATAAAAGTGAAATAGCTTATGCAGCATTTGTTGTATAAGCAGTTTGGCCAAAGAAATCCCTGGCCAACATTTCAATGGCTGTTAGCTGAGAACAGGATTGTGCTCTGTATGAAGTCAGAGGACACATTTAAAAAGAGAGGTTTGTTCATACTTTTGTGACAAATTAGCCATTTGTTTTAGGTATACTGTAATTATTCTGTTTCCATGTGCTCTCCTGGACCCCTGTGAGCCCCTGTGCCAGTCAAGGCCATCAGGATCTGCATTTTTAAAGGTGCCAATTGCCAGAGCTGGCCAGCCTAAATACATTTGAAAGAACATCAAAGTGGGAGTGGGATTCATTTCCTGACACCCCCCCCCCCCGTGAGCTGACATCTTTTAGAGATTCAGGAGATATAAGGCAGAATTGTTTTGGCAAGCCTTCGAACACCAGCAGCTGTTACTCCATCACTTATGTGGCATTCATTTTTAATGATAATGCATATAAGATAAAACTAATTTATGTCGCTGCTAAGTTTTATCTCATCATTTATGTGGAGTATTTTATTGCCGTGCCAGTTGTATGTGCATTCTCTTTGGAGAGAAGAATAGCATATAAATTAAAATTAGAAAGGAAGGGAGGGAGGAAGGAAGACAAACAAGGCAAAAGAGATTTCAAAAGTGGGCAACCGACAGTGCACGAAAATGTCATTATCAGAATTATGCAGTGGCACTAATTTATTATCATCATTATCATCATTACCATCAGGGAATAGAAGAGAAACAAGTCACATCACTAGCATAGGCATAGAGTCATTAAGTCCACCCTCTTTCTGCTCCCTGGAAAAATCAATCAAACAGGGAAAGCACCCTGTCAAACACATGGAGAGTGGGGGAGATGATATATTAAGAAACATACAAACACACCGCAAAACTAAGAAATAACCAGAAGGCAAACAATATTAGCTACTAGAAAGCAGGGAGATTTCTTTATTCATGATTTACCTATGATGTCTTCTTTTTTCAAGCCCAGCATCCAAGCAGGCAGGTGGAAGCACATAGCACAATCCAAAAGCACTTAGCACAGAGATTTCCACGAGGTCTGCTGAAGCAAAGCATAAAACTGTTTCATCACTGGCTTCCAACCAATCTAGGCCCTTTTACAGTGTCAAAATCCCAGCTTTGCTGCTCCTGCACATTCTGATTGGCTATTAACCTCATTATGTTATTTTATTTGACATTTCCTGGGCAGTTTGACAGACAGCAGGTGAAAGAAAGGACCAATTAAAGAGATCTGATATTTTCAGGCATCCCTCTTTCACTGAAATTAGTTTTTTGTTGTCAAGAGGCTCCATTTCAGGATTCAGTAGCAGAGCACAGTGACCAAAATGTGTGGAACAAAATGTGGAAATGTGTGGAACAAAATGAACAAAATGTGGAAACAAAATGTGTGGAAATGAAAGTCAAACCCCTAGTATATATTTTATGCATATATTGAGTGTTTCAGGTTTTAATCTAGGCATATACAGTTAAATGATCACCTTGGCTAGTAACTTATTGGGATTTCCATGATCTGGTAGTAACATCAGAGAAACAGTGGTGCCATTTGCCTGTTGTCTGACTTGGTTGTGCACCTAGGCTGCACGTCCTAAGAAGTGCCCAGACCAACAGTGCAAACATTTATATATATTTTTTTATGAAAATAATCTGAGTTACGTTTACTACAGTTTTAAAGACAGAATTATAACCAAACCCATGGTGGAAAAAAGAAGAAGTGTGACTTCAAAAGACAAAACAACAACCAAATAAAGCTGAAGCCTTGGTCTTTTATGCAAACGCTTGTGCAGTATTGCTTGAGTACATAGAAATTGCCAGTGTGAGGCTGGTCCTTGTCTTCAGACCAGTCAGGTGTGGTTCTTTTTTTAGCTGCCTGAAGTCTCAGAAATTCATTAACAAAGACATTTTCTGTGTTTCCATATAAATTATACTTAAGTGTCTTAAGTGTTGTTTTGAAAATGTGGCTCCCAGTTTATTTGTATGACAGCAGAAAATGATGAATATAATTACATAGCTGTTGTGAGTTTTTTGGGCTGTTTGGCCATGTTCTGCAACTTCCAGAACATGGCCAAACAGCCCGATAAACTCACAACAGCAATCAGATCCTGGTCATGAAAGCCTTCAAGAATACATTGATATTTGATATAATTAATTTTTTTCTTTTATACAATGTAAACGTGTAGAATTTGAAGAAGATGGACCAAACACTGCCTTAGGAGACAAAGCCACTCTTGCCCCAGAAAGCTCGAATAACCCACCTGAGACCATTGAGACTTCAAACGTAAAGCAAGATAAATGTAAAGGTATGTGTAACAGGCAAGCTTCAGCTATATTTTTGTTACAAGCCTGTAACAAGTTCTGAAGTTTCTTTGACTGGTTTTATTTCATTACATGTTCACTAGAGATGGGCACGATTTAGCGGTATTCCCGTTTCCGTTTCCGTTACTCGGTTCCGTTACTCTACGGAAATGGTAACCGGAATTACTCCGCCAGACTTCGAGCTCGAACCGACGAACGAACAATTTTGGTCTGATTTGTCGTGCTCGTTCCTTGCATCGCGCGATCGCGCGATGCCACGCGGCACAGAAAAAAAGTTTTTAAAAGTTAAAAAAACCCGGTTCCCGGCCAAAAAAGCAGGCGGAAAAATGCCTGCCCAGAGGGGTTGTTTCTGGAGGTCCCAGGCCTCCCCCCCCATCCCCCGTCCTGGGCTGCTCTGGTGGGACTCGCCGCAGGCTCGCAGCCAGCAAAAAGCCCAGTCTCGCCGCAGGCTCGCAGCCAGCAAAAAGCCCAGTCTCGCCGCCGGCCGCCGTAATTAAAGTGCAAGCAAGCGGCACGGACGGCACAGGAAAAAACTTTTAAAATCTCCCCCCACCCATTCCCGGGCCAAAAAAGCAGGCGGAAAAATGCCTGCTTGACTAAGGGCGCAGGGCACCTACCGAAGGGGTGGTTTCTGGAGGGGGGGTCCCGCCTCCCCCCCCTGTCCTGGGCAGCCGGACTCGCGAGTCACCATCGCCATGCGCGTGTGGGGGGGGGGATCCAAAATGGGGCGGCAAACGCAATATTGTTTTTGAAATCGTGGTCCAAAAACACACAAGCACAACAGAAACACACAAAAAAATTTATAAACTGCCAGATTTTTCACAGTAGCAGTGGGTTTTTTTTCTTGCAACAAAATGTCTCTCCTCTCCTCCTCTGTCCTCCATTGATTTTATTTTATTTTATTTTATTTACACCTGCGCAATGATGGGCTGGCCGAGTGGCCAGCCATGTGGGAGTGGACAACCATGCAAATTTTTGGAGCCATCCCACCAATCGCATGGCCACTTGGCCATGGAGACTTCTGGGATGTGCCAAAAAGCCCCCTAAAACCTGCCCTAGCCCCCTAACTCTAACCCTAATCCTTGACTCCTTACCCATACGTCACAGACTGTCTTCTTAGTGGGTCAGAGAGGCACCCAGAGGTGCAACCCACTAGCCCACCATAACCTTACCCGTCACTAGCCTAACCCTAGCCCTTGCACTAACCCACCTTAACCCTAAGCGAGATCTACTTGCATTGCACTACACGCAAGTATGATTCCCTTCTTTGTGAGACATGGCGGTGTGAGAGCCTTAGGCATCACCCTATGGCTCTGGTTTAACTCACTGGTCTCACTGTCTGCAACTGGTATGCATATCCATATGGCTATGCATGCCATTTTGCAGCAGCAGGTGAGGAGGGGAGACCCCCATGTTGAGGGGTCTCTTGGAGCCTGCTTCCCCTTCCTAGTGGGTGCGGATAGGAGGCACCCAAGGGTGCCTCCAGGAGCCCGCTTTCCCTTTATAGCGGGCCAGAGGAGGCACCCACCCCACAGAGGTGCCTCCAGGAGCCCGCTACCCCCCAAAAAAAAACCAGTACGAAAAAACGAAAAAACTGAACCGACTAATTTTTGCAAATTTTCGCGAAAAATGGAAACAACCCGAAACGGAACCGGCCCGACTAACGACAACTCGAAAAAAAATTTTTTCAAGTCGTGCCCATCTCTAATGTTCACACATTTCTTGCTCCTAATATTAGCCTGAAGAAAGAGAGGGAAAGGATCTCAGATGGTAACATGCTGAGGTAATTTGAGGCTAGCCTCCAAATTCAAGGTTGTTTCATGCTCCTTATTTAGGATTGTTTAGGCAACACAGGGCCTTTTCACACGACCCCTAAGATCTGCTGGCCACTTAAATTTGGACCAGAGATCTTAGGGGTTCGTTGCTCTTCCTTCCTCCCCACCATTCCGCACCTGTCTGCTGAGGGGAGGGAGGAAGAAAGTGGGGGGGGAAATGCAGACTCCCCTTGGAGAAGCTGCCGTTCTCTTTTGTTTGCTTTTTTCCCCTCCCGCTCCTTCTCTTAAAGGGGTGGGAGGCAAAAAAACAAACAAACAGAAGCCAGGAGAGCCCCACACTGACCAGATTAAATCCGGACCTGGCGATTTTCACCCTCCTCGAGCAGGTACAAGAAAAGTGCGCTGGGACGCGCTTAGGTGGGCGTGGTCGCACTTAATTTCCTGCAAACTCCGGAGCTGGTGGGGAAGTCATTGTAAGCTCCGGAGCTTGCAGCCATTTGCTGCGGCGTTTAGTGGTCGTGTACAAAGGCTCACAGCTTGTGTGTGGTAATTTCAGACTCACATATGGGAATGAATGACACAGGTGTGTTTGCCTACAACACAAGGATTGTACATAGTGATTAAGGTTGTGAGAACAAATTTCTTTGTTTTCACATTTTGTGTTCTGATGCAAAGACCAGGTTTATAATTAGGGAGAGGAAACCTTGGAACTTGAAAGAGAAACAGCTTTGGGTTGATTTTTCATTGTGGTGTTTTGAACTGTTTTATTTCCCAGATAATGGCCCCTGCAAGCATACATGTAGTATTGTGGAAGAGGAAATTACGTGCTCTTGTTTTCCTGGATTTGCCCTTATGTCAGATGGAGTCTCCTGTGAAGGTGAGTGAATGCTCGTGTTCTTTCTCAAGAGTTTTGCAGCCTTAGATATATTTGGGCACATTTGTTATGGTATGGATAGTACTGTCTGTTAACACTTGGTGAAGAGTCAAGGCTGCTCTCCATGATTCTCAAAACCATCAAGTCATTGTGAATCAAAATGCCCCCCCCCCAAGACTCCTGTTGCTTAGGTACACTGGCAAAAGTGGTGTAAATAACAATGGCAAATTATTGGTACTTAACATGTTGCCTCTTCTATTCTTTCTTGTACACCAACTCATATGTTGGGCATGTGTTGAGGAATAGAAGTGGGAACAATTTGCCATTCTAATTTAAGTGTTTTCACTGATGCCAGCAATAAGATACCCACCCCAGCACCTATCATACACATCAAAATGTTTCCTGTACTACTTCCCTCACGAACATACCATAGCTGCTCCCAGACCTATCCGTGCTTAAAAGAAGTGAGGCCGATGTCCATGGGGTTAGGGGCCACATTTCAGGTACACCCAGTCACCCACTGCTGAAGAACTAACCAAAGGGATGATAGCTGATGGAAAAATGGGGAGCTCAGCAGATTTTGTTTCCATTATATTACAGTATGTATTCTATCATCACCTATTAATCATAGCATGCCATACATTACCATATACTTTATTATTGCAAAATATCTTAACGTTAAGAAATGAAAGAAGGAAAGGTCCATTCAGGCTTAATTAATTATTATAATGGAAAATTATTTTTTTATTTTGATTCATTAGACTTTGTTTCATCTTTTGCTCCCAAAGCTACTGAAACCTGATTAAAGATAAATGCACATTCATTAAAGATATCATTTAATTAACTATAGCATATATGTAATTGATTATAGAATTACTTTAGATCAACCATAAACTTTAAATTTCATTTTGTTGGCTTAGAAGCAGCCAAAGCTGCAATTGATTGAGAACCTGTAGGGAAGTGGGTTGAAGTTTCCTGGTGAAATAAATAACCAAGGCTATTTAAACAACACTTGAGACTTAATATTCTTGAACAATGTAAGTTGAGTCATCTTGGTGGGTGGAAATCACTTATGGAAAAGAAATGTTAGGGAAATTTTGTGGAAGAGCGGGGGGGGGGGGACTGAGGATTTCTTTATTAAATTACAGTGATGAAAATATTGTTGAGGTGAACTGCACATTTAGATACTGTACTGTATTTGCTACTTTTAGCAGATTTTTTTTGAAAAGTTGTTTTTCTTAGAGGCATTGGTGGGTTGCGCAGAAAACCTGGCTCTGCCCATGTCCTGTGGGCTTCCCTTTGGCTTCCCCACTTTAAGGCCCAAACCAACAGGAAATAGGGTGGCTATTTTAAATGGTTCTTCCTAAGCTGTCCAAGTAATGCCAGTTTAGGGTTCCTGGGAAAAGTTGCATCTTTCTGTCCAGCGTTGTAGGACTGCAGTTGGAGATTTCATGAAGAACATCTAGGAGGTATGACGAAGGACTAAAAGAACTAGTCATGTTTAGCTTGACCAAGAGGAGACTGAGGGGAGATATGATAGCAGTCTTCCAATACCTGAAGGGTTGCCACAGGGAAGAAGGCATTGATTTATTCTTAATTGCACCTGAGGGTATGACAAGAACCAATGGGCGGAAACTTATCAGAGGGAAATAAGGAGAAATGTCCTGATGGTGAGAATTACTCATTAAACAGTGGAACAGCTTGTCTCCTGATGTTGTACATGTCCCTTTGCTAGACATTTTCAAGAAACGATTGGACAACCATCTGTCCGGGATAGTATGAGGTCTCCTGCCTTGGGCAGGGGGTTGGACTAGAAGACCTCCAAGGCCCTTTCGAACCCTATGATATTCTGTGAGGTCAGCACAGTTGCCTTCCAGTGTCAGCCGCCTGAGGCTTTCCTGGCCTTCTAGTTTGACATGCTTAAAGATCACTCTGCTGTAGTTAGGTAATTTCCTCTGCTTCACTACAAGCCATATTTTAAAAAAGAATTTCAGAGAGCATGTGGAAAATTCCCTGTTCCCGTGGCATTTCTGTAGGAGATGATCATCACTGAGGTTAATTTAATTATTCATTGCAAAAATAAGTGTGCTGGGACTTTGTGGTTTAAACTAAGGAAATGATCAGATGGAGAACATATATCACATTTTGGACTATTGGTGATGAGGTCTATTGCAAGCTACAGTGCAAAAGAGCTTGCAAGCCAGTTGAATCCTGCTGTGTGCCCAAAGTGGCCCTTTTTGGTCCAGCTTCAGGGCTCCTCTTTTGAGGGTCCTGACTGGAATGATTCCTGTACAGATTGAAGTGTCCCCTTAAGGAAGATCACTCCCGGCAAAGCAACACTTTCCAGTATGATCGGACACAATCCTTTCTCATTATGTGATTGCACCCTGAATTAGAGATAATGCAATGCAGATCAAGCTGCCATGGGTCTTGGGGGATTAATCTGCTAGAGGTAATAATAGAAGCAAAGAGATACTGTATTTATTCTCTGCTGGGGAAAACATTCCTCACTCTTAACAGCCCCCTTCTGGTCCATTTATATATCATGAAAACAATATTAAAGAACACTCTCGTATATCAAAGAGGCAACGTATCCTGGAGGCTGCAAAGGCACTCTAATGAAGATTTGTACCAGCAAATGACTGAATCCAATTGGTGATTTGGAGGATTAAAAGAAGGAAATTATCTATAAAACTATAAGTCAGATATTTTGCTAATTAGAGAGTTTCACTGTCAAAGCCATGTTGTTTCATCCCAGGAGTAATTCTAATATAAATGTCTTGATATAGACCTGGATGAGTGCCTTACAGGTATTCACGGTTGTTCCAGAAGACAATTGTGTGTGTGAACACATGGGGATCATTCTACTGTGTCAACCACAGTGTTATCTGTGCAGAGGGCTTTGTGCTCAACACAACACGCTTAGAAAATGTGTGGTTAAGATGATCGGTGTAAACCATTCACCGTGGCACCATCATTCTTCATATTCTACAATGTTTCTCAGCTCCAGCTTGGATGTGTGACCAGTCTCTTCTGTCTGTGTTTAAGTTTGTGAGACTATCTGATCCCTCTGGGTGTTTTTAACACTGCCTGTGTTATGCTGTTTGGCTTTCAGCCAGACAGTGCTTTCCTCCAGTGTACATGCTGTGGCTCCAAAGGGTTCAGAGCCTCAATGGCTCAAGCCTAGAAGAGAACACAGTCAAACTGTGTTATACTAACATGAGCTTATCACCACCTGTCTTTTTTAAAGATGTTGACATGTAGAACTTTATCTTTTGCAATCTTGGAAGATCACAGCTATCTTATTGTCTCTAGAAAGCAGCACAAGCTTGAGCAGCAAACAATTGCAGCTCTGTATGCATTTGGGTAAGAGGTGGAATGCGTATGGGAGACAGACAATAGCAAAAATTCCTAGTTGAATTTTTGGTGCCTCTGAATTTGACAGTCACTTACCAAAATATGGAATTGAAACTGTGGCTTCTGTGGCCTGAATAGTACTAACATCCTTATTCTCTGATGAACTATGCCAGCCAGTAAGCGCTTACATTCAGAAGCTCATTTGAGGCATTGTACTTAATCATCATTGTTGTAATTTTGATTGTTTTTATAATTTGGTTTAATAAGAATATGAATAAGAGTAAGAGTAAGAATATGAAAAGTAGATTTACAGCTTGGATAGGGAACACACAGCCTTCAGATATCAGCTTCGCATCAGATGTCATTGCCATAGGTGCTCTTCAATATTTGTATCAATGACTTGACTGAGAGAGTACAGGGAAGACTTAATCATATTTGCAGATGACATTAAATTGGGTGGAATGCAACAACATTCAAAAATAACTCAATAGACTTGAACACTGGAGTGAAAGTAACAGAATGAACTCTACTAAGGACAAGTGAAAAGTTCTCTACACCTAGGGGGAAGACTCAAATGCACAGTTACAAGATGGGGATACTTGGTCAGTAAAATTACAAATGAGGAAGATCTTGGGCTTGTAAATCGGAAGCTGAATATGAGCTAAACGTGTGGTGTGGCTTTTTTTTAAGGAAAAAACCATTTTAGGATGCATTTGCAGAAATATAGTCTCCAAAGACTGTGAGATAATAGTCCCTCTCTATTCCGGACACCAAACTTTAAGAACTGGACCAAGTTCAGAGGAGGGCAAAAGTGAGATGTTATTTTATTTATTTGAATATATTATATACCACCCATCCAGTCCTAGGGTTACTCTCGGCAGTTTACAACATAAAATTTCTAGTGCAGAGACAGTATTAGCATGCAATTAAACACAACAAGTGCAGCTGGAAAAATTATGCCATTATAAACTATCAGTGATCAACTCAATAAATTGTCTGAGAGAGCTCCAACTTGGGGGGGGGGGCATGGGGCTAATTTACTGGTTCTCAATGGCACAATTTCCCCACAAAGACTTTTGGATCCAAAAGTATACTAAAAAGAAACCTGAGGAAGGGCTACTGTGTCTCCATGGTCAAATAGAGATGTGAATCTAGATGTTCTGAGCCATTTCCCAACACCACATGGTCCTTTGTGAGCAAGAAGAACGGACAACTTCACGCCTATGTCTGATTATTCTGTACCCCTCAATATGTGGTGATGTCGATGATGTAAGCTGCCCCAAATGCTCTTGAAGTTGGGAGAAAATTAACTGATAACACACGTCACTTGTCCTATGGTGATTCTAACACAAACAAAGGGGATCGGAAACCAAGTCCTGTGAAGAACACCTGAAAGAAGTGGGCATGAGAAAAGTAGCCTGAGGGGAGATATGATAGCACTTTTCAAGTACTTGTAACATAGTCACACAGAGGAGGGGCAGGATCTTTTCTCAGTCATCCCAGAATGCCGGACAGTAATAATGGGCTCGTTAGAGCTAGCCAGCTGAAGATGTAGGCTGAATCTCAGGAAACACTTCTTAAATGTTAGAGCAATAACACAATGGAACAATTAAGTTGGGAGGTGGTGAGTGCTCCACCGTGGAGACATTCAAGAGAAAATTGGACAACCATCTGTCAGATCAACTTTGGCATGTATTCCTCCATTGAGCAGGAGGTTGGACTTGATGGTCTTATAGACATCTTCCAGCTCCATTACTCAATTATTCTTAGAGACATGCCTCCTCCTGCCAATATCTCAGTGTACAGATTCTTATCATTGTAATCCAAGGATTGATTACCTCAAAACAGGGCTGCTGTCCTTAGTCTAGTTCATAGGCTATAGCTAGTACAGAGTACAACAGCTACCATATATATATTTAAAAGCATCTGCACCACCCAGTCTGTTTTTGGAAGAGGTTTAAGTTGCTGCGAATGCCTAAAGATTTCCATTTTGTTATATTACCTGCTCAGCAGAAGCCATAAATTAGTCTGACTTTTTTTTTTTTTGCTAGAGCGTAGCATAGGATAACAAGTTGCTTGATATTGATACTAAGGAGAAGTGCTTAGAAATATATTTAATAAACAGGACTCTTGCAAGGCAGGATATTGATCAGCCAGGCTCATTCTGCCTGCCCAGTGTACTAGCAAAAGCATCACTCATTTCAGTTATGGCACAAATAAGACTCTTTCCAGTACGGTCTCTGGCTGCCTTGTAGAAATGGGCTTAAGTAGACACAAAGGCATCACGACAACTTGTAGAGAGATGATTGTCTGTGCGATTTCTCACCTCCAACATGAGAACAGGGCAAACATTCTCTTTTGCGCGCGGGGGTGTGTGTGGTCAGGCCATGCTTTCATATTTGTGCAGTGTGTTTGTTTTCATGACACAAATCACATAAAGGCATTCGGCACAAAGACATTGGCACAGAGTTATTGTACACAGATTGTGGGAAATGATGCAGACATAGCATGCTGCAAACAAAGCCCATGCAGTGAGGCAACAGTTACCATAGTTTAGGTACCCGGTTTGCTCAACATCTGCAATTTGTACATTATTTCTTGCTGCAAGGGTAGAAATTCTCTTTAAGATGGAACAAAAAGATTCTGTGTCGCAGGTGAAGAGAAAAACAATGCCATACTGATTCTAATAGACAAAAATGAGGCAAGGGAAATTTTAATATCTAGGTCAGCCTAATATTAAAATGATCACCTTGTGTGACTCCAAAAACTAACATATCTAACATCCGAGTATGACTAGTTCTTAAATCACTCTTTTACATTATTTACATGAATGACAGAGCTTGTATATATATTGTCATCACAATGTATGGCCTGCTATTTTGGTGTATGTAAAAGTTCGATACGTCCATGTATATCTTTCTTTTGGAAAATTGTCAGTGAAATACGCTGAACAATTTCATGGAACTGGAAAAGGTGCAGAAGAGAGCGACTAAAATGATTACTGGGCAGGGGCACCTCCCTTATGAAGAAAGGCTAAAACATTTGGAGCTCTTTAGTCTGGAGGAAAAAAAAAAGACGCCTGAGGGGGGATATGATTGAGATGTACAAAATAATGCAGGACATGAGTAAAGTGGATGGAGAGCCGCTCTTCTCCCTCTCACAAAATACCAGAACTAGGGGACATACACTGGGAGAGTAAGAACAGACAAAAGAAAATAATTTTTTACCCAGCGTGTTGTTAAGTCTGTGGAACTTACTGCCATAGGATGTGGTGATGACATCTGGCCTTGATGCCTTCAAAAGGGGATTGACAGATTCCTGGAGGAAAAGTCCATCACAGGTTACAAACCATGATGGAGATGTGTAATCTCCAGGCTTAAAACCGGGGTACTTCAAGGACCAGATGCAGGGGAGTGGTATCAGGAGAGACAGATATCTAGTTTTGTGCGCTCCCAGATGCATCTGGTGGGGCCACTGTGAGATACAGGAAGCTGGACTAGATGGGCCTTTGGCCTGATCCAGCATGGCTCTTTTTATGGTCTTATGGTCTTAATTACTAATACAACAGCCTTCTATCTGCATGTGCAGCCTGAAGTACACAGACAAAAGAGGTATGTGCTTGGTAGCTTCACCCCAAGTCCATTCATTGAGAGCCACTGCTGAGGCAAACGAGTTCTGCTTATTACAAAATACAAACTTGTGTTTTTGAAACCTCACACATAGAAGAAATGACTGTCCTCACCAAAAGGCACACATGCCTTCTGGTTACATTTCACCTCATCTGTGTTGCAGCACAACACAAAATGCTTGTAGCTGAAACCAAGATATACATGATAGTAAACTTTGTGACACACACGTATCCCCACTACGTGTTTCCTGTTTTTGTGTTTGCCTCAGCTGTACGTGTGGTGCATGGAGTACATTTACCATTGCTAACATTTACTTGACTTTTTGGCAACAGGAAAAACCACAAGTATAGTACAGTTTTTAATTTATGGGACAGCTGTCTCAGTCCCTTGACGCTGCCATAAAAATTCCCTGGCTGATTAAATTGCTCTTGAAGCATTTGAGAGAGAAATGTAAAGGGCTTTTGAGTTTCATGGCTGCTAATTATATGTGTCTGTCTATTGCTTCACATTGTAAATAACATCAGTATGTGTGAAAACAGAATAGCGGCTAGTTAGGCTGCCTCAAAAATGAATAAATTAAGAAAATATTAATAGTTGAATTTCTTTTGTTCAGTGAGAAAAACACTTAAGTTACAGGTGTATTTATGTCTAGATTTCTTGGGCATATGTTGAAAATTCTGCAGTAGAGATGGGCACGACTTAGCGGTATTCCCGTTTCCGTTTCCGTTACTCGTTTCCGTTACTCTACGGAAACGGTAACGGGAATCACTGCCCCAGACTTCGAGCTCGAACCGACGAACGAACAATTTGGTCTGATTTGTCGTGCTCGTTACTTGCATCGCGCAATGCCAAGCGGCACAGAAAAAAAGTTTTTAAAAGTTAAAAAAAAAAACGATTCCCGGCCCTAAAAGTAGGCGAAAACTGTCTGAGGGCACCTACCAGGCCAGAAGGGTGTTTTATTTGGGGGGGGGGGTTCCCCGCCCCCCTCTCCTTGGCTATTGCTATTGCTACTGCTGCGCTGCTGGTACCAGGCTGGGAGGGCGCATCCATTTGCCATGCAGTGCGGGGGATCCAAAATGGCGACCGCAATATTTTTTTTGAAATCGTTGCCCAAAACCCCACCAAAGCACCACAGAAACATGCGGAAATTAGCTATTTTAAATGCTTGAATTTTTACAGTAGCAGCAGTGGGTTTTTCTTGCAAAAAAAGTCTCCGTTGATTTTATTTTATTTTATTTTATTTTATTTTATTTTTTTACACCTGCGCATTCGCAATGATGGGCTCGCCCATGGGAGTGGACCATGCAAAGTTTTGGAGCCATTTCACCAATCGCATGGCCAGGTTTTGCTGACTGTACCAGGCTGGGAGGGCGCATCCATTTGCCATGCGGTGGGGGGGGGGATCCAAAATGGCGACCGCAATATTTTTTTTGAAATTGTTGCCCAAAACCCCACCAAAGCACCACAGAAACATGCGAAAATTAGCTATTTTAAATGCTTGAATTTTTACAGTAGCAGCAGTGGGTTTTTCTTGCAAAAAAAAGTCTCCGTTGATTTTATTTTTTTATTTTATTTTATTTTATTTTATTTTTTTTACACCTGCACATTTGCAATGATGGGCTCTCCCATGGGAGTAGACCATGCAAATTTTCTACCAATCGCATGGCCACTTGGCCAGGTTGACCACAGAGACTTCTGGGATGTGCCAATCGGGCATAAACAGCCCACTAATCGTAGCCCAAACCCGAACCCTAAGCCTAACCCATACGCCAGTACACTGTCCTTCTAAGTGGGTCAGAGAGGCACCCAGATGCACCCCAATACTCACCGTAACCTCACCCGTAACTAGCCTAACCCTAGCCCTTGCGCTAACCCGTCTTAACCCTAAGCCAGATCTACTTGCATTGCACTACATGCAAGTACGTGAGACACAGCGGGTGCAAAGAGTCTGCCAGTCCGTCACTTGTGGCTCTGGCTGACTCCTGCAGCTCCCTCCAGGAGCCCGCTACCCCCTCCCCAAACCAGTACTAACGACAATGAAAAAACGAAAAAACGAACCGACTAATTTTTGCAAATTTTCGCGAAAAACGGAAACGAGCCGAAACGGAACCGGCCCGACTAACGACAACTCGAAAAAAAAATTTTTCAAGTCGTGCCCATCTCTATTCTGCAGCACTTTATACTATAAACAGATCAAATTTTTTCTGTGAATCTCCTTGAATGAGCACTGTGGTGAATTTAGAAATGTTGTTTTCGAGGGTAAAATTCCAAAGAGCTCCACATTGGCTGGGCAACTTTAGGGATTGTAGTCCCTAAAAATATTTTTTCAAGCTTTCTTATTTATTTTAAATATCTCCAGTTTAGCTGGACTGAGAGAGAGAGAGAGAGAGAGAGAGAGAGAGAGAGAGAGTTCTGTCCCATAATTACCCTTGACTTGTATTAAAAAAATAAAATGCAATTGGCTTTTGGCTTCTGTCTGTGGGTTTATTTGTGGCTTGTTGAGGATGAGATGACAGGCCCATGGCAGAACAAGAAGGTTCCAGGAAGTTTTGTTCAAGAACTCTGCCTGAAAATCCTGAGAGCCACTTCTACAAGCTACTTTATCTACGGATTTGTACAGGGTTGCTAGTATGCTGCATATTATATCTCCCAAGGTCACCTTTGTGGCCCCTCAGCCTTTGGTTGTCTGGAGGCCAGCAATGGACGACTATGTGCCTATAGTAGTTACGTGACAAGCGGTTAAAGAAAGAGAGTCTCATTCTCAATGATTTTATGAGGTTTGGATACAGAGACTCCCCACTGAGACCTCCTCTGCACCAGGGAAATTTCTGTCTCTCTGTGAAAATGACTCCTCTTCATTTTTTGTTGTGGTTTTCTTTTCTAACAGGTGTTCTCTGTAGGTAACTGCCAATGTTTGCACAATTTAGTGTACTTTCTGATGAATCATGTGTAGGACAGATATCATTCTGTACAGGATTTGTAGTAATTGTGCACAGCTTGGAGTTTCTTCTCACCACTCCCTTCAGTGAGTCTCAGGAAAGAGGTCATTCTGCCCAGTTTAAAAAAAGATGCTACACAGCTAGATATTTCCTGCAGGTGGGAAAAAGGGTTTGAAGTGTCCAAGAAATTTGAGGCAAAAATCAAAGAAAAACAAAACAAAATAAAAGACACAAACATGTGGCAACTTAAAGACTAACTTTCATATTTTAATGTAACATTTGTGCACATATGCACTTCTTCAGACATACAGCAGCAGAATAAGGTGTGAGATATAGTATGATATGGGATATACATTTCATTCCAGGTATTAATTAGCTGTAGTCCAGATATTCATTGGCTGTAGTATATAGAGTTGGGGGGGGGTAGATAGGGGAGGGGAGGGAGGAGGAGGGGGAAGAAGAGGAGGGAGAGTTAATTAGTAGAAATGGTGAGAAGATTAAATGGTGAGAGCTGTATAGTTTTATGGCTCACGTCAGCCTCTTTTTATGTTTAAGAATGGAAAGTAAATTCCTCAAGTGACAGAACCTAGATCAGATCAGATCAGAGAGGTAGTGGAAGAGACAGGGCGGAGGGGGGGAGAGAGAATGGGTGTTTTTATCTTAGAGTCCATGAAAAAGTGGCAATATGGTAATATTACATTTGATAATGACTCAAGAACCCCCGACTTAACTGTAATGATTCTGTTCCAAAACGGTGACCTTCAGGTCTTTCAAGGAGTGTCTAGGTATACTGAAGTGATTTGAGACAGGTTTCTGTGTATCGTGGTTTCTTATGTCAAACTTGTGTCCATTGATGCATTTTCTTGGAGATTGTCCTGTTTGTCCAATGTAGAGTGCAGAGGGGCACTGCTGGCAAAAGATGCCATAGATCACATTAGTTGAGGAGCAGATGAAGTTGCCCTTGATACTGTATTTGAAATTGTTGGGTCCTGTGATTGTGTTGCCAGAGTAGATGTGTGGGCAGAGTTTGCATCGGGGTTTGTGGCAAGGTTTAGTTCCATTGTCCATGTTGCTGTATTCTAATCTTGACTGCATTAGTATTTGTTTGAGGTTGGGAGGTTGTCTGTAGGCAAGTATGGGTTTCCCACCAAGAGCTTTGGAGAGTCATGTGTTCTTGTCAAGAATGGGCTGGAGATCATTTAAGATGTGTGTGAGTGGTCTCACTTGTGGACTGTAAGTGACAACCAGTGGTGTTCTATCATTTGGTCCTTTGGATCTGTCTTGTAGCAGGTTATCTCTGGGTATGCATCTTGCTTTATTGATTTGTTCCTTAATCATACGAGGTGGGTATTGTAGTCTGAGGAATGCATTTTGTAGATCCTTGAGTTTGGTGTCTCTGTTCTGTGGGTCAGAGCAGATGCGGATGTATCTAAGAGCTTGGCTATATACAATTGATTTTGTTGTGTGTTCAGGATGGAAGCTTGAAGAATGCAGATAGGTATATCAGTCAGTTGGTTTTTGGTACAGTGTAGTACTAAGATGCCCATGTTGTACTTTCACAGTGGTGTCCAGAAAGTTCACCTGTTGTGTGGATTGTTCCAGGGTGAGGTTGATGTTTGGGTGAAAACAATTGAAGTCCTGGTGGAATTTGTTAAGGGATTCCTCTCCATGGGTCCAGATCAAAGCAAAAGCAAAGTGTTCTGCTTATATACCGCCCCATACCACTACAAGTCGTCTCTGGGTGGTTTACAATTTTAATTACAGTGCACAGGCTACACATTGCCCCCCCCAGCAAGCTGGGTACTCATTTTACCAACCTCGGAAGGATGGAAGGCTGAGTGAACCTTGAGCCTGCTACCTGAAAAATGTTGTCAATTTATCTCAAATAGAGAAGTGGTTTCTGGGTGCAGTGGCTAAGAAAGTGTTGTTCCAGGTCAGCCATGAATACGTTCATGTATTGTGGGGCCATGTGAGTGCCCATTGCGGTTCCATTGATCTGGAAGTAGTTTTTATTGTCAAAAGAGAAACAGTTGTGTGTGAGCACAAAGTCAAAGAGGGTGGTGATTATGTTGGATTTTTCCTTGTTTTGTATGGCGTTTGTGATAGCTTGTAGTCCATCTTTGTGTAGTATGTTGGTATAGAGAGCTTCTACATGTAGCTAGGATGGTATTTTCTGGAATGTTCTGTGTAGACTGAAGTTTCCTCAGGAAGTCTGTGGTGCTACAAAGATTGCTAGTTTCTTCCTGCTGCCTGTGAATCTCTCAGTGCCACCTGGACTTTCTTCAGTAGCTGTTTCTGCATGTGGTGAAAAGTTGGCAGGCATTGCCCCCCACTTCCGCACTTGTGACTGCTTAATATCCATTGCTGTTTAGTTAAATGCTGCCGGCTTGCATCAGGGCATACTCTAAAAGCAAATGCTTAGGAGATTTATTAGCACCTATGCCCATCTTTCAGTTTGGAAAAAAAACACAATGTGGAAAAATACCTTCTCATATTCTGGAAGTATATGGTGAAGGTTCCTGCCATCAAATCCTCCAGCCTTTGCCATGGCACTGATGGTGTAGTGTAGCAAAGTTTTTACCACATGGTCCCTAGTCTCAGAACAGGAACCAGGAACAAACTGTGACAAGATAATACCCCAGTCCAGCGGCAGGTACATTATTGTCACGCTCTGATCCCGCTCCAGGGATGTGGTCGAGACTAATTTCAGCTGTTTCGCGGTGGACGTGAAGTGAGGGGTTTTTTTGTACCGGTCCAAAGCACAACACTTTCAGAGACAAAATGGACATGAAGTAACCGCCTAAGACCTCAAAGTGGCTATTGTGAAAAAAAAATACCAAGGAATGCTTAAGAGGGGAATAACATGTTGGCTACATAAATAAGTTCCAGTACATTTTTGTTGACCTGAAAAGAGATCAAAACTTCTTACTGCACTGCATAGATTAACAGATCTTTATAACATCCTATGGATATAAAATAGATGTCTCCTTTGACAGACTCTGCCTTCTGTTCCAGAAAAAAATTATTAGCATTCCTTTGACAGCCAGCTTATTAAATTGATACATCCAGTAATTAAGAACTTGAGAGGCCATTCCTGTTTAAGAACCATTGTCAAGTTTCTTGCATCTACATCCTCACTTGGTCAAGGGAATATGTATAAAGATAGAGGACATGTGCTCTTTGTGCCTGAAGAAGTAGATTTTGATTCACAGGACCTCATACTAAAACCAGTGTTTTTCCTGTGCATTATAGGAAACTAGCTATATACTTCTACAGCTGGCTGTAGGCACCAAAGGCATCAGATTCTTTTAAGGCACACGTGAGGAGCGTCCATCCCTTCAGATGTTGCACAATTTCCATTTCCGTCAGTATTAATCAGCCTGTCAAGGCAACAGGAGTTGTTTTCTAGGCTCCAGAGCCCATTAAGTTAGGATTAATGGACTTAAGGCCCTCCAAGTTGTAATAGAGTCCTTTCCCCACCAGCCTTAGAGGAGATATTATATTCATCATCTGCCAGTGTCTGAAAGGTAGTGAGGGGGGGAGAAGCACATCCCTACCAGAATGCACTCTAAGATGCACCCGGTTCCTGTCAAAAAGGTGGGCAGTAGGGAGGTGAAGGGCAAGGAAGCTGACTTGAGAGGCAAAGATTTATTGCAGACTGGTTTCTATCCTTTTAAGACAGGTAGGGAAGAGACCCATGCACGCAACCTCACATAGGGACCGCTGTTGCCAGCGGCCCCTCAGGTGGGAACTCAAACAGCATTTCATATGGTCACATGCTTTTAAATCAAATTCATTTAGAATGGAGCTTATTGCAAGGCAAATGTAACTGTAGATACTCCCCAGAGTTGTATGTGTCTATCTGGACTCTTGGCAAGAGATGACAGCAGGAATTCATCTGTAATGGGTAAGCTGCCTATGAGTTCATCTTAAGCTACTGCTAGAAAGAAAACCACTAGGATAAACCAATTAGTAGATGGCGGAGAGTCCTTCAAATACTCAAAAACAGGTTGGCTGATGTCATTGTGGTTCCTTTCTCTAAAGTTATCCAGATGTTCCTGGAATGTGATGCTAAAGGGGAGTGGATATAAGAAAAAACTATTCCTCTATCTTATAATGTTTAAAGATCAAATTTGAAATCTCTGCTCATATCTTGGCACATTAGTGTGGCCCTGTGCTGGGTATATTTGAGAACCTGATGTTTGGAAATGTACATGGGAAGGGTTATTGTTGCATCTTGAAAAAAACAAACAAACCAAGACAATAGGTTAGACTGAGAGCTATTGCAATGATAGATGCAGTGATATTATACAGAGCTTTCTGAACTACAGAATGTTAGAGATTTATTTACACTCTCAGGCTTACTAATGCAAAAGTAAGACTTAGTGAGTAAACATACATAGCACTGGGTTTGAAATTCACCATTATGTGAACAGTTCCCTAGGTTCCTGTTTTTGATAGACACACAATTTTAATATTTTGTTGACATTAATCAAAATCACATTTTCACCCAACAAATAACAAGATACTGAAAGCATTTCTTGCGGAGCGCGAGTCAGCCTGTTTCCAGACAGGTCAGTATTAAAGCTGCACTTTATCTCACTAGTGAGATTTCCACATTCAGTAGAAATCAATCAATGCACAAGTGAAACCTGTGAAATTTCTTTGACTGATATATATTCCATGGAGAGAGAGAGTGCGCTATTTATAAATCTCACAGATGGAGAAAGTAATTGGAGACTTCTCTCTTTTCATGTTTCCTTATCATTCTTGTTTTAATTAAATATTCAAGGTCACTTTGGGATTGTTTACAGTTTACATTCTACTTTCTTCCATCTGCAGTTTCTGAGAGCTTCTTGAGAATCATATGATAATACAGTCACAGCAGTCTTTTAGGTTGTTGAGTTCACGTCCACTTCCAATGCAGGTAAATATGAGCTAGCCAGAGAGCAAAAAGGTTACTTTTGCACATTAGAAGGGGAGAAGGACAGTGCGCTCTCCTCCAAATGTAAGCTGCCCATGATTGCTTAACAATGGAACAAGGCTGTTGTGGCTTCAACATCAGGAAGATGCTACTGCAGATTGTCAGTGAATAAGTGTGCATTCCTCTGGATAACAGTGTACTGACTGAGTCAGTTGAGAACTGGAATTTTTTCCTCTTCAGTAGGTGATCATTCAGACTGCAGTGAGAGAGAGAGGGAAAGCTGGATCAGTTCAGCATCTCTGCCGAGTTGAGGGCAGGAACTGCCTTTTTTTAACTGATCTTTGTAAGCAACCCCCAAGTATATTCAATGAGGAGTAGAGCAAGAAATTGTTTAGACAAACAAAAAGTAAATAATAGGAGCCAGCTTGGTTTTGTCAAGAATAAATCTTGCATGAATAATATCATGTATTTTCTTTTTAGAAATGAAAATTTCAATTCATATCTTAGTGGAATGAAGGAATGCTCTTAACATAATTTAACACTTTCAACAATGCAGTTTGCCAAGTCATCCATACCATGGGCACTGTTGTGACCCAGCAGCCTTCAACATTACTTTCAGAAAGCAAGATGGGAAGTATATGTATTATATCTGTGAATGACACAAAATTGATAAAGATTGCTAACTAGAGATGGGCACGACTAGGGAAAATGACGTTTTCGAGTTGTCGTGTGTCGGAGGCAGCCCGTTTCGGCTCGTTTCCGTTTTTCGCAAAATTTCGCAAAAAGTTGTCGTTTCATTTTTTGTTTTTTCGTTTGTCGTTAGTACTGGTTTTGGGGGGGTAGCAGGCTCCTGGAGGCACCTCTCTGTGGTGGGTGCCTCCTATCCTCACCCGCCAGCGCTGCTACAAAAGGGCATGCATAGCCATATGCTATGGATATGCATATTGCAGACGCAGCAGACTGGCAGAGGCACCCCTCTTTTTGGGGTGCCTTCCCTGCAACAGTCGGTGAGACACAGTCAGGCAGCACTTGCAGGCATGGTTTGCATGGCACACAAATGCTGCTGCAGGAGTCAGCCAGAGCCATAAGTGACGGACTGGCAGACTCTTTGCACCTGCTCCAAGGGAAATGTACTTGTGTGTAGTGCAATGCAAGTAGATCTGGCTTAGGGTTAAGACGGGTTAGCGCAAGGGCTAGGGTTAGGCTAGTTACGGGTGAGGTTAGGGTGAGTATAGGGGTGCACCTCTGGGTGCCTCTCTGACCCACTTAGAAGGACAGTGTACTGGCGTATGGGTTAGGGTTAGGGTTCGGGTTCGGGTTCGGGCTATGGTTAGTGGGCTGTTTATGCCTGATTGGCAAATCCCAGAAGTCTCTGTGGTCAATCTGGCCAAGTGGCCATGCGATTGGTGGAAAATTTGCATGGTCCACTCCCATGGGCAAGCCCATCATTGCGAATGTGCAGTTGTAAAATAAAATAAAATAAAATAAAATAAAATCAATGAAGACGTATTTTTGCAAGAAAAACCCACTGCTGCTACTGTAAAAATTCAAGCATTTATAATAGCTAGTTTTCGCATGTTTCTGTGGTGCTTTGGTGGGGTTTTGGACCACGGTTTAAAAAAAATATTGCGGTCGCCATTTTAGATCCCCCCGCACTGCATGGCAAATGGATGCGCCCTCCCAGCCTGGTACAGTCTCCAAAACCTGGCCATGCAATTGGTGGAATGGCTCCAAAAATTTGCATGGTCCACTCCCATGGGCGAGCCCATCATTGCGAATGCGCAGGTGTAAAAAAATAAAATAAAATAAAATCAACGGAGACGTATTTTGGCAAGACAAACCCACTGCTGCTACTGTAAAAATTCAAGCATTTAAAATAGCTAATTTTCGCATGTTTCTGTGGTGCTTTGGTGGGGTTTTGGACCACGGTTTAAAAAAAATATTGCGGTCGCCATTTTAGATCCCCCCGCACTGCATGGCAAATGGATGCGCCCTCCCAGCCTGGTACAGTCTCCAAAACCTGGCCATGCGATTGGTGGAATGGCTCCAAAAATTTGCATGGTCCACTCCCATGGGCGAGCCCATCATTGCGAATGCGCAGGTGTAAAAAAATAAAATAAAATAAAATAAAATCAACGGAGACGTATTTTGGCAAGACAAACCCACTGCCGCTAGTGTAAAAATTCAAGCATTTAAAATAGCTAATTTTCGCATGTTTCTGTGGTGCTTTGGTGGGTTTTTGGACCACGATTTCAAAAAAAATATTGCGGTCGCCATTTTGGATCCCCCCGCCCGCACACCGCATGGCAAAGGCAGACGAGACGATGCCCCCCCCCGGCCTGGTACCAGCAGCGCAGCAGTAGCACTAGCCAAGGAGAGGGGGGGCGGGGAACCCCCCCCCCCCCCAAATAAAACACCCTTCTAGCCTGGTAGGTGCCCTCAGGCAGTTTTTGCCTGCTTTTAGGGCCGGGAATCGGGGTTTTTTAACTTAAAAACTTTTTTTCTGTGCCGCTTGGCATCGCGGGATCGCCGCGATGCCAGGAACGACGACGACAAATCAGACCCAATTATTCTTTAGTCGGTTCGAGTTCGAGTTCTGGCAAAGTAATTCCCGTTACCGTTTCCGTTGCGTAACGGAAACGAGTAACGGAAACGGAAACGGGAATTCCGCTAAGTCGTGACCATCTCTATTGCTAACATCTCATGAAGTTCTCAATAGCACTGAGAGAATTGGAAACTGGACAACAACTTAGGAAAATGAAACCCACCACAGGTTCTGCAGTTACCCTTTCATCAATAAATCTATTCAGAATAATAAAGTAGGAGATTATTTGTTTACATCACAATCTGAAAACCACTTAGTGCTGCCATACTGGTTTATCAGAAGCTGCCTTAGTAGGAGCAAAAAGCAGATTACCTCAATTTCAGACTGCATTGATACAACCATAAATTCAGCCTTACTTAGAGTATTATATCCAGTTCTGGACGTTGAAGGTAGGATAGATTTGGATTGCATATTACGAGAAATGTATAAGTGGTGAGACAGTTTGACAATAATGGCAAGTTGTGGGATTGCAGGGTCTTCTTTTCTGAAGAGCTTCAAGGACAGCTTTGTGTTAAGGATGCTCTAGCAAGAGATGGGAGAATATTTTTTTGCACCAGAACTGCCAGCATGCCAGTTCTGGAGCTCTGTCCAGTCATTAAGAGCCCATCAATTTATTCATTTAAAATATTTTTATCTTGCCTTCCTCCCTAAAAGGACTCATGGCTCTTCCTTCATCACACTGAGCACAGAAATGCAACTGTCAGAAAAGTACAAACCAGATGTCCTGGTGTTGCCTTGCTACATGGGTGGAAATGCCTCAGAATTAGGGGTTTTGGCTGCTGTGGAGCAGCTATTTGGAGATGGTTTCCAGTCATAATTCTGTGTCCAACACAATGACCAAAGAGTTGTGGCTAGAGCACTCCCCTCAATGCATGTTGGCTTCATACACACTTCCTTGGTTTCTTGGTTGGTTGGTTTGGTTTTTTAATGGTGTCATCAGCTTGTTTGGAGATTTGTGGCACTTTTCTCCTTCTCCAGGATTACTCAGAGATTAGGGAAAACCTTCCCTACAGCACTTCAGCTCTTGTGTCTTTTTTAAAATCCTAAAATACAACCCATCAGGGCCTGGGTATAAGATAAAGTGTTTCTTCAGGGAGTTGCTTCTTCTGTCAGCACCTGGTCCTGATGTCTACAACCAGATCTGTGTTTGACCACAGCTGAAAGGAATTCCCGTTCATCATAAAATATTTTGTTAGGTTCTTTGTTTTCTTGTTTGATTGGTCATGGGATTACAGAAAAATTTTTCCTCCCTGTCTGGTTCTGATTATTATGAAGCCTGACAGAGTACAGTAGTTTATTCCTTGGCACCCAACGGGATTTCCATTGATCTTCTGTCTTTATCATATATTCAAAGATATATTCCTGATTTATCTTTGAGATCTATCTTGCTTGCTTAGGATATATAACCTTTAAAGTTTTATTTCTAACATATCTTGTCCATATGTTAAATATGAGTTGTTAGATTGAGGTTATCTACATTTTCTACATCTTCATATCCATCCCCCAGAAGTAGGGATGAGTGATCCCCCCATTTAATTCCTTTTTAATATGGACTTGCAAAGTTTCTGTATTTCCTCACCTTTCAGCATGATAAAACTTTGAGAGTGTTTGTATCTTCACTACCATCCTCAACATTAGTCCAGCCATATCTAGAGCACTGTGTCCAGTTCTATATACCACATTTTAAGAACGATATAGACAACTCCTGCTGCTACTAAGATGAATGTGTCAAATTTATCAATTGAAGAGTGGAGCTTTTGAATGCCAAAATCTGTAAAAAAAATTGAAAACAGTTAATGTGCACGACATATTCAACCCTGTTAGCACAAAATTAAGGCTAGCATTAGTCTCTTGGTGGCTGAATACCTGGCTAGAGTGCCGTATACCATTAATGACACCTCCAGGACTAAGGTTGACCACTAATCTTTTCCCTTTCATCTCTTTATTAAATTATCTTTTAGTCTTTTATCCTAAAGTTTGATGCATTTGTTCTTAATTTATTTTATGCCATTAAAAGTTTCTTGACTTAGAGAGTCTTCATTTTTAACATTGTCTTCAATGTTGGGCAGTTACAACAACCACATCCTCTTCATTCTGGGAGTAGCATCACCTATTAAGCCTGGGCAGTGTGGGTAAGAGATCATTTCAATTCAGTTCATTTTTGAATCGTTTACCAGCATTCTCCAATTGCTTCACATTTGAGGGAGGTGAGAACTTGAAATATTTTGGATTTTTTTTCCAAAGAAAGAGCTGTGTTGTGTCACCATGTTGGCAAAATGAACACTAAAAAGGTTAAGAGGTAGAAAATCCAAGGACAAAACATTATGGCACCTAATTAACAAAACCGTTGGCCTACAGAAGAGAATATTCCAGCTACTTTTATGAAGCTTGGCATAAAGCCTGAATTTATCAATACTGGAAGTGTGTGTGTGTGTTTGAGGTAGTGTGGCTTGTGGAATTCTAAGAGTTGTAGTAGAACAACACAAAATATTAAGAGGGCTTTCCGTTTTCCTTCTGCGTGACTCTTGCTCCAGGCGATAGCGTCCCTGCAGTTGTGAGTGTCCTATGTGCCCTGTTGTGTTCAAGCAACTGAGTCCCAACAAAAAAAAGTTGTAATGAACTTAAAATCTGAATTTGATTTGCTATCCTAGTGGGGGTCATTCTGTGCATGATCTGTGAAGTTTGCTACCCAGGCTTTTTCTAACTTCTGTGTCCAATAAGTCCATTCTGTTGTGACCTTAATGAATGTTATCATTCAGTTCAAAATCGAAAGGAGAACTAGGTCTCATCATAACTCTTTGCAGGTGTTTTAAGCTTGTCTTGCCTTGGCAGGAAGCTCTGAATATAACACTTCATAAAGCTTTATTTTTTGGATAGTAAAAGCTCTTCGGCAATACTGTGGATTTTGACGAGGTGGGGCACTGTAAGCTGTAGGGAACTTGAAAGACGCAAGCTCTTTGGTGTGTGATACACGCTGATGACATGTGTTTCCTCTTTCAGATATGAATGAATGCATAACAGATGCACATACGTGCCAGAGAGGAGAGCACTGCGTTAACACGATTGGATCGTTTACATGTCTTCAGCAGCTCAGTTGCCAGTCAGGTTATGAACTTAAGGATGGTGAATGTGTGGGTAAGGCCAGAACTTAACATGTTTTTTCTTTTCTTTTCTTTTGTGTTGTAATAGACAGTGATCCCCCTTTCAGAAGCTGGGCTTATCCTCTCAGACCATTAAAAAATCAATTGTTGTGGTAGTTTTTTTTAAAGAGTCCTTTTACAGTACCCCCGCTCCCAATTTGAGTTTACAAAACAATTCTATATCCTTGCAGCAAACCATAAGCTGATTCAGGTCTGTAGAATTGTTCATTTTGGTAGATGAGGTATGGGCAAGAGTCTCAGCATAGGCACAGTCAGATATTATTGAAAGCCTAAAAATATGTGGAAGACTTATATCCCTCTGTGGTTTCCTTGTTCCTGGGAAAGCTTCAGTAGCTGAAAATCCGCATCTTCATTACTGGAGTCTCTGCATCACATTTACAGGTGTGCAGGTGCACAAAACCAGGCTCAAAACTTTCTAGGCAAGAAGAAGTTTTGACAGTATCTCCATGCCACTATCTCTAGGTCATGTATTAGAAGACTGTCCCTCAGTTTTGCTCCAGTCTCCATAGCAGCAGTTCACAGTAGTGCACCTCTGAGAGAGTATATTCTTCTTTTTTTCTTTTTCTTTTTTTGCATTTTCCTATTTTTTTCCCCATGATCATTAATTGTTTCATGGGAGGTACAACCTGTTGTTTCCTCTCTGCATAAAGGGTCTGAGTACATGTTTTAAAAGTTTTATTCCCCTGTAAACGTAACTCTCTCCCCTCTAAAGGAGAAGAAACTCTCCTCAGGGAACACATATAAGTACTATTTCATTTGTTTGGGGAAGGAACTCAAATTATTCAACAAGTAATGGTCTATCAGTTCCTAAGGTGGAAAGCTGTTAGGAGGAGGAATCCCAAGATGAAGCCCCTATTGCCTTCCTGTTAGGCAGAAAAAGGGGTTGCAGGTGAAGGTCCCGCAGGCCACTGCAACCTTAGTGCCAATGGGAGCACTGGTTCCCCCTCCAACTCAGCTATGGTACTTACCATATCCTACAACACCTATGCAATATTTACAGAACAGTGCCCTTTTCATTTTAACAACAATACTCTTGATGGCCCCATTCTCCTCAGTATCATTTTTATTTTATTTTATTTTATTTGCATTTGGTACTGTAATGCCAGTAGTTCCAATCCACATTCTGGCTTGCTCATTGGTCCAGCTGCCCCTGCCATCCTTAATCACTCAGGCAGTTCTGTCAGCTTCAGTTGCTGTTGTGCTGCTGCCTGCACCATCACATGCAATAGTCTATGCTTTGAATAGAGAGAACCTCGGTGAATTTCAGCATCCTCCTTTATCTGATGTGGTTTCTATGTACTCTTTCCACATTGATGCCCACTGAATCATTGTCATCAGACCTCGTCTATGGAAATCAACTTCCTCCTTCTCTTTCAGAAGGCCACTGATCTCTTGGTTTTCATGGTGACCTGTCTGCTGATTTATTATTGGAATGAAGAGATTCTTAAATATGACACAGGGGTTTTTGTTTGTTTGTTTGTTTTGACAGAACACCACAGGAGCATTGCCTAGAGCAGGCATGTCCAAACTTCAGCCCTCCTGATGTTTTGGACCATAACTCCAAGAATTCTAAACTTAGATTGCCAATGGCAAAGGACTGTGGGAGTTGTGGTCCAAAACATCTGGAGGGCCGAAGTTTGGACATGCCTGCTGCAGGCAACACTCCCGTGGTGTTCTGATTGTGCCACCTCTGCTCAAAACCACTGAGACAATTTGGCACAAATCATCCTCCACATCTATTTGGTTAGATACCCTCTTTATGCTTGCAAATTTCTCTTGATATATCCATTCCTATACTGTGCCACTGTTGCTTTATCCATGGGAAAGAAATCCTTGTCCACACAATTGAACAAAGAAGGCTGACATCTAATCTCTTTGGCCTGAAAGCTCTGGTGCCTCTAGATAAAGACTAATAACCAACCGGTCTATCTAGGAAGATACTGATTATTCCTTTGGGACAAATTATCCAAAATGGTAGAATTCTTGCTTGAGAACAAGGAAGTGACCTACTAACCTCCATAGAAACTGCCAATCTCTTCCTATGTCAAATAACTGAGACACCCTGCAGAATCTGCATTGTACATTTTAATGGGCTTAATAATCTTAAATTTACACCTGTGGCAGGCTCCGCACTGCTTCGGGTCGCCACCCCTCTTAAGTCAGGGTGATCATACTGAGGTTGAAGATATATCTTGTTATAAGTATTTGTCAAGTGTTATAAGTATTTGTCTCTATCTGTGATGATACAGATCTATTCTATTGAAAAGCATTGACAGATGAGAAATACATAAATAAATAAATAAATAAATAAAAAGACAGATGAGACATAGTGATCGTAAGCTATCTGACATATACCATCATATTGGATTTATAATAGGCACTCCACAGTGCTATTAATCTACTTGTCCTAAATTCATCTCCCGTTATTATTATTATTATTATTATTATTATTATTATTATTATTATTATTATTATTATTATTATTATTATTATTATTATTATTATTATTATTATTATTATTATTATTTCTGTACTGCACCATCTGGCAGCATGCCCACTCTGGCTGGTTTACAAAATAATACTATCACTAAAACCACTCCAATATTCCTGCCAAGAAAACTCCATGGACGTGGAGTCATGAAGAGTCGGTTGTTACGACTGTACACACACACACACACACACACACACACACACACACACACACACACACACACACACTGTTTATATTAACCTCTGACTTTGAACAACTCTTCACCAATCTTCTTCTATCAAAAAAAACTTTTTCTGCTTCTCATCACTGCAGGCAGATTTCTGACTAAAACAGTTCCACCCCAACACAAAATGCCATTTCTGACTTGGTTTTCTTTACAATGAGATTTCTAGAAATTTCCACTTTTTGGCTCCAGGGTCAGCCAGCATCTAGCTAACTGGTAAAATGTTCTATCAGATCTATGGATCCTCTCCATCTCTCACAGAGCTATCAAATATATCAAATGGAATTCAAAGTAGAGAGAAAGAGGAAACAATCAGGAAGAATGAAAGCATGGGGTAGAAGTAATGGGATGAGGTGAGAAAGAGGACCCTCACCCAAATAAAGGCGATACAGGTGGAATGAGTATGATAGATGAAAGAGAGTAAGAAGCACCATTTCCTATTTCTAGCACTGCTGCTGCTACTGCTGCTGCTGCTGTTGCTGCTGCCGCCACCACCAACAACAAATATATCAATAACAGATAGAAAGAGAATGCATCAAAAACAGGAAAATCTTAAAAGCAAAAGTGAATGATGGAAATCCAATCAAAGCCACAAATCCATGGATACCCAGCTGGAATAATAGATTGGAACTAAAATCAATTAGAAGAATTGAATCGAAGAACAGAGATACTGGTAAATATGCATCCTATGCTATATCCAAAAAATGATGTGGACAGGTTATATTTGCCATGAACAGTTCCAGGCTGTGTATTACTTCAAACACAACAGGTAGTAGCGGAGGGAAAAAGATGCTAAATGATTATATTAGTAAAAGTAGAAAAAATTACTTAAGGCAGTGAAAATGGCAACTACTTTGAAAACAAGAGAAACAAAGGGTCAGTAAAAGGAAAAATAATTTGAAAATAAACAAAAAAGTTGGAAAAACAAATCATTACAAGGACAGCATCTGATAAATATTGATGAAAGTATGATAATACTTCAACATCGGCATGCTAAAACTGAGGAGGACCATTAAGAAAATAGAGGCTTAATTTTGCTGCCCAAGAACAAGAACAAATGTCAGCTCTACCAAGAAAAAGATAAAAGTGTCACAGCTCATCTGCAAATGTCCAAAGATTGCAAAAAAAAAAAAAATCAGATTTAAAAAAAATAGACATGATTGAGTAGAAAAATTAATACATGGGAAATTAATTATGCAAAAAGCCTTGTTAGCCTCCATATACCCACGAGAACATCAGGTATAAAAAATGTCTGAAAATGACAAAGTCAAGATCTTGTGGGAATTCTGGATCCAAATTCATAGACACCTTGAACATAACACACCAGACATAGTAGCATAGTAGAATGAAGAAATGTCTGGATCAATGACATTGCAATTCCAGAGGATGCCAGAATTCAAGCTAACAAATGGGGAAAACTTGCACAAAATTACAGAGACCTGGCAATCAAAACATCATGCTTGAGGATGAAAAACACTTCAGTGATCTCCATAGTCATGAATGTCAGGAAATTCCACACAATATTACAAGCAGGCGCAGATGTCAGAAATAACACCAACAGAGCTACAAACATGGCAGTATTATAAACAAGCATACATACTGTGCCGATATTTAACAGATACATACCGCATATACTCGAGTATAAGTCGACCCGAGTATAAGTCGAGGCCCCTAATTTACCCCCCCCCCAACTGGGGAAACATATTGACTCGAGTACAAGTAGGGTGGGAAATGCAGCAGGGCCTGGCAGCTCCTCCTTTGTGAGCTGGGGGAGTGGTGTGTGATGTTTAAAAATGACTTTTAGCCACTGATGCAAGTGCTTGGGTCAGTGGCTAAAAGTCATTTTAAACATCGTGCACCGCTCCCCTGTGATGCAGAGGGGGGTCATGAGAAGCAGCACCCAATGTTTAAAATGACTTTTAGCCACCAACCCAAGCACTTGCCTCGGTGGCTAAAAGTATTGACCCGAATATAAGCCGAGGGCCCCTTTTTTCAGCCCAAAATTAGGACTGAAAAACTAGGCTTATATTCGAGTATATACAGTATTTTTTATTAAAACTTGTATCTGTTATATAATACAGTAGGACCCCGATATATGCTGGGGATTGGTTCCAGGCCTTCCCATGGATAATGAAAACTGTGGATAAGAGAGAACACCTGCCCACCCACCTCCAAACTGCTGTTTCCTGACTGTAGCTTGCTTTATGACTTTAGTTTTTGAGATAGTAGTTTGCTTTATGGCTGCTGTTTGTGACAGTAGCTTGCTTTACAAATGCTACTTGTGACAATAGCTTGCTTTACAGTTGCTGTTTGTGACAATAGCTTGCTTTGTGGCTGCTGAATTATTTAAGGTTTTTTCCTCGGCCAACCGTGGATAACTGAACCAGTGGATAATGAATCAGTGGATAAAGGAGTGCTACTGTATTAGTCAAAGTTGTTATAATTTTGATTGACTGTACCTGGTAATTTTAACATCATCATCAACAACAACAACAACAACAACAACAACAACATCAACAACACTAGCAGCAGCAGCTGGTGGTGGTGGTGGCAGTGGTGGTGGTGATGCTGCGGCAGCCTTTTCACAACATCCACCACAATTTGTTAACTGTGGTGGCTATTTCACTCTACTTAATGACAGGTTCTACCTTGGATGGCAAGAATGAAATTAGTAATCAAAGCTTGGATTTCTTGGGAAGTGCTCTGCAAAGTGTGGCACATCAACTGTTTTTCCACACATGATTTGCAAGCTGTCCAGCAACCCATTAAATATAGCAGCTGATCTCAAATCCGGCATGCTACAAGTTACAAAGCTAGCATCTAAGTGGTCCTCAGTAATGACTTGTAAGCCTAAAATTGAAGCAGCCCTGAAATAGGCAACAGCTGATTACTTGCTTATATTTCTGCACGTTTTGCATGTGCATTGCCTTTGGAATAGCTAAATCTTCATTATCTGTCGATGTTTCGCCATCTTATTTTGACAGGAAGATATCACAGCTTCACAGAAGGAGCATAATGTACATTTCTTGCACTTAACAGCTGAGTCCCTCTGACTTTGAACTTACACATCCATGGATTTTGCTAGAAATGGGAATTCATAGCATTTCATTTCCTTAAATATCCTCAACATACTCTTAAAACAGCTTGTTTCATGTGGAAAAATATACATTTTATATTTAGCCATAGCACTGACTCTGTATATGTTTTGCCCCACCTTTGCTAATTTATAAAATACATCTTATGGGAACAGCTTCTCCGTTCGACCCCTGCCCATCCTGGCTGATTAAGATCGCCGGGGAACATGCAGGAATGGGCCTCTAAGGTTGTGTGTGCCTCCTTCAGAGATGGGATTTTCCCTGATCATCCGAAGGAGACCATGATCAGGCCCATTCTTAAAAGACCAGGCTTGGCTGCAGATGATCAGTCTGATTACTGTCCGATAGCCAATGTTCCCTTTCTGGGCAAGGTGGTTGAGCGGGTTGCCGCCGAGTGACTCCAGTCATTCCTGGAGGAAGATCGTGTCCTGAATCCAGTCTAGTCCAGGTTCAGGCTGTGGCATGGGACCGAGACAGAATTGCTTGATGACCTCTTGAGGGGAGCTGACAGGGGGTTGCTCCTCCTTGTTAGTCCCCCTTGATTTGTCTGTGGCCTTTGATACCGTTGACCACGGTATCCTCCTGAGCTGGCTTGCTGAATTGGGAGTTGGAGACCTTGCCTTGTGCTGGCTCTGCTCCTTCCTTGGTGGCCTAGAACTAGGGGGGGGGGATTTGTCAGCTTCATGGACACTCTCTTGTGGAGTACCCCTGGGATCTTAATTGTCCCCCATGCTCATTAACATTTACATGATGCTGCTGGCAGAGGTTATCCAGGGTTATAGGGTCTGCTGTCATAAGTATGCTGATGACACGCAGCTCTATCTCTCCTTTTCCACCTCTGCCTGGATGCAGTCTGGATGCAGTCTTTGAATGGACCAGGACTAACAGGCTCAAACTCAACCCTGAGAAAACTGAGGTTCTGTTCCTCAGGGTGTCCCTGGAGGGGTATGGTGGCCCTCTTCCCAGCTTGGGGGGGTACTGCCCTCCAGCTTGCTGATAGAGTGAGAAATCTGGGTGTCGTCTTGGATCCAGTTTTGTCCCTGGAGGTCCAGGTGGCAGCTGTTTCCAGGGCGGCCTTTTACCATCTCAGTCTTATTGACCAGATTCTCCCATACCTTGATGTGGACCCCCTGCGGAGAGTTGTGCAAGCTCTGGTGATCTTGAGTTTAGATTACTGTAATGCTCTTTACATGGGGCTTCCCTTGACCCTTGTTTGGTGACTGCAGCTGGTGCAGAATGTGGTGGCCAGGTTGGTGATTGGTGCGGGCAGGTTTGACTGCATCACCCATATCCTGGCTCACTTGCATTGGCTACCTGTTGCCTCCCGGATTAGGTTCGAGTTACTAGTTTAGGTTTACAAAACCCTCCATGCCTTGGGACTTGAGTATCTGGCAGAGCATATCTCCCAAAGCTCAGCTTTGTCCCATTCCATCAGAGCATCGCTAGCCCCCATGCTCTGGGTGACCACTCCTAGGGAGGCCCCCAGGGTATCTACCCATAGTTGGGAGTTCTCAGTGGCTGGCCCGGCACTTTGGAATAAACTTCCTAGCAAGATTTGGCTAGCAGAGTCTCTGTAAGCATTTAGGAAGGCCCTAAAAACATGGCTTTTTAAAGACCATTTCGGTGATCGCTGATTGTTATTGTTTTGTGGCTGCTACTAAGTTTGTTTGCCCACCTATTTGCCTGCCTTCTTGCCATGCTGGAATTAGCCATATTGTTTGTTTTTACTGTGTTGATCTTTGTTTTTGCGTTTGTATTTTGTATTGTATATTTATTTCTTGTACACCACCCAGAGTTCCGTTTGGGAAAGACGGTGCAATTAACAAGCATAAAAATAAATAAATAAATAAATAAATAAATAAATAAATAAATAAATAAATAAATAAATAAATAAAAAGTTGCTTATTCCCAGTGAATAGGATTAGTTAAAGATATTAATGCTGTGAATTACCTCATATCGGATTCTAAGGGAGCTACTATCTCAACTTTACATGAGTGTTTAGCTGTAGTAATGAACTGGATGAGGATGAACAAATTGAAACCAAACCCAGACAAAACAGAGGTGCTCCTGGTCAGTCAAAGGGGAGAATGAGGGATAGGGATGCAACCTGCACTGGATAGGGTCACCCTCCAACTGAAAAAAAGAGATACACAGCTTGGGGTTGCTCTTGGATTCATCCTTGAGCTTGGATGCCCAGGTCACAGCTGTGGCCAGGAGCGCATTTGCACAATTAAGGCTAGTGCAAAAGTTACACCCCTTTCTTGAGAAACCATAAGAACATAAGAACATAAGAACATAAGAAGAGCCATGCTGGATCAGGCCAAAGGCCCATCTAATCCAGCTTCCTGTATCTCACAGCAGCTCCACCAGATGCGTTTGGGAGCGCATGAGACTAGATATCTGTCTCCTGATACCACTCCCCTGCATCTGGCCCTTGAAGTACCCTGGTTTAAAGCCTGGAGATTACACATCTCCATAATGGTTTGTAACCTGTGATGGACTTTTCCTCCAGGAATCTGTCCAATCCCCTTTTGAAGGCATCCAGGCCAGATGCCATCACCACATCCTGTGGCAGGGAGTTCCATAGACTTACCAGCTCTGCCCACAGTGAGACATGCCCTAGTGATGTCCTGGCTAGACTACTGTAATGTCCTCTATGTGGGGCTACCGATGAAAAGTCTCAGGAAACTTCAACGGGTCCAAAATGCAGCAGCCAGATTGCTGACTGGGGTGGGGTACAGAGATCACATTACACCTCTATTAAAGCAGCTACACTGCCCCCCCCCTTAGCCATTTAGGGTTGGTTCCCAAGGTTGGTTCATTCTGATTTATTTAGTTTTTTTTTCCTTTTGAAGGGGAAAGACATTAAATGGAATGTTAGTACTGAATTCACTGCTTTGTGTGCGTGTTGTGGTGAGAAATATTGGAATACAGCTAGTTCCGTCCCCCTTGTCAACCAGTTTCTCTGAGACTAGAATTGCATTGAAGTCTTCTGATCATCTTGTTGCATAATCATAGCAATGATATTAGCCCCATGCAAAGATATACAAAGCACTATATGACCAGGGTCCTAGCTACCTCAAAGACCGAATCTCACAGTATGAATCAACTCGGGTGTTAAGGTCATCAGGAGAGGCCCTGCTCTCCATCCCACCACCCTCACAGGTACGTCTCATGGGAGCCATGAAAGGGCCTTCTCAACTGCTCCACCCAGACTCTGGAACTCCCACTAGAGGCCAGGACTGCCTCATCTCCTCGGCTGTCTTTCCAGAAACAGGCAAAGACCTTTCTCTTCAGGCAAGCTTTCCCTGAATGATGGACTACCTATTATGTGTCTTTTATATGAATTTATAGGATCAAATAGACTTTGTGTTTATAATTACTTATAAACTCATGTGATTACATTGACACTGTTTTCAATGTTAGTTCTCATCACTCATAATTATAACTTTACATGGATGTTTACTCTCCTTTTAATTGCACGCATTCTCTTGTAGCTTTAATGTAATGTTGTCTTTTAATCGTGTAAGATGTCCCCCAATTCCTTGTTCTCAATACTTGAATATGTCGTAACTGCTGCTGCTGCTGCTGCTGCTGCTTGTTGTTGTTGTTCAGTCGTTCAGTCATGTCCGACTCTTCGTGACCCCATAGACCAGAGCTCGCCAGGCCTTCCTATCTTCCACTGCCTCCCGGAGTTTGGTAAAATCCATATTGGTTGCATCAATGACACCGTCCAACCATCTCATTCTCTGCTGTCCCCTTTTCCTTTTGCTTTCCATCTTTCCCAGCATCAGGGACTTTTCCAATGAGTCCTCTCTCCACATGAGGTGGTCAGAGTACTGGAGGCTCAGCTTCAAAATCTGTCCTTGCAGTGAACATTCGGGGTTGATTTCTTTCAGGATAGATAGGTTTGATCTCCTTGCAGTCCAGGGGACTCTCAAGACTCTCCTCCAGCACAACAGCTCAAAAGCATCAATTCTGCCGCAATCAGCCTTCTTTATGGTCCAGCTCTCACTTCCATGCATCATTACTGGAAAAACCATAGCTTTGACTATCCTAACCTTTGTTGGCAAAGTGATGTCTCTGCTCTTTAGGATGCTATCTAGGTTTGCCATTGCTTTCCTCCCAAGAAACAGGCGTCTTTTAATTTCATTGCTGCAGTCACCATCTGCAATGATCAAGGAGACCAAGAAAATAAACTGTCATTGTCTCCATTTCTTCCCCTTCTATTTGCTAGGAGGTGATGGGGCCGGTGGCCATGATCTTGTTTTGTGTGTGTGTGTGTTCAGCTTCAGCCCACTTTTTTCATTCTCCTCTTTCACCCTCATTAAGAGTTTCTTTAATTCCTCCTCACTTTTTGCTATCAGAGTAGTATCAAGGTCATAATTGTACTGGACCATATATTATCCCTCAATACTATAAGCCGCCTTGGGTCCTTTTCCAAAGAGAAAGACATGATAAAAATACTCTAAAATAAATAAATAAATAAAATATTTAATGGTAGTGATATTCATAATTGTGGCACCTCATTGTAGAATCACCTTCTAAAAGCATACCCAACTATTTTTCTTTGCCTGCTTACATGCAGAGTAGAATACTGGTTAATAGAGCAGAATTATTTAAAAATCTATGGTCAAATTAATTGGTATTTTTGTTTTATTTTGAAGACATCGATGAATGTGAAAGAGGAACACATAGCTGCAAAATAAACTTTGTGTGTCAAAATACAAAAGGATCATTCTATTGTGAATCAAAGCAACGCTGCATGGATGGATTTCTACAAGATCCAGAGGGAAATTGTGTTGGTAAGTTTAACTTGAACAATACATTACATTTCCCATATTTGATTGCTTATAATGGTTTTTAACATTCCAATAATTTTCCTGTTCTAAAATTCATTTCCCTTTTAAAAGATAACATTAAAATTAAATTAAAGATGAGATTTACATAATGTGATAATTTTAAATGGCTGGTTTAAGACATTCCCATCAGCAAGACATTTATTGTTCAGTAAATCAAAACCAAATGAACAAGAAAGGAACAGCTAAAATATGAGACTCCAATTAATTTAATAGTTGATACTGATACATTAATGTTTTCCCCCACAGACATTAATGAATGCACATCACTTGCTGAGCCATGTAAGGCTGGGTTCAACTGCATCAATACCGTGGGGTCTTATACTTGCCAAAGGAACCTCTTAATATGCAGCCGGGGGTATCATTCGAGTGAAGATGGAACCAGATGTGTTGGTAAGGAGGACATTAAGGAACCAGGCTATTTGGTTGCATTTAGGGCATCCTTAAATTCTGGTCGTTAAATTTGAATTGTTTCCTGAATTCCTCTGTATCTGATCCACATGCTAAATTTCTTCCAGTATACAGAAGGATTTGTTGCAAGCATTTTTAATGCTGAAGAGTGATGAATGAAGAATGAGCTATTCTGGCTTGTGCTGGAATGGCATAATCACCAGCGAAAGGAAGTCCATTCAGTTTGTTTCCTCACCTTTTCCATTTGATAACAATTAATAATAATAAGCTTAGACCTGCAGACTGAGTTTCTGACAGTGAAATATTTTCCTGAATAACATGGTTTGTCGCTGGGCATCACCAATCATCAGGTTGGATTGACAGTAAGAGAGTTGTTGTTCATGAGAGCAATCACACTTGTTCATCATATTGCAAACCAATATTGCTGAACTCAGATAAACATGCTAGTGAACGCTGCTGTGAACATTCATGTACTGAAACTGGAGATATATAAGGTTTCCCATGACTTTCTCCATATTTCAACTTTATCAAAATGCATCCTAAACCTTATAAATGTATCAGTTGGCAAGGCGTGCTACATCCCATTGCCATTCTCAAGAGGTACAAAATGTGAATTTCCTGAGGAAATTGTGGACCTAAAATAATTTATTTTCAATCTGTAAAAATTGATCAGACATGAAAGTTTGTGCCGCTGGGTGCATATCAGTCACCTAAAAGTATAGTCTAAATGCTGTAATGTGGTTTCTTTAAGGGATATTCCAGATGCATACATTGCCTCCCCTTTTTTGTAACTTGGTGATCACTAGATATATTGAGTAGCATCTAAACTGTTTATTAGAGATGGGAAAGAATTTAAAAATGAATCATTTTTTTTCTGATGATTTTGGCCAATTTGTCAAAAATTATCAATTTATATTTATTATCAATAAAGTCCCCTGTCTTATGAGTTTTGAGTTGTCATTTTATCTGCCCTCTCCAAGGTACCTTCTCATAAATTTGATGGGAAGCTTCCACTGACTTTCCTCAAAACTCCCTTCAAGTTTGACCAAGATTGGGTTTCCCTAACCCAATTGCTATATAGTACTTTCCTAGGAGTGACCCATTTTGTGGGTGTATAAATAAGATGTATTGAAATCCAATCTTTTTGGTTTCTCTAGATACCTGGGGGGGGGCACTTTCCTCAGGGCTCCTCTTTGGGGGTGCATAGTCCAGAGGTAGAAGCCCCAATTATCATCCAACATGCAGATCTTGTAGAGGAGATATAGAGGGTGCTTTCCTCCGAATTTGGTTTTCTAGGTGCCTTGGGTCCATTTTATAGCATTTTAAAATGGGGATGAATTTATTCATTAGTTCACTGATTTGTCACTGAAAATTCATTGATTTGTCACTTCATTGATTCAGTACCTCAACAAATCATGAATCATGACAAAACCACCATTTGTTAAATTTGTTCCCATCTCTGCTGTTAACTGTCTAGTGTTAAACTGCATCAGTACTTCAGTACTACAATTGGTATTTGAAGAAGAGTGGCCTCACCAATTTCTCACTTGTCTTCAGCAAGCATCTGCTATTGTTGAGTGGAGTTTATGTGTGCTTCCATGTGATTTGTTGGCTCTTGCTGTTGTGCTAATGCTCAAGAAATGCCATAGTGCTAAACCTCCCCTAGTGCAACAATATGCCTTGATTTTGGGAGGGACAAAAAGTGCAAGTGGGGAAACAGAACAAAGCAATATAAGAGGAATATCCTTGGGGTTTCAGGGGAAATTTCAGTAAAATCAGTATACATGCCATTCCTTAATGTGGAAACAATTGGACACTTTAATAAGAATCTAGAAGTTGAGTCATGGCAATGGGACTTCTTTTCTTGAGAGACTGAAACATTTCACCGCTCATTCAAAAACAGCTTCATCAATCTGAGGAAAGCTAGTTGTGAGTCCTCCATTTTATATTTCACTTTAACCTCATGTCACCCTGATCTGAAATAGGCTCATTAGATGAACAATGGCCTCAATAGACTCTTTAGGTGGACAATAGTATCAGTAGGCCATGAGGTGAACAATGGCCTGAGGTTCTGAAACCCTCAAAGTATGGGTCATTATCTATAGCCTTGGTGGTGGAGGTGCGAAGTATTTTTATTTGTCTGGTTATTATTGAAATCACTGCCTGATAAGTAGCATATTGACTGTGCCTGAGCCCCCCATCTCTGTTGAGAGAGGGGTTTTCAATATTCACATGAATGACTTCCCTGACCCCGCTCTCAAACCACCTATCTTCTGAGCTGTTGCCCCTCCTATGTTGGGCCATCCTCCTGTTGAATGGCTGTTTAGTTTCACCAATGTGGAGGGCTGCACATTCCTCAGTGCATTGGACCGTGTATACCATATTGCTCCTTTTGTGTTTTGGTGTTGGGTCTTTTGGGTGGACGAGTCTCTGCCTTAGTGTGTTTGTGGGTTTGACGTAAACAGGGATGTGGTGTTTGCCAAAAATCCTTTTAAGCTTTCCAGACACTCCAGCCAGGTAGGGAATGACGAGGTTCTTCTTTTGGGTCTGGGTCTCAGGCTGATCCCTTGTTCTTCTGGGTCGGCACACTGCTTTGATGAAGGCCCACTTTGGGTATTAACAGGCCTTAAGTGTTGTCTTCAGGTGCCTGTCTTCCTTCTTCTTGGCTTATGTGGAGGTGGGGATGCTCTCTGCTCTGTGTTTTAGGGTCCTGATGACTCCTAATTTGTGTTGGAATGGATGCTGGGAGTCAAAGAGTAAGTACCAATCTCTGTGGGTGGGTTTCCTTTAAACTTCTGATGATGACTACATAATCCAGGTAAGCCAGCCTGTTGTGTTGGGTGTCTTCCCTAGTGAAGTTAATATTAGGGTCCACCACATTGATGTGGTCTGTAAAGGCCTGTACTTCCTGAGTCTTGATTTTCACCCAGGTATCATCTACATACATGAACCAGTGGGATAGTGTCCCTGGGAAGGCATTGATTGCCTTATTCTCCACTTCTTCCATGTACAGGTTAGCAACAATTGGTGACAGTGGGGAACCCATGGCACAACCATGCTTCTGTCTGTAGAAGTCCCCTCTGTATATGAAATATGTGGTGTTCAGACACAGGTCCAGGAGCAGGCCTATCTGGTCTGGGTTGAGGCTGCTTCTGGAGGTGAGGGTGCTGTCTTCACTTAGTTTTCTCTTTTCTTGCTTCTGGATCATGGGAAGTCCATAAAAACAGGGGACAGTCTCTCCATGATATAATGGGTGGTTAGTCACCCTGTCACCCTGTGTTATCCTTCTCTAAGAGTTTTAAGCATTCTATTAAGTTCTATTGATGTTGGGTTTGCTTTGCGTAGTTTAAAATTGGCAATAAGGTTTTTTTTAGCATCCCAGCACTCTCGATCAAACCACTTTTTTGATCTAAAGGACCCAGTCCGCACTTTCTTTAACGTGTATTCACTGAGTGAGTTGATTAATTCCTTTGTTAATAGTTCATATTGCTCAATGGTTTCATTCCCCGGACCTGTTGTTATAAGGGTAGTGCAGATCATACGAAAATAATTGTTGTTGAGTAGCTCCATACAAAATTTGTCTGTCATTTCTGTCCATTTAATTCTAGTGCAGGTGTGTATTAGTTTAGGATTTGATTGTAAAACATCCTCAATATGAATACATTGCACTGGTGATTTCAAAAACAAATTTAATGGTAAATGGTCACTATCTGGTTTGCAGTTAACCTCCAATTTTAGGACAGAGTTCCGTAAGCTATGGGTAACTATAAGGTAGTCAATTTGCCAGCAAACTATATGCAAGACATCTCTATTGGAAACTACTTAGCTGGCTGGAATAGGAAAATATCCTGGCTGAGGAACAAGCTGGCTTCAGAACCGGAAAATCTACCATGGACCAAGCCCTGATTCTACATCATCTAGTTGAAAAATATACTAGTAAAACTAAAAGCTCTTTATTCGGAGCATTCATTGATCTTAAATCTGCCTTTGACTCCATCTCAAGAAATAAACTGTGGTGCAAATTAGAGGCCTCTACAATTGATTGGCGCCTCTTACTGCTCATCTATAAACTTCATGAAAATACCAATATGAAAATAAGATGCAATCAGAAAGGTCACCTATCTGACAAAGTACCCACACATAACGGAGTTAAGCAGGGATGTATATTGGCACCACTATTATTTAATTTTTATATTAACTCAATGGTTGCGGCCCTTAGTCAGGCTGATTTCCATCCCCCGAAGCTAGCAAACAGAAACCTCTCGGTGTTGCTGTATGCTGATGATGTGGTGATACTGTCACAGACACCTATTGGTCTGAAGAGGGCATTGCGTGCCCTGACACACTACACTAAAGAGAATAATCTTCAAATTAACTATGAAAAAACCAAGATTGTGGTATTTGCAAAAAGACCAAAATTCTACAAATGGGTAGTAAATGGCCATAAAATTGAACAAACTAAAGTCTTCAGATATCTAGGCACAGTTTTCCAAGCAAATGGCTCTCATAGGGCGCACGCTAACCATGTTGCCCAATCAGGACAGAGATCAGCCTCTGCAATCCTAAAATTTTTCTACACCAAGGGTGGGCAGTATATCTCCGCAGCCTTGAAGGTATTCCAAGCCAAATCCATCAGCCAACTCCTTTACGGTGCACAGTTAGTTCCCTATCCTTCTTTTACTCCTATTGAAAGGGTCCAGTCAAGATTTCTGAGAGCAATCCTCCAGGTACCACGTTGTGTCACCAATGCAGCTTTGCGGCTGGAGGTTGGGCTCCCGAAAGTCGAAGCAAGGTTTTGGATAATCATTTTTAGATTTTGGTTGAAGTTATCCTTCTTTCCAAGAGGCCTAACCATGCTAATCCTACAGGACAACCATCTATCAAGTTGGATGAAAGCACTGTCTGCCAAACTCAGAATGTATGGATTCTCAGAGGACTGTGTAATCCAAATGGGCTATGATGCAGCAAACCAAATGCTTAAACAACGTATTATGGAGGTTGAGAGGCAGCATGACCTGGGGGCAACTTCAAATAACATCTCTTTGGATAAAGCACTATTGCCCTTTAAACCAGCCACTTATCTCTTCATGCTACCAATTAAAAAACATCGCAGAGCCTATACCTTTGTCCACTTAAATGTATTACCATCTGCAGTATTGGAAGGGAAGTTGAAGAAAACTCCATACTCTCTACGCAAATGCCCCTGTAATTCAGGTGCAATAGAAACTGTAACCCATGTTCTCCTGTCTTGCCAGTTTTACTCTGATATCCAAAGACTCATTGAATCCCAATTAAAATTATTCCCTGGGTGTTCTGAGGCATTTTATACCCTATTACTTCTATCAAGACAAAATTCAGACACTTTGCATAATGTGGCAAAATTTTTAGTTGCTGCTATTAAAATCCGGGAGGGAAAGGTTTTAACAAAATAAGGATAGAACCTTAATTATCAGTGGGATTTTTCCTCTCCTCTCTTCTCTTTTCCCTTCTTGCTCCCCTTCAAATTAAAATGTGAGTGAAAGGTGTTTATTTTTTCTGTTAGGCCATTTTAACTTTGTACCTAATTCTTTTAGAAATGTAGTATGTTTTAACTTGCTCTTGTATATAGTATTTGGATGTTGGCCTACGGCCATATTAAAGATTTCGTATTTGTATTCACATTCTGTTACTTTTTCTTGTAATTGCTGGTGGGAATTGGTACAAACAACAAATCCAGAATTCATACTTCAGTTTTCCTCTTTTTTAAACATTTTATTTTCTCTATTTTTCTGGTAAGAGTCATCTCTAGGGATAATTAGATTTTTGCTGCTTAACTCGGATAGATCATCTGGACAAGCCTTTCCAGAAGAACAAAGTGTGTGTGGTTGTTTATTTTTGTTTAGATTTTCCATCTTCTGGTAATTTTCATTTTCTCAAATCTAGTAGACTGATTAGCATCCCTTTCGTCCTCTATTTAATTGAAAAATACTGTAGCTGTTATAAAATATGATATCCTTCTGACTGAGTAACGTTCCGGACCTAATTACAGGCAGAGCACACAAATTCACAGAAACTAATCAGAACCTTGAACAAATGAATTAATGGCAACTAAAGTTGCTAATTTGCCCATTTAAATCTGTATTAAAATTAACTTTTTAATGCTTGTTCTTTGCAAAGAAGCGAAATGGAATGATGGCATTTTAATTGCAGTCTTTGCATTTTTAGTTATATTTTAACAGTTCCTTCATTTATTTAAAGGAATTCAGACTAGGAAAAAAAGATAAAAAGGCTAAAGCTTTTCCCAACCAAAACTATCTAATCACTGTATATTATCCCTCATTACTGTAAGCCACCTTGGCTCCTTTTCCAATGAGAAAGGCAGAATAAAAATTACTCCAAAATAAATAAATAAATAAATAAATAAATAAACTTTATCTATGGCAGTTATATATGCTATTTTTCTGTACTTTGCTCCCTATGAAACTTTATGTGTAAAATTATGCTTTATTTGCTTCCCAGCTTGCAACAAGCATTTACTTTGGAGTAACATAGCAAGAGCAGATAGACTGGTTGAATGATCAAGCTAAATCCCCCATATTCTCCTGGTTGCATCTTCTGCTTCCTTCCTTGTCAAAATGCTTTCATCAGAGAACCAAGACAGCTTCTTTCTTAGATCACACACTCCATTAGAAGCAGCTCTCAATGTCTTAATGTTTCAATATAATTGTGAAACATAGTCTTTTGACTAAAACCCAGTGTTATGTTTGCTGTATATCTCAAAGCAAAACAAATAGAACAAAGTTTTAGAGACATAAATTGGTCAATCACACTACAGGCAAAATCCTATTGGCGTAATATTGGAAGTCTTGAAATAATGGGAGAAGCCTTTAATTTTTTAAAAAGAAATCACTGTCAATCGTCCAGATCCTGATGGAGGTGATCTTGCAGCAATTTTTAACTGTTCATTTTCCCTCTTTCCTGATTGCAAGGCTCCTGGAAGCTTCTCTAGGGCAAAAGGGAGCCCCAGGGACCTTTAGAACCTAAAAAGGGATATAGGAGGTTTTCAGTTATTTCATATAAAACGCTTCTGATCCATGTCTGTAGATGGTGTTTTGGTAATATAGCCAGTTGGGTGGAGAGTGATGTTCAAGAGTCAGGACCTGGAAAACACCCACCCACATTTCCCCCTCTCTCATGATTAATCTCTGAAGTTTATTTTAAAACAAATTCTTGCTTATATTAAATTAGTGCTATGTTACATTATCACCCGGTCCTCTTTACTATTTCCTGAATGTATACCCCACAACAGGGTTGGCAGAGGTGGGACCGGAGGGAGAGAGGGAGGCAGGCAGGCAGGCATTGGGCTGGATTGTGAAACCCATGGCATCCAGTATGAAGAGTGAACTCTTGGATCAATCAGCAGCTTTTCCATGAGCACTGACTTTCTCTTTGTGTTTTCCTGCAGACTTGGGGTTCCCTTTTCAGATCCTGAAATGCCACTATGGCTGAACAATCTTTCCCTTCAGGGCACAGGCCAAAAATTGCCTGTCCTGCCATCTCTGTTTCGGTTTGATTTTTCAGGTGGTACACTGTTTTGGCAACGGTGGAAGGTGCCGCCGTGAGAACATGTCCATACCAGCAGAGCCAGTTTTCTCTCATCTTCTCTGTAATTGATACCACACCTAGTTGCAGAGTGATGCACTTGTTTTATCCAATGGAGCTCTGTGCATCAGGGTGGGCAATCTGTAAATTTGATTATGACCAAAATCCAGTTGCCCTAGTTTCCAGTGCTCTTTAAGATTCTCAGTCATAGGGATCAGGTGACCCACAAGATCTGATGCTCGAAGATTCAATGTCTTACCTTGGGGCTCACGCGGGATTAAAACTTCCAACCAGAACTCAGACTTTTGAGAGAACCATGGGCTTGTGGGTTCTACCAAACAGAACACTTTTCTAGAAATGAGGACTACAATTTATCAAAGTTAATGCTATCATCATGAATTTGCAAAATGCTGTTTTGCTTTTCGAAATGTTTTTATCAAAGTTAATGCTATCATCAATTGATACCACAAACTAGTTGCTGACAGAGTTCATCCTTAGGACAGAGTGATTAGTTTAATAAACTGAAAAAGAAGTTCAGTCAGAGAAAAATAAGGGATACATGTCTGCGACTTCTCAAGAGATAGAAACGTTTGAGTTTATCGCTGTACTCAGAGATAGAAACGTTTCGCTGTTCATCCAAACAGCTTCTGAATGACCAATGAAGCTGTTTGGATGAACAGCGAAACGTTTCTATCTCTCAAAAAGAAGTCCAGTAGCCATGACTCAACTTCCAGATAGTCAAACAGAGAAAGCATCCACTCATTGCCCACACAGACACCAAACCTCAGTGAAATAAAGCATACACACAGAGATGCCTCTTCCCAAAGCAAAGAAACACATACAAACAAACAAAGGCAACAAATATAAAAGACCCCCCCCCCAAAAAAAAGCACCACTGCCATCACCAGTTGATGCCTTCTATTGTCTTCTCTTCCTGAGTCCAGCAAATAATTGAGAAAATAATGCAAGAAATGGAATCATCAGTGGGAGGTGGGCTTGCATGGGGTGGGGTGGGGTTGTGTTAAATGTGGTTGTTTGCTTTGCTTTGTGTTTTATGTTATTTTAAAAATAAATTAAAAACATGGCACAGCAAAGAAAGAAAGAAAGAAAGAAAGAAAGAAAGAAAGAAAGAAAGAAAGAAAGAAAGAAAGAAAGAAAGAAAGAAAGAAAGAAAGAAAGAAAGAATGAGAGAGAGAGAGAGAAATGGAAGCATCAAAGGGAAAGATACCTACAAAGGGGGAATCACTGAAGAAAATGGTAGGGGGGAGTCCAAAAATAATCCCCTCCCCCCCAAAAGAACACTATTTACACTCTTACAGAGTTCCAGGCTAGTTTCAACATTGCCCCATCCCAGGGGTTCTGACTGACTGCTGGCAGCCCTGGGTGGGCATACGACCAGGCATTTGCAACAGATGAAAAGTTTATCAGGTAATTTGATGTGTGCAGGGTGAAAGAAAGGTCACATACATAGACTAAAAGAAAGTTTGAACAAAAGGGAAAAGACAGAAGAGCACAAAATACTTATTTACCCTCTTGTGCTGATAGCAATTCGTGTTTTAGAGGTTCTTTTTTAAAAAAATCAGCAAAATAGCACAAAAGCAAAAATACACTCTTTGTGTTTTTTCTTCCATGTAAACACAAAGATTCCATTCCTGTTATGCATCAAAGACTCCCAGTTAAAATTTAATACTGATGACCAGTTAATTTTAAATGTTTATAATTTGGTTGAAACAACAGGGGTGGTTTTTTTTTTTTATTCGTTTGAAATCTGTCACATTTGGGGTTTAGTTTTGGAAACCAGCTAGATCTTGCTCACTTATTCTGTTTGTGGAATTTTTACCTATATGGGCAGGATCTAATCTAATGGCCCATGGTATAGGGAAAATGTCCTGACCTTCCGGCAGAGTCTGAAGACTTGGCTCTGCCAGCTTGCCTGGGGTGGAACATGTAGCCAGCCATCAATCATGGACATGTCTAACATCATAGAGTTCATCCCTTTTAAAGCCCCACTGGTTACCCCAATACAGTAATTATATGTATATTGTCAGATTTAGATGTTCTTAAAAAATTGTTAACATTGGTTGTTTTATTGTGTTTTATATTAGTTTATATCACCCAGCGTCCCCTCTGGGGAGATGAGCAGTGAAAAATCTAAATAAATAAATATATGAGTGTCAAGGTACTACCACATGGTAGAGAATTTATGATGTTGAGGTGTTGGCTCCAACATTTCCAAGCTTTTGTACATAATAGAAGTATCTGAGTGTAGGAAAATGCCTAGGTGAGTACAGAGACCTTTGGGTAGTGGGAGGCATATAAGCTGTAAAATTAAATAAATAAAATAAATATATAAAATAAATTTGTGTACCATACTACTACTACTACTACTACTACTACTACTACTACTACTACTACTACTACTACTACTACTACTAGACAGGGACAGAAATCAAGGGAAGAAGACAAATTTTGGTCTGTGAAAAAAGCCTAGCAGCAAATGACTTGGTGCAACTGGATTTCTTACTTATTTTCAGGAAATACTGCTCTATTTAATCAAAAGATCACAATACTGGGGGACGATCAGTGTCACTGTACCTGTTCTGGTGATTTCAAGGGCACATCTTTATGGATGCACTAGGATATTTGCCACCAGAAGCATAGCATCATCCTGGTGCCTTGGAGGCTACTTTGGCATGTCATTTTAAAAATGCTGGATGGCTCCAAGCCCACTTTGGCAAAAGGAGACAAAGGGTCACTAATCACTTCCCCTGTTGTGGCAGGATAAAGTTAAGAGTGCCTCTGCTCCACCTTCACTCCCATGAAGAAAGCTTCTTCATCTAATGCAGCAGGACAAAGGGGGGGACTGCTCTCCAGAGCATGGCCATCGTCTTGACCCACTGCAGTGAGAGTAATCACTAGTACCTTTTGCTTTTATAGATGTTGATGAATGCCAGGCTGGTGTCCACCGCTGTGGAGAAGGGCAGATTTGTCACAATCTACCTGGAGCTTACCGCTGTGACTGCAAGATGGGCTATCAGTATGATTCATTCAGCAGAACCTGCATTGGTATGTATAGCAGAAGAGGTGCTTGCGTCGCTGACTGATGAGCGCTGGCCCTCAGGCCAGTATTTACATGCTGTTGTTTCCCCACATAATTATGACATTCCCCGGGACTAAAGTTGAGGAAAGATAATCAAATTGCCTCTTTCATTCACACACCACAACTCAGCTGTTTATCAGAAGTGATAGGGAAAATACAGTATATACCAATAACTGTGGTCTTGCTGAGGTCACACCAGAACCTTTTAATAATGGAACATTCTAACCTCCATATGATCAGTTTTACTCCAATGGCAGATGATTTTTTTAAAAATGTGTCCTAACCAAAGAAAAATTATCCATGAGTAGCTGGTAATGCAAGGTGCACATACCCCAAAAAATATTGTGCATTTCTCCTAAATCATTGATTTTCAGGAAATACTGGTTTACTAAATCAAAACATCACAACACTGAAGGACTGCCAGTGTCACTCTCCATATGCCATTGTTTGCTCACATGAAGGAAAGGGAATACAGTGGTACCTCAACTTACAGATGTCTCGACTCAAGAAAAAATTTGACTTAAGAATAGAAATCTGTGGGTATAGGAAAAAATTGAGTTATGGAAAAAAAAACCTTATTTTGAGCTATGAAAGAGAAAATGAAAGATTCCTTTTTAAAATAGCTCATGCTTGTTTGGAAAAGCAATACTGCCATCTTGTGGCCACCCAACTCCAGTGCTGCAGTTGCGAAGAAGGAGCCATTTTGAACAGGAAAGCTGAGAACCAAGGGTTCTTCTTTTTTAAATAACCTTTTCAAACTGCCCATTTTGGATATATTTGGCACCATTCTGTGGACTTTTGGGAACACTTGGGTGGATTTCTCAAGCAGATGAAAGGTGGAGAGCTGAGCTTCTGTTAATGTGGGTTTTTTTTTTTTCATTGTGAGGCGGAGTGGTTTCCCACTTGGAACGAATAAATCTGTTTCCAATACATTTCTATGGGAAACTCTGTTTTGACTTACGAAAATGCATTTGGAACAGATGGAGTTCTTAACTAGAGGTACAACTGTATTGGGGATGGAGGCAATAATTAAATCCCATTTTGATTGCCATTTTAAACTAGATATTGATATTTTAAACCTCTAAACTAGAGCTCTCAACCCTATTTTATATCCCTGTTGACTGTGTTTTTATGGCAGATATAAACGAGTGCTGGAATTATCCAGGTCGGCTGTGTCAGCACTCCTGCGAAAATACTCCTGGGTCTTATCACTGTTCATGTTCTTCTGGCTTTCGCTTGGCTTATGATGGGAAGCATTGTGAAGGTATCTATTTACTAACTTTTTCCCAAAGACAAAAGGTGACAGAACAATCTAAGTGGCATATTTGGGGAACAGTGAAGCCTCCGTCCAGCCCAGAGTTTGTCTTTACATGTGCTTATTTATGAAAAACTTAGAAGTTTTTGTGTTTATTGATGACTAGATGACTTCTTGAACACTGCTGATAACACCATACCTTGTGGGTGGGGAAGTTAATCTACAGTTTGTGACACAGAAGGGGGGGGCAGGTTCACTGGTGTCTGCCTATCCTCACTCCAGTCAATGCAACCTAACCTTGTTCAAATGCATATCTCAGTGTGTAAATGTTTGTGAAGATTCTCAGTCATCCAGGTGAGTTTATCTGGAAGTTGAGTCATGGCTACTGGACTTCTCAAAAAGAAGTCCAGTAGCCATGACTCAACTTCCAGACAGTGTGCAAATGATATATTTTTATAGGAACATTTGAAAAGTGGTTTAGTGGGATACTTGCACATTCTCATTAGTTGGGGTCATGGGAATTTTAGATGCCTTCATATGTATAGCAGAAGAAGAGTTGGTTTCTGATATTTCTACGGGCACATTTGCCTCAAAATAACATCTCCTTATCCTTCTGTCATGGTAACAACATGATCAACCTTTCCCACATGTTCAGCCTGGCATGTTACCATGAATCAACAGGCTTTTGAAATAAAATTGAATATACTCTGACCAGAAGACAAAAACTTCATAAGAAATCTGGTGGGGAAATCACTTACAATATAATGCTAGTCATGGCTGTTGAGTCATCCCATTGAATTCTACAGGTCTTCTTTTCTACCTGTTTTTTTTAATTGCTGAGGCTGTATTGTTGTACTGGCAAACAGAAAGGAAACGTACTTCATTTTGAACCCATCTCTTCCTCCCCCCCGTTGGCTGCAAATGACCCCCTCCTTGCGCCAGTAGAGGTTTTTGTTATATAGTATTTCTTTTTCGTGTCCATTATCACGCATTTAATGTTGTGTTCATTCAGAGAAGTCAGTTTGCAGTCAACGGTTCAATTACACCTTCAGCGGGGGGCCTTTCTTGCACGCAGAGAGACCTTGAGCAAATAGCCCAGCTTCGTCTTGCAAGGAGGTTGCTGTGTTGTGGTTTTGCTTTAGCAACATTCTCCGTGGGAGACCAAAGCTAGTATATCCCCACCCCCACACCCCATTAGTGTGGCAGTGCAACTGGCTTGGCTGGAGTGCAGTAGGAATGATGTCATGGTTGGCTCAGTAGATGCCTGGGATCAAATAGGCCGGCAGCTCTATGAGGTAACTTCTAATGGGGCCTGTGCTCTCAACCAAATTTTCCTGTACTTCTGGGCCGAAGAAGTGGTCATTCAACTCATCAAGTAGGTTATTCCCAGTATTATTGCTCCTGGTGATCTTACATTGTAACTCTCAGAAGTCTGGACTCCACAGACCTTTGGCTACCATTTCTGGGTGCGCTTATAACTCTCACCCTGGCTCACTTAGTATCAGCCTCTTTCGAAAGGGAACTGTAGACCTTTTTCCGATTGGAAGGAATTACTTGGACAGGCATGATTCCTCTCTGGAGGAACCTGCGTTTTTAACAGTCCCTTAATACTAGTTCTTGAAACTTCTTCATTAATATGATATTTTGACGTGTCCAGTGATTACACATTTAAGATTAAAATCTTAATTTCAATATGTAGCTTCCAGGCTAGGTTCAAGCCCTTTTATGATACTCATCATGCTTTGTGAGGGCCTATAGTGAGGGTTTTCTTTTCAACCTTTTTGTTTATAAATTCATAGAATCATAGAGTTGGAAGAGACCTCGAGGGCCATCCAAGTCCAACCCCCTGCCATGCAGGACTCAAAATCCTCAGAGCTAAGTGAAATACAGGATTCTTTCCTCTCATCCTTTCCTTTGCTTCTATGGTGCCATTTATTTTGAAGGCTTCCTTTGATTTCCAAACTTCTCTTTTCCTGTTTCAGGCTCAGTTGTTCCCAAGCAGTTATTGTCCTCTTCTTTCTTATGATTCCATGACAGAGATGTGACAGCGATTGGACTAATTAAATCTGCTTTCCATATATATTTTTTCCAGATGTCAATGAATGTGACAACAACCCATGCAGTCAGGAGTGCGCTAACATTTATGGCTCCTATCAGTGTTACTGCAGGCAAGGCTATCAGTTAGCCGAAGACGGCCATTCTTGTAAAGGTATGCACTGAAGTTTCCTGTGCTGACGTCGGCCCCATTCCTGTTGCAGAACAACTGTGCCATCCTTATGTGTTTTCCGTTGCCTTTATTTTAGATATTGATGAATGTGCACAAAGTGCAGGTATTCTGTGCACCTTTCGTTGCCTCAACGTGCCTGGAAGTTATCAGTGTGCTTGCCCTGATCAAGGCTACACAATGTCAGCAAATGGAAGGACGTGTCGAGGTAAGAAGTAGATTGCAGTGCTTTAGATGGTAAAGCACATGCAACCTTCACATGGGGCATTTTATTTTTTATTATACTGGTTGCAGTTATCAGAGCTTGGAAGAATTCCATTTATAGGCCACAACTTATTCAGGGGTTCTAGGAGTCATAGAACAAAATGTAGCACTCCATTGTACCAAGATAACAGCACCCCCATATCTGTGAAGGATTGATTCCAAGCTCACCACAAATGTTGGAAAATGCATATAGAAAATGTTATTATAATGGTGGTGAATGGTGAAAGCTAGGGGTACTAAACTCTGTTCCCCATGTGTGGCTAGGGGATGCAACTACCATATATACTCGAGTATAAGTCGACCCGAGTATAAGTCAAGGCCTCTAATTCAACCCCCCAAAACTGGGGAAACTCATTGCCTCAAGTATAAGTTTAGGGTGGGAAATGCAACAGGGCCTGGCAGCTCCTCTTTTGTGAGCTGGGGGAGCAGTGTGTTATGTTTAAAATGACTTGATGCAGAGGTGGGTGAGGATAAGCGGCACACAATGTTTAAAATGACTTTTAGCCACTGACCCAAGCACTTGCCTCAGTGGCTAAAAGTATTGACCCGAATATAAGTCAAGAGCCCCTTTTTTCAGCCCAAAATTGGGGCTGAAAAACTAGACTGATATTCGAGTATATACAGTATATGTGCATGTGTGTGTGTGTGTGTACACACAAATACCATACACACAAAGCTTCCCTTCATAGTTCTATGTGGATAGTTGAGAACATGGGGAGGAGTCAGTTTTGGAGATATATGGGAGCCTTTTTCATTGGCAGTGATATCTTGGTCGGTTCTGTGAAGACCCGTTTAGCCATGTTACCTTAAACATTCATTTATACACACACAGTTATCTGGAATCAGGCTGTACTGAATTCAGCGGGGCTTACATCCTTTTTAATTTGATATCATATGGTAAATTGTATACCTCAAGGACATTGCAGACTGAATATATCTGTGAAAATTCTCAGTCATCCAGTTGAGGTTATCTGGAAGTTGAGTCATGGCAACTGGACTTCTTTTCTTGAGAGATTGAAGAGTTTTGCTACTCATCTTCATCATCCTCAGACTAATGAAGCTGCTTGGATGAGTAACAAAATGTTTCATTCTATCAAGAAAAGAAGTCCAGTTGCCATGACTCAACTTTCAGATTACAGTCTGAACCACCACGGTGCCTCATACAAACTCAAGCATTATACATCACCATGACACATTATTTGCATATGGCTGTTTCCACACTCCCAATGATGGGTCATCATGTGCAGAATGTGCACCTATGAAATAGCCCTAAATCAAAGAGTCAGGCCTCATGCAGGTTGGCTTCTCTTGCCACAAACACATTTCTCTCCCTCTCGGGTAGGGAAGTATCTGATAGTCCAGGGCCTGCATAATGGCTTTGGTGAGGTGTTGTATGTGGTTTCAATGCTGAATGTTGCCCACTGCTAAATTCAGATAGTCTCCAAACCTATTTATGGCGCAGAAAGATGACATTGAACGACATTGCTTGAAACCTACCCATGGATATAACAATGGAATATACTGTAACTATCTAATAACCCAATGGCTCTGATCCTAGATCATGCAGATAGTTATCAGATTCAGGAGAGCTATTGGCTGTGTAATTTGTGCACATTGGATTTATAGCGCACACAGCTTTCTAAACATTATACCCACTCGATGATCCAGAAATACTTGGACATGGAACAGTATTGCACAAAGGACAAGGCAGGATGATGTCTTCCACATGCATTTTAGGGAACCTGTAGGAGAAATTATATTCTTAATCTGGGCTATCTGATTCAGAGATTTAATAAAGCTTTTCTCCCCTTCTCCCTTTCCATTTCATTCATGTCATTTTAATAGCTTAGTGAATGCAAGCTGATCTGTTTGGCACACTAGGATTTTATATTATGGATCATTGTTTTCAAAGCTGTGTGCTAAAGCTTCAGAGAGCCAAGATGGAGAACTTAATCAGTTTGTGACATTGACTGTCATATGGAAACAATTCGCCTTTTCACCCTGTTTTAAGAATCAGTGAGGGATGGGACTTAATTTACTTTAATTCTCTTTGACTTCCTCTTTTTTGTTTTTGTTTTAATACCCTTGGGGTATTAAACCAAGCCACAGTTCACGTAAGAAGCGTTCCTGACCTTCAGGGAACACTTTCGTATTTCTCTAGGAGCCTCTCTTGCTGCAAAAATTCATCCACAACTCTTTGCCACATAGATCCTCTGCTCACATTTATTTCATTTGCAAACCTTTGAATGCTGTCTAAACATTTGGAAGCTTTCTGTGTGAATGCAAGAGCTGAACTCTGTTTTGAATGACAACACCCCCCCCCCCAAGAAACCTTTCTTCTTGAATGCTGTCCTTCTCATCTGGTATTCTGTATCTTTGGAACCACAGTTTAGCATTTTGTCATCTTCTTGTTCAAGAATTGTCCTTGCATCACATAACACAAGGGGTGGGGTGTCTTTTGTTTTGAACTAGAGATGGGCACGAAATGAACAATTTTTCATTTTCATTTTTTCGTTTCATTACGTAACAAAATGACAAACGAATTTTGTCTCTGAAATGAAACGAAATGAACAGAAACACCAGAAATTTTGTCGTGCGTTTCGTTTCTGTTACTGCAATATGAGTGAATTGCTTAAAATCCTTTTTAAAAAATCACAAAAAATGAAATAAATGGTAATGAAATGGTAACGAAACGAACGAAAAAGAAAACGAATTTTTTTAAAAAAATTCACGAAAAACGGAAACGAAATGAAACGCCCCCCCCCAAACGACAAATGACATGCAATTTTTTTGATTCGTGCCCATCTCTATTTTGAACTGAAGTGTGCTATGTAGCAGTCAGCTCTTTTGGATGCAGTGGAACTATAGGGAACTTCAGATATGGATCTTGGGCCTTTTATAAAAAAGGAACACCTATCTTCTCAGCCGTGATACATACAAAGGAGAATTCTGTTGCTATCATTAGCAAACTGCTCAAATTAGATGCCAGCAAAAAGGCAGGCCTGTGCACAGGAAAAAACAACAACAGGCCTGCTGTATTTGTTGGTGTGCTATATTTGTAATTTGTTTCTTTTTTCAAATGAGCTCAAGATGAATCATCCAGATCTTCTGCTTCATTATTTCCTATAAAAAGAAGAGATCAACAGAGGATGCTGTGGTGTGTTCTTGAACATGTGGAATGGGGTGGGGGCTATGCTAGATTGTTCTTCGTGGATTTTAGCTTGTCTTTTAACACCATTCTACCGTGACATTTGATTTCTAAACTGGGAGGTCTAGGGCTTCTACCATCACTTTGTCGATGGATTTTGGATTTTACATCAGATTGTTCTTACAGGGTCCAGTTGGGCCCTTATACCTCTAATGTGCTTAGTACTAATATTGGAACACCACAGGGATGTGTGCTTAGCCTGCTCCTTTATATTCTTTACACGTTTGGATGCATCTCTGCCTAGTGCCTATCCTAGCAATAGGATTATGAAATTTGCAGATGACACGACTGTGATTGGGCTAATCTCTGGCAAGGAGAGTGAGATGGCTTACAGAGATGAGGTGGAGAGGTTGACCAAGTGGTGTAGAATTAATAACTTACACCTAAACATAAAGAAAACAAAGGAGCTTGTGGTGGATTATAGGAGGCAGAAAACCGATGTTCAACCACTGGTGATTGATGGGACCGGTGTGGAGAGGTTTACAGGTTTTAGATTTGGGGGCATTGAGTTACAGGAGGATCTGTCCTGGAGTGTCAACACAAAGGGGCTTTAAGGAAAAACCATCTTCCGCAAAAGCTGCTGCTGGCCTTCTATCTTTGTGCTATTGATAGTGTGCTTACTTAAAGGTTATGTGTATGGTACGGAAGTTGTACCCATCGGAATACGACAGTGTTGCACAGAATCATAAGAATTGTGGGAAGTATTGTGGGCTGTTCACTCCCCACCCTAGAATAAATTTATTCTACCAGGTGCCACTGTAAAGCATTAGATATATTAAGAGATCCATTGCATCCTGGCCATCGCCTCTTGGAGTTGCTGCCATTGGGACAGAGATACAGAGTACTGAGGGTACTGAGGGTGAGAACAAACCATCTTAAGAATAGCTTCTTTTTTAGAGCAATGTTGGCCTTACATGGAAATTCAGCTTATTTTATATGTCATATTGTATGTGTTGTTGTAGCTATGTGGAATATTTTATACGAGTTGAATATAGCAACCGTGGCATTTGGTTGTTCCTGCAAGGGGGCAATGACAATAAAGACTCCTATTCCTATTCCTATTCCTATTCTTATAACCTATTCCTGTTCCTCCTCACAATAACAGAGCATGACTTCCAGGTTTGCAAGTAAGCCAATATTTTTTCATGGGGCTCATTGGTAGATTGAGACTGCTACACCACACCAATGCCCTGTGTGCATGGGAAACCAGGGCTTGAAATATGACTGGCTGAAATTCCATTGTTCAGTATTAGAGATGGGCACGAAACTTAATTTGTTTTCTATTTTTTTATTTATTTCGTTGCTAACAAAATGAATAATGAACCAACCCATCAAAGAAAAACAAAATGAAACGGAAATTTCCATTTTGTTTGCTTTGTTTTTCATTATCCCTCCACCTTGTTGCTGCCACTGGAATGTCCTCCTGGTCCTGGAACTCCAGGGAAGCTGCCGCCTGTAGAGGCATTGGCCCCAAGCCAGCACCTCAAAAAGCCCCTGGCTGGGGACTTTTTAAAATAGAAATAAAAATTTAATAAATAAATAAATAAATACAGCATTGACCTGGTCCCAGGGTCTGCATGGTGGTGCTCTAAAATTAAAAAAAAATCAAAAAGATAAAACGGGCGCTGACCCGGCCCCAGGAGCCATGTGGTCGGTGCTCTAAAAAAAAAATAATCAAAAAGATAAAACGAGTGCCGACCCATCCCAGGAGCTGTGCGACCGTCGCTCTAAAATTATAAATAAATAAATAAATAAATAAATAAGTAAGTAAATAAATAAATAAATAAATTCGTATGAACCCGAACCAAACCGAACCAAGGGTGGGCCTGAAACAGAACAAACCAAACCATTGTTTTTATGCTGCATGCCCACCTCTAAGTTCCACTAGCATAGGCACATTTTAATCAATAGAACTTAAGATAAATCGAGTCATAGATTTCCTCAGTACTTCAGGAAGTTTACACTAATTACAATTTACTATTCCAAGCAACAGGATTTTGGCCACTGTCTTAGACTACAGATTTCATAATTCTCCCTGTAACATGGCTTTGCTGCCTGGGGAAATCTGGATATTATAGCGCAATATATACCGTATCTTGTTGCACCATCTCGTATCACCAGAGAGTGAAGCCATTCTGACTTGGATTGTCTTTTTGCATTGTAATTGTAGCATGCAGAATTTGAGTGACATGGACTATTTGGCTCATGTATCAGAGAGGATGCCTATCAAATAAATGCATGCTGGCAAGCCTTGGATATAATGACTGAATAATTCACACAGCTGGCAGGCGTAAACCTCAGCCTTTATTATACAGAGTCAAAACACTGCCTTTGGTTAACAGGAATGCTCAGGGCTAGTTTCATTTCTCGTATCTAGCCTGTTGCTTCTTCATACAGGGAATGTTTCTAGCACATTTTTAGAATGTGGCAGACTCTGTTCTGCACTTTTGTGTAATAAGGTTGCATAATGATCCCCATATATGTAATATATTTACATATTTGATTCCAGATAATGATGAATGTGCCATGGGAACCCACAACTGTTCGTCATCTGAGTCTTGCTATAATATTCAAGGCAGCTTCCGATGTCTTCTGTTTGAATGCCCTCCAAACTACCGGAAAGTGTCTGATATGTAAGTCCAATACATGCCTTTAAAAACATTTGTGTGTGACAGGACATTCTCAGTATTCTCTTCGGTAATTATTTGGGTTCAGGACCTTGTTATGCCTTTTGTGAATCATATGTTACAGTACGTGTGCCTTTTAAACTGTTAGCCCAAGTATAACCGATTCCTGCAATCTGTGTGTCATAAGCCTTTAGAGACACTGAATGTATACCTTTGGTTGAACTCTTTAATTCCCGTTGAGCAAGGCTGTGTATATCAAGTTAGGGCTGACCAAAAATGAAACCAGGGAATGGATGCTGTGGACATTTTCCATGCCCTGAAACCATCATCTTTAAAGCAGGGGTGTCTAAACTTTGGCCCTCCAGATGTTTTGGACCACAACTCCCACAGTCCTTTGTCATTGGAAATACAGGCTTGGAATTCTAGGAGTTCTGGCCCAAAACATCAGGAGGGCTGAAGTTTGGACATGCCTGCTTTCGACAGATCTGTCAATAAAGAGAGTAGCTGCTCTACTCACTCAGCAACTGCCCTTCCCTTTGGCCAGAGCATAGGGCAAGGGATGCACTAACTTGCTGACAGTCATGCTGACTCCTCTTTTCTTGGGAGGGAGTTCCTGGGTTGTTCTCTATAGTTGTATTATCTTGTGCCCCAGTTTTGACAGAGGAGAAATGATAAGGCACACATAGACAAATTGGATCATTTAAGACCAAATACGCTCCTGGAAAGGAATGGCCAAGACAAAAACAAAGCCACCTGCCTTCCCATCAGTCAAATAGAGGTTGGGGATGGGGAGGGATGAGTTCCTAGTCTTGCTAAAAAGGATGCAGCCATCCTTAAGTATATTCCTCAGCCCACAAGGGGCATGAATTGCCCTTATTCTCTGTTTCATTTCACTAGCAGATCGGACAGGAAACAGCCCTCTGTATGCCTCAGTTCTTAATTCCACTCAGATAAAGTGACCCCAATGTCTAATCCAGTGGTGGCGAACCTTCTGCACTCCAGAAGTTTTGGACCACAACTCCGACATTCCTTTGCCATTGGCAATCTAGGCTTGGAATTCTGGGGGTTGTGGTCCAAAAACATCTGGCATGTCAAAGCTTCACCACCACTGGTCTAATCTGTTGTGAAATAGAATATGCTTCTTCTGCCTTATACCCAGGTACTCATCTCTCCCTGCAACCTCTGTGATGATACAGTGCTTTGGGTGTGGGTAGGTGTTAAATCCCTCAAAGACCCCACCCCAATAGCATCACCCTAGGAGCTAAGAAAATAAAACTCCCTCAGTGCCCCCACCAATCCAGAGAATTAGCTTTCCCCCTCTCTAAATGGGGTCCTTCTAAGAATATCATAAATCATAAGTATAATCTACATAGGTATGTTTTAATATAAAATCACACCATGAAAATCAGCATGGTGTTCTTGATCCCATCTCTCTTCTCTATTTGCCTCAAGGCCTTCCCTTGGAACCTCTGCAAAATAGAGTTTGGACAAGTTCCTTTCTTTTTTTTAAAGCAACTTCCAGAATTTATGCCTATAAAATACGTGGCTGGGATATGCTGGGAGGTATGATCCCCCCAAAAGTAACTTTTCCAAATGGTTCTCAGAGGGAGAGATGTGGATATTGGACTCTTGGTGTGGTTAATTATAGGATATACCTCTTTATTCTAGTGCAGTTCCACTCAACTGATAGCTCTACATGGGCTTCCCTGTTGAGTTGCCTTGATAGGCATGCCTTTGTCTGAGATTTTCTTACAGCTGGATCAGAGCAGTGTGCTTTGATGGATCACAGGCTCCTTTTCAAGGCAACAATACACAGCACGGCTTGGTTCAAATTCCAATGACATGCTCATGGTGGAGGCTTCCAAGGTTTACAATCCTTTGATGCCGGGCTCATATGCAGACAGTCTCCTCAGTATAAAAAAAAAAAAATTAACAACCAGCTATTAATTGCTTAGTCAATGTATGCTGTGTCTCTGCCTAACACATAGAAGAGGTATCTGTGTTAGTCTGTAATATCACGCAAAACCCAAAAAGATTATGATGATGATGATTGATTGATTGATTGATTGATTGATTGATTGATTGATTGATTGATTGATGATTGATTACGATGATGACGACAACAACAACAATGACCTGGTGGGTCGTCATTATATTTTAATGTGAGCTTTCCCATACATGTCCGCTTATTCGGGCATATAGGAGTACACCCATCCCCCCCCACACACACACCACACTCTACAAATCTCCCAGATGTGTCTCTTTTGGATAGCAGTTCCTGCCATGCTAAATATTTCCTCTCCCCCCCACCTCCTCCTCCTCCTTTCAGGAGATGTGAGCGTATCAACTGCTTCAACTACCTGGACTGCCAAAACACTCCGCTGCGAATCACTTATTATCAACTTAACTTCCAAACAAACATTGTCGTCCCAGCTCATATTTTCCGAATCGGTCCTTCCCCTGCTTATGCCGGTGACAACATAATCCTTACCATCAAGAAAGGTAACGAAGAGAACTACTTCAGTACCAGAAAGCTGAATTCCTACACAGGAATCGTCTACCTTCAGCGACAGGTGAAGGACCCGCAAGACTTTTTGTTAGATGTCGAAATGAAGCTTTGGCGTCAAGGGACATACACAACTTTCCTGGCCAAGATCTATATTTTCATCACTTCTCATGCATATTGAATCATGTGTGGGGCCATTAGAGTTTATTGGTGCTACCACTTCCTTACATTTCTACCAAAGACGACGAGAGGACTGAGAATGATAGAACACCCATATCTAGCCTCTTCTATTATTATGTGGGTTTTTAGTTTTTAAAATGTCTTTGTCTTTGTAAAATTAACTTAAAACTTACTAACCCCAAATTTGTATTCACTCTGGATTTTTAAACGCGCACAAGGAAGCTCTGGGGTGAAAGCCAAATATAAGTTCCGTAGCTATGCTATGTTCCAAAACCTTTTCATAACACTGTGCCATTGACGACTTCCGAATTATTTACACAGAGTGGATCCCATGATCTATCCAAACATAAGTGACCAAGGTTGCAATCCTATATGTGCTTACTTAGGAGTATGTCCCACTGGCCTTAGTGGGATGTACTGCTGGGTAGACGTGGAGGACTGTGAGGTAAAATTTACACTTGATTTCAAAGAGGGCAAGGAATGCGTGGCCACTGGAATTAGTTGGGCTGTAGGGCAACAATATGGTTGCTATAAGACAGGCATGTCCAAACTTCGGCCCTCCAGATGTTTTGGACCACAACTCCCACAGTCCTTTGCCATTGGAAATACAGGCTTGGAATTCTGGGAGCTGTGGTCCAAAACATCAGGAGGGCCGAAGTTTGGACATGTCTGCTATAAACCTTATGGATGGGAAGCATCCTGACTTCCAAGGCAGACAAGTAAGCGATTTTCTTCCTTCTGATAAGCCTCTTTTAATGGGACCTGAAAGCCTTTGGCTGAAGAGGCATGCAATAAACAAAACAAAGGTGAGACATCTTCAGCTCTCCTGATCCTTTGGACTGCATCTTCCCCTCCCACTAGTCCTCAGGTTCAGGGGAGGGGGGCTGGTAAAAGTGGCACTCCAAAACAAATGGCTTCAGCCTTTGAGGCGAGAACATTGTGAAAGGCTAAAAGCTAGCTTCTTTCAAGGCATCTTCCAAGGAGAAGACACCCTAAGCAATTTTTCCATTTTTCTTCCCCCCATCTCTTATATCAGTATGTGTCTCAATACAGTGGATTCCAGCTGATTCCAGTCAGGTGAGCCTTTGAACATTGCCAGACATGGTCATGTGTGCCACACGGTTACAGTACATGAGCAAGCTTCAACTCAGCTCTAGAGACACACAGAGAGACTAAAGTAGAGGTGGGCAGTTTGGGTTGTGGGGAGAGGGGCAGTGTGGGACCTTGGCTTAGAAGCTCTGGACCCTGAACAACATCAAATTGGGTGCACAAGGAGTGTACTTTGGCCACTTCTTTCAGACACTCAAAGTGTGTCTGCTGTTGTTAAAAACAGGTGCACAAGTGTCAAAGAACACTAATTTTAAGTGCTGTGTACATATTGTTATTATGGCTGGATGTTTAGGTGGGGAGGCTGGGGAGCTAAGGAAGCCAGGTCTGCTCCTATCTATTGAATGTTTGCTTTTCAAGGAGAAAGGTATGGTAAGAATACTCAAAAAATAAATAAAATAAATAAATAAATTCAAAGAGCCAGTGGGAGTCATCATGAAAAATTCATCTTGTGAAATCCCCTCTTCATCCCAATGACTAAAGATGCAGAAAACCTGGCTCCTTTTGCATCTGGATACTATAACTGCATAATCCCCCCCCCCCCAATGCACCACAGTGTATGCCTACTGTGTTTCCATGCTTTAACTATGTTAAATATTTGTGAAGCATGTCCAGGTCAAGAGAGAAGGGGGAATAAGTTCTGCTTTTGTACTGAAATGTATACTGTACTTTTAACCATTTGCCTTCTTTTGTAGTTCAATTTAGGTCTGAAGGAATACATTATTTTTGAGGAACTTAGAGTGCAGACAAGATGTATTATACTCTTTCACAAAAATGCCAGAGATGAGGTATGGCCAAACCAAAGATGATAAAAAAATTTAACACCCTATTACATTGCATAGCTATTCAATTAGAGTATTAAGATTAAACTCAAAGTAAATAAATTGGATTTATTTTCTGCTTTTCCAGCCTGGATCACATAGTGGAGATGGAAAGTTATCTGGCAGCTTTTTTTTCCAACTGTGCTTATAATGCAATGCAAATGTTACATTTTTATTACTCTTACTGTACTGACAACTGGATGAGCTTAATTCATGGACAATGTGTGGTACTAGAGATGGGTACTAAATGAACAATTTTTCGTTTCCGTTTTCATTTTTTCATTTCATTACACAGTGAAACGACAAACGAATTTTATCTCTAAAATGAAATGAAACGAACAGAAACACCAGAAATTTTGTCGTCCGTTTCACTTTCCTTACGGCAATACACTGAACTGCTTTAAAAGCAAAAAAAAAAAAAAATGAAATAAATGGTACTGAAACGGTAACAAATGAACAAAAATGAAAACGATTTTTTTTGCAAAAATTCGCGAAAAATCGGAAACGAACCGAAACGGACCCCCTAAATGACAAACGAAACACCATTTTTTTTATTCGTGCCCATCTCTATGTGGTACTCTTAATTTTTTTAAGTGGAATCTCACAAGCCAACAGCAAACTGTTAAAATAAATATTGTTTTTCCTAGATAAAGGTCTTTACTCCAAATCTTTATTCAATATCCTATAACACAGTTATAATGAAAACAAAAATATTGTATAACAGGTTTTTTTCAATATTGTTTAACTTTTTTGATATTTTGTAGCAGATCCTATTTTGTATATAAAACAAGTGAGACAACAAGCCATAGAAACATTTTATACAGTCGTGTAAAAAAATGAAATGCTGCAGTATTATGGAATGTAAAATACTAATTTGTACTATGGGTTAAACCTGTAAATGCTTCTTATGTTTAAGGGAAGAGCAAGAGAATGGTGGGTGGGGTGGGTGTTGAGTTGTTAACTTTGACTTTTTTCCTCAATGTTATTTTTGTCTGGATTTTTATTATACAGTAAAATATCAGTATTGTTGTAGGTGATTCTATTTTGTGGTTTATCTTCCCTCCAACTCAAAATGATCCCCGCCTGCAACAACATTTTAGAAATAAGTAGATGCAGTCTATGCAGGGGATTGGTTCCAAAAGACTAAATAGCAAAGACTAAAGCTATATTATAGTAAGGGGGTGGGCCCCAGAAAAAAAAACATTTTTAACATCCATTACCAGAACAAGACACTAGAGGGCACCAGATGCAATGCTGTATATACAGTATATTTGGAGAATCTCAGTCATTCAGGTGAGGTTTTCAAGAAAAGAAATCCAGTTGCAATGATTCAACTCCCAAATGCTATGTATATTTTCACACTGCTGATATTGAATCCATGGATATGGAGTCCTATTGCATTGCTTATTACACTTTAAAAAGAACAATTTCTTCCCAAGCCCTTCCTGCTTTCCCCCCAGAATAAGGAAAGTAGCCTTAGCTGTGAAGCAATTAAAACTGTATTACAGAATGTGGAAATAACATGTTATTTTCTGTCATTCTATAATTTGGGGGAAATAAGAACATGATGTTCTGGGGGGTCAGAAGGGGGGGTCGCCATCGTCCATCGGGACTCCTTTTATGTTAGCAGGGCCTCGACATTGGTTAGCCAGGGGTTGGAATGCCTTCACCTGTTAGTGGGGCAGCGGGACAGATTTGGTATTGTCCTGGGTTACCGTGCTCCCCGCAACCCAGCTCAATCCCTACCAGAGCTCTCGGAGTTCATCGCGGCTGCGCTATTGAGGTCCCCGCGCCTTTTGGTTGCGGGTGACTTCAATGTGCATGCTGGCGGTGGACTTTCCGGCGCAGCCCTGGAGTTCATAGAATCCATGGCTTCCATGGGTCTGTCCCAGCATGTTGTTTGTCCCACTCACAGGTCAGGTCACTACCTGGATATGGTGTTTACCTCCATGTCGGGGACTTCGAGTCTGGAGGTGGGGGACTTTGTCTCCCTACCTGTGTCATGGTCGGACCACAACCTGCTTTCTTTCTCCCTGGCGATCGCGCCCCCTCCTCGCGGGGACCCTCGGCCTCTTGTGTTGGTCCGCCCTCGAAGACTTATGGACCCTAACCGGTTCCAGGAGGTCTTCGGGGAGCTTCCTGGTGGACTGACTGGCGCTCCGGCCGAGGTTGTGGCTAACCATTGGTTTGAAACAGCTGTCCACACCATAGACCGGATCGTCCCCAAGCGCCTTCTCCGGTGCCGAGCTCGGTCTTCACCGTGGTTCACGGCGGAGCTCCGAGCAATGAAGCAGGTGAGGAGAAGGCTAGAGCACAGCTGGAGAAGAACCCGGACGGTTATTAGTAAGGCTGCTGTTGATTCCCAGACTAGTTGCTATTCCAACGCGATCTGGGAGGCTAAGTCATAGTTTTACTCCCAGAGAATTGGAGAGGCCTCCAACCGCCAGGCGGAGCTCTTCCGGGTGGTTCGGGACCTCTCCAATCCTAGTCTGGTCAGGCCTCCTCCTACTGATTTCAGTAGTGAGAACTTTGCAGCCTTTTTTCGATCTAAGATAGAGGCCATCCGGGCCGGCTTCGACTCTGGTTGCAGTAGCACTGCCCCAGCACCCCCAGTTGCTGGTCCACCTTCGTAGCCTCGGCTGGATGCACTTGGGCCTGTTTCTGCTGTCGAGGCCTCTCGGGCTATGGCGCATTGCCGGCCGGCGTCCACTCCTTTCGACCCTTGCCCTGCCTGGCTAATCAAAGCTGCCAGCGGGACTATGGCTGAATGGGCTTCTGTAATTGCCACTGCCTCTTTCACCGAGGGGAGTTTTCCCTCCCGGCTGAAGGAGACGGTGGTTAAGCCCATCCTGAAGAAGCCCAGCCTGGCGTCGGACGATCTAGGTAACTACCGTCCGATCGCTAATGTCCTGTTCATGGGCAAGGTCATCGAGAGGGTGGCGGCGGTCCGGCTGCAGTCATACCTTGAGGATCGGCAGTGCCTCGATCCATGCCAGTCAGGCTTCAGGCCCCGTCAGGGGACTGAAACAGCTTTGGTCGCCCTGCAAGATGACCTGATCCGGGCGGCCGACAGGGGTTGCTCTACCCTGTTGGTCCTCCTGGATCTGTCAGCGGCCTTCGATACCGCCGACCACGGTATCCTGCTGGATCGGCTCTCTGAGGTCGGAATCGGGGGCACTGCTCGCAGTTGGCTCCGATCCTTCCTGGAGGGCTGTCCCCAGTATGATCAGTATGGGGGGAGTTGTCGGCCCCGTGGTTTCTCCCTTGTGGAGTCCCTCAGGGGTCGTCGCTGTCCCCCATGCTGTTTAACATCTATGTAAGGACGTTGGCTGGGGTCATTAGGAGATTTGGAGTGTGCTGTCATCAGTACGCTGATGACACGCAGCTCTATCTCTCCTTTTCCACCTCTGCAGAGGAAGCTGTGAGGATCCTTGATGGGTGCCTGGACGCCGTGCTGACTTGGACCGGAGCGAACAGGCTTAAGCTCAACCCCGAGAAGACGGAGGTCATGTTCTTTGGGAGCTCGCCGTCTGGGTACGGTGGCCCCTTCCCCTGTCTGGGGGGAGTTTCCCTCCGGCCTGTGGAGAGGGCGCGGAATCTGGGCGTGGTCCTGGACCCGGCGCTTACCATGGAGCCCCAGGTGGTGTCGGTGACCAGGGCCGCATATTACCATCTTCGCCAGATCGCCCAGATCCGCCCGTACCTGGACGGTGACTCTCTGAGAACAGTGGTTCAAGCGCTGGTGGTCTTGAGGCTGGACTACTGTAACGCCCTCTACATGGGGTTGCCCTTGACTCTTCTCCGGAGACTGCAGCGGGTACAGAATGCGGCGGCCAGGTTGGTGGCTGGTGTGCGTCGGTACGACCACATTTCCCCAGTCCTGGCCCGCCTGCACTGGTTGCCCGTTGCAGCCCGGATTAGATTCAAGGTCCTGGTTTTAGTGTATAAAACCCTCCATGGCTTGGGACCGGACTACCTGTCGGAGCGAATCGCCCAGCGATCCATCTTGGCCCGACCTGTTCGGCAGGTGCGAGCGCACTCGCTCCGGGTTGCCACCCCACGAGAAGCCCGGAAATCGGTCACCCGGAACCGGGCTTTCTCGGTGGCAGCCCCTTCTCTTTGGAACTCCATCCCAAGCGAAGTGCGCTCTGCAGAGTCCCTGCTGGCCTTTCGAAAAGCTTTAAAAACGTATCTGTTTCGAGAGGCCTTTGGCGAGCCCTAACTAATTTATTTCCTTTTTTTTTCTTTTTCCTCCCCGCCATCTCTTATGACCAAGCGACCAATGTTTGTGCTTAGTTGATTATTTGCCTAGTGATGTTGTTTATTCATGCTCGCTTGATCTTTAAGTTTTATGATGCCAACGTGGCCCGCTGGGGGCTCCTGGGTTTTTAACTGTTTACTCTATGTTTTGTTGTTTTATATTTGATTGCAATTTTTTGTCTATTTGGTGCATGTTGCTCACTGTAAGCCGCTTAGAGTTCCGTAAGGAAGATAAGCGGGGTATAAATATAATAAATAAATAAATAAATAAATAAATAAATAAATAAATAAATAAATAAACAATAGAACTAATCATTACATCAGCAGCAGCAGCATTATGATAATCAAAAACAGCATCATCATGTCCTTATTTCCCCCAAATTATAGAATGACAGAAAATAACATGTTATTTCCACATTCTGTAATACAGTTTTAATTGCTTCACAGCTAAGGCTACTTTCCTTATTCTGGGGGGGGGCAGGAAGGGCTTGGGAAGAAATTGGTTTATCAGTTAAATAGCTGTATTCCACTGCATATAGTGGTTCTCCAGTTTTCCTCTGAAGGTAACACAGCCTTGGGCGGGACAAAAACATTTTATAAATGGACTTGCACCATCCCAGATTTGTCCCCAGAAATACGAGGCAATGAAACAGATTGTGAATGTCCCACAGCTTATGTGGTATGATCAGACATTAACACCTGCCACTCCAACATGTGCTGGCTAATAGATTTATGAGAACATGGGCGCTTTCCATACCCCTGTGCAATAAGTGTTTAATGTAGCGATGAAACCCTCCTTGCCTGTGTAGGGCCTTTCCAGAATCCACACAACCCCTTTTCAATCAATGTTGGCATTTGATTGAATATAAATCTGTATGGTCTGTATTCTCAAAGAAATAATGGGCAGTCAATTTGTAAGAATTGAGACTTCCTGCCAACCAGAAGCAACCACCCTCAATCATTTTGTTAAGACACTGGCAGTTTGCAGTGATGACTTGTCATTTTAAAAGACGGGTAATGGATAAGGAAATGTCAGAGTGTGGGTGGGATTCCAAAGTGACTAGTTTGCAAAAATAAATAATAAAAGAGGAAGGAAAATGCTTAATCGCATCGCTGGAATGCCTCCTTCAAGAGCTCTTTCTTCAGTAGATCTTTACTTCATCTCAGCAAGATCTTAGCCATGAAGTCAAAAGAAGGCTGAGACCATGAAGGGCAAGAATGATGGTAATCTGGTGTAAAGATGTTTCACTGGAGACCAAGGCCCAGATCATCCACATGTTCACTCGGTAAGGGTGTGAAAGCTCGGCAGTAAAAGGGATGTGGAGGAGAAATGTTTTCTTTGCCAAAGGAGATATTGGTGAATAGAGATGGGCACGACTTGAAAAAAAATTTTTCCGAGTTGTCGTTAGTCGGGCCGGTCCCGTTTTGGGTCGTCTCCGTTTTTCGCGAAAATTCGCAAAAATTAGTCGGTTTGTTTTTTTTGTTTTTTCGTTTTCGTTAGTACTGGTTTTTTGGGGGGGAGTGGGCTCCTGGAGGCACCTCTCTGGGGTGGGTGCCTTCTCTGGCCCGCTATAAGGGAAAGTGGGCTCCTGGAGGCACCCGTGGGTGCCTCCTATCCTCACCCACTAGGAAGGGGAAGCAGGCTCCAAGAGACCCCTCAACATGGGGGTCTCCCCTCCTCACCTGCTGCTGCTGCAAAATGCTATGCAATAGCCATATGGATATTGCATAACATAATGTGCAGACAGTGACTGTGAAGACTAGTGGATGGCTCTGAACCCAGAGCCATAGTGAGATGCCTAACTAAGGCTCTCGCACCACCATGTCTCACACAGAAGGGAATTGTACTTGCTGCGTGTAGCGCAATGCAAGCAAGTAGATCTGGCTTAGGGTTAAGGTGGGTTAGTGCAAGGGCTAGGGTTAGGCTAGTGACGGGTAAGGTTACGGTGGGCTAGTGGGTTGCACCTCTGGGTGCCTCTCTGACCCACTAAGAAGACAGTCTGTGACGTATGGGTACGGAGTCAAGGGTTAGGGTTAGGGTTAGGGGGGCTAGGGCAGGTTTTAGGGGGCTTTTTGGCACATCCCAGAAGTCTCCATGGCCAAGTGGCCATGCGATTGGTGGGATGGCTCCAAAAATCTGCATGGTCGTCCACTCCCACATGGCTGGCCACTCGGCCAGCCCATCATTGTGCAGGTGTAAATAAAATAAAATAAAATAAAATCAATGGAGGACAGAGGAGGAGAGGAGAGACATTTTGTTGCAAGAAAAAAACCCACTGCTACTGTGAAAAATCTGGCAGTTTATAAATTTTCGCGTGTTTCTGTTGTGCTTGTGTGTTTTTGGACCACGATTTCAAAAACAATATTGCGTTCGCCGCCCCATTTTGGATCCCCCGCCCGCACCGCATGGCATGGCGAAATGGCGACTCGAGTCCGGCTGCCCAGGACGGGGGGGAGGTGGGACCCCCCCTCCAGGAACCACCCCTCCGGTAGGTGCCCTGCGCCCTTAGTCAAGCAGGCATTTTTCCGCCTGCTTTTTTGGCCCGGGAATGGGTGGGGGGGGAGAGTTTAAAAGTTTTTTCCTGTGCCGTCCGTGCCGCTTGCTTGCGCTTTAATTGCGGCGGCCGGCGGCCAGCGAGACTGGGCTTTTTGCTGGCTGGCTGCGAGCCTGCGGCGAGTCCCACAGAGCAGCCCACTAGGACGGGGGATGGGGGGGAGGCCGGGGACCTCCAGAAACAACCCCTCTGGTAGGTGCCCTGAGGCACGGCAGGCATTTTTCCGCCTGCTTTTTGGCCGGGAACCGGTTTTTTTTAACTTTTAAAAACTTTTTTTCTGTGCCGCGTGGCATCGCGCGATCGCGCGATGCAAGGAACAAGCACAACAAATCAGACCAAAATCGTTCGTCGGTTCGAGTTCGAAGTCTGGCGGAGTAATTCCCGTTACCGTTTCCGTAGAGTAACGGAAACGAGTAACGGAAACGGAAACGGGAATACCGCTAAGTCGTGCCCATCTCTATTGGTGAATACTCCAGATGCCCAGAAAGATGAACAGGTGGGTCCTAGATCATATCATGCCTGAATGATTTATGAAACTAAGTCTGTCCTAATTCTCACATCATGAGCAAGTGAGATTATCTGGGGAGGGAAAACCAGTATTGCTGAGAAAGGTGGGATGCAGCAGGAAAAGAAGACAAAAAATGAGATAGACTGACTTGCTAAAGGAAGTCCCAGGCCTGAGTTTGCAAGAGCTGAACAGAGGTGTTGAGGATATGATATTTTTGAGATCTCTCTTTCATAAGTCAGAGATGACTTGATGGCATGCAACAACAACAACAACAACTTAAATTCCCTGTTTGTATATTATCCTCTCAGTTTTACCTAGTCTTCTACCCTGTCAAGATCCACTGGACCCTTGATTGTCCCTCCTTCAGTGTAAGCTACCTGGAAGTTTGTCATTTACAAGCGTGATGAGCATTCTCTCTACGCTTTCATCCAAACCAGTGGTTCTCAACCTGTGGGTCTCCAGATGCTCCTGGACTGCAACTTCCAGAAGTCTTCATTGCTAGCTGAGCTGGCCAGGATTTCTGGGAGGTGCAGTCCAGGAACATCTGGGGACCCACAGGTTGAGAACCACTGATCCAAACCATCTACGAACATGTTGAAAAGCAAAAGCTCAAGAGAAATGCCTAAGGAGTCAACTTGAGACTCTGAAGAGTCCACCAGATTGCTGTCAAGACAATAATGGGCTCCTGTGGATACTACATTATTCTATTATCTTCAAGAATACAAGCCACTTCAGTTCCTAATGTTCCCAATTTAATTTTGTCTTCAGATAGATAGATAGATAGATAGATAGATAGATAGATAGATAGATAGATAGATAGATAGATAGATAGATAGATAGATAGATAGATAGACAGACAGACAGACAGTGGTACCTTGTATAAAGGAATTAATTCATTCCAAATGAAATTCTGTTAAGCAAATTTTCCTTTATACAAATTTCCCATAGGAATGCATTGAAAATGGAATAATCCCAAATTTCGCAACCATTTTTATGTTGCACGAATTCGCCCCATAGGTGATTCTGTTAAGCAAATTTCTCCTATCTCTGGAATTTTTTATGTTGTACAGATTTTATGTTATACAAACCATTTGTTTTATATATATCAAATCATTTTTTAATACAGTCATTGACCCAAGTAATTAAAAATAGGCTTATAAAATACAGTATATAAAATACGTAAAATACGTAAAATACATAAAATGTTAAAATATTTCAGATAAGATTAGCCCCTATCATATGGCTATCTATTGATAACTTTTACAACCCCTGCATCCACTGATTCACTGACTGCTGATTCAGTTATCCATGGTTGGTGATCAGCAGGTGCAGGGGAGGTCCGAGCCCAGCAGCGAGGAGGGGAAAAGAAAACTTACTGTGGCCGATCCCACCTTGCTGCTGCCACTGCATGCTGGCTGCCATCCTGAGGGGTGGGGTGGAGACTTAAGAGGACCATCCTGGCCAACCAATTTGACCTTCCCACTCCCAGGCGGAGGAAAGTTTGAGCTTGAGTGGGAAGTTCAAAGGACGGTTGGCCAGGTGGGTCCTCGTAAATCTCTACCCCACCCCTCTGGAGGGTGGTCGGTGTGCGGCAGCAGCAACAAAGAGGGCTCTGCTTTGGTAAGTTTTCTCCCCCATCCTCACCATCACCGCTGCCAGCCCTGTAGACCAGCTGTGGCATCAAGGAGGTGGGGAAGAAAATTTACCGATGCCGAGCCCTCCTTGCTGCCGCCGCCACCACTGCAGACCAGCAACCGAGAATGACGGCAAAGAGGGTGACTGGCCAGTGGTGGCGGTGAGGAGGACTGAGCATCGATACATTTTCTTTTTTCCCTCTCCCTGCCGCTGCCACCGTTGGCCAGCGTTTAGTGTGTGTAGGGCCAAAAGCTTTCAACCTAGCATCCCACCACCCCTGTCGCTACTATTATCCTCAGATAAGAGTGTTAGCTCTTATGTATGGATTTTGCTATCTGCGGTGGGGGGAAGGCGGCCAGAACCAGCCCCCGCAGATACAGCAGCCCTACTGTATTCACTCAATTATAGTATGTTCCAGTACTATTCATATAGAAACACCCTCTTCAATCCTCAGACGTTTGGTGCCAGGAGCTCATGGCATCAAGAGAATGATTATCTGAGTACAGTGTTCCTGAATTGCCGTGCAGCAAAAGAGATACTGAAATAAATCATGGCTGATAATAATGAATGACTGAAGATAAAAGAATTCTGTCACCCGATGAAGTTGATACTGGAGACTGTAGGTAGGTTTCCATTTTTACTATTGCTAATGGTACATATTTCATTTCTACAATCAGTTTAACTCTCTCTTAATTGACAATGCACTGATCTGTTCATGCATGACCAGCTTTGTCATCTGTAGTTTCTTCCCATTTGTATTTGATGGAGAAATGTCACTAAAAGCATTTTTGGAAAATCTTCATTATTTAAGCATCACATACCGCATTAATCTGCAAGGGTTGTATTGTAGTTGGTCACATTTTGGTTTCAATTGCCGATAAACAACAGACTTCAGGGGAAATGACAAAGAAATGCCACCTTGGTTTTCTTTTTCCATACCCCTGATTGTGCCAACTGAGTGAAAAGGTTCTGTTGGTTGCAACACTCCACCACCCATTTGCCCCACATAACTGGCACAAGGCTGAAGAAATTTTAGGTAACATAACCTCATAGAATAATGGAGTCAGAAGGGACCTAGAAAGCCATTAGCTGGATTGCTCACCCTTAGTGCAGGGTAACTGAAGCATTTAGGTTTCTCCCCCTGAACCAGAGATGGGAGATTTCAGTGGGGCTGAAGAACAAACCTTATCTCTATTTAAAGGACATGTGATTTGCAAGGCAGAAGGTACTACCACAAAATGTCTCCCAAGTGTCTCCAATGCCCTCTAGGGGGACGTGGGTGTGCAGGAATTGGTTTGGGGTCTCAGAGGTTCCGGAGATGCATAGAAAGAATCTTAAGTGTCACATGCAGCCTGCAAATTGTAATTTGCTTACTACCTCCTTGGCTTCTTCTACAATGCTACCATTGTTATACAATTGTGTGATAGTATTAAGAGTATGGGAGAGTACTGGTGCCAGAATCCACTGCCTGTTATAGTACTTGGCCAGTTTCTGCAGAGAGCTGCAGCAGGACTTGTTTTGTCTTTGCAAGAAAAATGCTGTATATACCTGGATCTTGGAAAAGTTACCTTTTTGGAGTACAATTCCCAGAATTCCCCCAGTGACCACTCTGGCTAAGGCTTGCTGGGCTCTTTACTCCAAAACAGTCATTTTTTCACTTAGCTGGATGCAACATGTGACACGTGAGCTCTACCTGGGCTGAGCTCCACATGTGGAGTGTGGGGCTACATGCTGCTGCTTACAGATATTTAAAAGGGAAACCAGTGAGAAAATAGGAATGTTGGCAAAATCAAATGCCTGAATCTGGAATTGTCTTAGATCCCAGCCTCATACTGTATGGATCTGTTCTACTTCAGTGATCCTTGTTTTGGTTTGGTTTGTTCTACTTGGGTGCTCTTGTTTAAATATTCACTTTTTAAAATGCTCTTCTATTGTGAAATGCACTGACTTCCAACTGGAATTTGTATTCAGGTCCACATTGCTCAAGGCCACATAGGCTGGCACTCCTCTCAGGAGTCTCAATGGGAAACTGGGCTCGCTGTTGGAGTAATTTCAACCTCATACTTGCCTTTAATAGGTTTGACTGGGAGGAACCATTCTGGGCTGGGATGACTGTCAATCAATCCAGTTCCTCCTTCCAAGTGCTCCTTTCCTGCCTCTGATTGCAAAGAGAGTGACACCTCAAATGCAGTTCCCCCTCTCTTTTCAGTTAGTGTGCAGTAAGAATATAGTCAGCAGCGAGCCTGTTTCAGTCTGCTACTGTCAGCAGTTGTTTCATACAGTATGCTGTCTTTGGGCTCTATCACACGTCCTTTAAAATGCCGATTAAATTAAAGATAAAGCATTTCCAAAAATATTGTCCCCACGGCCACCGGGCTTTAAAAAACTGGTTATGCCCCCTCTAGCGCGTTTTCCATGACCTACCGGAGAAGTTGGGATTTTTTTGCTCTGGTATAAAAAATGTGAGCTAGACGTCCAGGGGAGCTCGCATATGATCCGGTTTTCTGCTCCCCTCCCCCAGCCTCAACCAGCTCGTCCTGGGGCTGTTCAGCACTTTTTTAATTTATTTTTTTATTTCTCCCCCTCCCAGCGCTGATCACCTGGCCTTCTGGTTGTTAGCACTGTTTTTTGTTTGTTTGTTTGTTTGTTTTCATTCACTGTGAGATACAGGAAGCTGGACTAGATGGGCCCTTGGCCTGATCCAGCCTGGCTCTTATGTTTACTGAGCCATCCAGCCAGACATATATTACTATCTTCCACTGATATTTTTAGATGATCATTTATCCACCTCCATGTGATGTCATTTCAGAAACTGTCATGCTACCTCCCACACAGTCAATTGCATTTTGCCGCTTAAAGTGTCCTTCAGGACAAAAAATAGCCTGCAGACCTCTTCTTGTCCAGCTCCAATATTTCACCACCATCCTCTTTTTAGTGTTATGTTTAAAGTGCCTAAAGTAAAAAAAAAGAAATGCTGCCCATTTCAGAAATCATGTAATAGGAAGTGGATTGATGATGACCGGGGGAGAAAAGATTTCTCAGGCCTACTACATCGAGGGATTTAACAGAACTCTCAAACAGAAAACTCTGAAACCATATTCCTAGGGGTGGAGTGGGGGGACTAGGTTAAGCCTGATTAAAGTTTTCTATACAGCTCCTACTAGCAGAAAAACTGGCTTGCTTGAGTCAGGAACATCTCGTTCACAGCCGGTGGTTTTACTCCTTTGATCTGCTCCACCCTTCCCCTCTATTCTTATCTCTCTCCTTGGTTTTCTTCTCAATCCCCTTCGAGGGTAGTCTGTCCTTTAGCCTTTTTCTCTTCTCACTCCCCTCTTCATCTACCAAGCTTCATCTACCAACAGGTACTCTGTTTCCCTCTCCCAGAAGGACCGGAATTGTTGTGGAACTTCAAAAAAGCAAAAGCAAAAACTAACAAACAAACAAAAACAGTACACAAAGTTTTCTATAGGTCCTATAGCTCCACCTAGACAGAGCATCTAGTTTTGGACTGCCTAGTGTTTAAAAATGGCATTGCACAAGGCACGGGCCAATTTTAACTTGCTGAAATCTATTAAAAGCAGAGTAACCCTGAGTGGCGCACATTCAGAGGCACACCCTTGGTCTGTAGGACGAATTTGAGCAGTCTGCAATACCTGGGAAAAGACATAAAGACATATGCTCTCTTTTTTTAGCCTAAGATCAGTCTTGGGTATTCATAAATTTTTTAAACAAGAAGCCTTTTAAGGCCATGCTCTCACAAGACAGGAGTGAAGCTGCACTGCTAAGTGCACACATTTGGTACGAGAGTCGGAACATAACACAAGGCTTTTTTCTGAGGCAAGACATACTGCATGACGCAGCTCAAATGTGAGAGAAGTGGCACAAAACATAGAATGGGCTTCTTTTACAGCACTTGGAAATGGAACGCATGTACCTTCTTCATCAAAAAGGCTTGTGGTTAGCACACACTTTCAGACATTTGTAGGAAAAGAATAAAAAACAGCTTCTTTATATACACTTGCATAAAATTACAAATTTGTGCATACTGCTTTATTATGGCATACATGTTTAGCAACCAACTGAAATGATCAATACATAGCAAACAAGCAACGGTCACCAATAGACAAAGGAGAAGGAAAGAGCCCTCAGTAGAGCGGTGGCCTCTTTTTGAATTCAAAGGATGGATGGAACAATTGGTTAGTGCTGGATAGACCCACAACCAATGCAGCCCAAAGAAGTCCATCCCAGGCAGACAAGATAGAGAGCATTAGAGATGGGCACAAAATGAAAAACAAAACACTATTTGGTCAATTGATTACACAACAAATTGTTTCATTATGTAATAAAAAGGTAGGGCGTGTTTCATTATGAAATGAAATGAAACACCATTTGTGGGGGATCCGGATAAAAGAACGTAGACTCGAGTCCAGTTGTCCGACCAGCAGAGCGATTATGTCGCCCCTTGCCATTCGGCATGTTTTATTACATATCATTTACATTCCACTGTATGCACAGAATCAGTGATTGGTTACAAGGGAAACTTTACATACATTACATATGCTGGTTGCCTAGGGTTGCCTCATGACTGCATCGTGAACAGAGCATGCCTTGCCCAATAATTGATTACCATGACCCATGTCCTTGCTGTTTGCAGATGGGAGGTGACTTAATGAGAAAGGTGAGTTAATGAGGAGGGTGAGTTAATGAGAAGGAGACAGGAATAGTTGGAGGGAAGATAAGAATAGGTAAAGGGAAATGGAAAGCAAACAGGAATTATCCCAGTAACCAACAGCAAATAAATGAGAGATGAGCAGGGCAGGGTACACAACCTGGGTAATGAAAAGTAACTAATGCTTTAGCTAAATAGGTGAACGAGATCTATCCAATTTATCCAAACTGGTTTGGGGGAATAACGAGGTCTGCAAACATGTGGATTCCACAGAGTGCCACATCAGGAGTGCTTTCACTCTCTTGGCATGCGGACTCTGGACCCAAGTGAAGACTCTGGCTAGGCCCCATCCCAGTTGTCTGAATCGGATTCTGTCAAAATCACAGGGTAGCTTCTTTGGACTCTTCCCTGTAAGCCCCCGAAATTTGGAGAGGTTTTGGGTTTAGGGGGATGAGCCATTTCTTTGTGTCAAATCTTGTAATGCCTTTATGTTAATTCTCGGTTTCTTCCCATGCCAGATAAACTTTCTCATTTTTAATTCAAGTCATAAAAAAGGAATGTTTTAACATTATAGGTATTGTCTGGAAGAGAAAAGTTAGCTTTGGTAGGAGATTCATTTTAACCACTGTGATTCTCCCCATTAAAGATAATTGTAAATTACTCCATTTTTCAAAATCTTTCTCTATTACTTTGACATATTTCAGATACCTATCTTCCATGAAAGAGCTAGTTTTCTTTGTAATTTGAATCCCAAGGTGTTTAACTTTTTGTTGTTTCTGAAATCTAGTGCAGATCATTTTCTCATGTCTGCAGGGAGAAACAGACCAGGACGGTGAAACCAGCCAGACTGTGTGTGAATAATGAGATTGCTACCTGGATGGGTCCCCTTATATGGAGAAAGGTGGTCTATAAAAACAAACAAACACAGACATGGCAGGAGACAAAATTCATACTCCCAGAGCACAACCCAAAAAGAAGAATTGGAAAGACACATACTTCATACTTGGAAAACATCAGAGAGAGTCACCATAAGTAGGAATCAGCTTGAATGTACACAATTACAAATGATATGTCAATATTAAAAACAAGCAAAACTCATTTGGTTTATCTTGAGTCATGCCAGCATATCAAGAATTCATAACAAAGTAACTCAGTGCTTCTTGCACTCATCACATGAGAGTTCACAGACATTAATGTGGACAAGAGAAATGTGTGGCCTTCCAGATGTCCTGAATTGCAACTCCCATCATCCTTAACCATCAACATAGTGCAAGGTGGAGGACGGTGGAAGGGATGGGCCATTAGCTTGAGAAGGGTCAAAAATGTGGAGATGGCCAAAAAAACTGATAATCATGTAGGGCCATTTCTCCTAATCAGCCTTCACTTGATCTTATTTTACAGAAATCTTTTGAAAATGTATCCTTTCCCCCCACCCACTCCACAGATACCTATGCCATGGAAGACTGTAGCAGGAGGGGAAGAAAATCGCAGTTCCAGAGCAGTTAAGAGAGTGAAAGACATGAACAAAACCCCTTTAGCTACACCTATGGGCACATCACAATTGGGAACAATCTCATCTGCTGACAGACATCTTGGTGGTGAACAGAATGGCTTAAAAAGTAGGCATTTGCAGTTGTTCATAACTGCAACTGTAAATGCCCACCCTAACCTCAACCTGTGGCATTTAATGGTGGAGATTTGCAGAAAATGTTTCTTGTATTCAGATTGTACAGTACATCCTGAGCTTTTATGACAATTTTCTTTGAGGCAGGGTTGCAAAATCTCAGCTACGTTTTCAAAACCAACCCATATTAGTAGAACTGGTCTGATATCAATTATGCTGATTCAATTTGGAGTTGTTCGGCTCCATATCAGCATGCAGCCAAAAGAGTTAATGAAAGCATCACATCACAGAAGGATGCCATTAAAAATTGCAATACGTATTGAATAGATGGAAGCACACTACAAAAATCAATGATTATATCTCTTAGGTAAAATAATGACAGTGATTGCTTCACTTATCTGGTATCACATCTGAAGTATTATAAAGCTGATTTCTCTCAGATCAATTCAGATATTGCATTCTGTCTGCTTTTGCCAACAAAATCCACATATTTCACGAGTTGAATGAAATTGAAAGTGACATTCTCAAATACAAATGGGGATTTATGTTTCTTCCAGAGGCTAATATCACGTTGCTGGAAAATCAAGGCAGACAAATAAAATAAGACCAGTCAAGTCCTTCTTTGAAAAGGAAAAATGAACCTAAAGGTTCATAAAAGAGTTGTAAAAGGAGGCATCATTCTGAGACATCTTCATTTTGATTGGTTTGCAACATAAAAACATAAGAAAAGCCTTACGTTTGGGAAAGCCAATCAGTCTCTAACATTCATAACTTTTAACTATCCCAGGGGTTAGTTATTAATAGAAAATTAATATCAGAATAATTTTGGCTTCAATTTTATGTAGAATCTTCTTCTTCTTCTTCTTCTTCTTCTTCTTCTTCTTCTTCTTCTTCTTCTTCTTCTTCTCCTCCTCCTCCTCCTCCTCCTCCTCCTCCTCCTCCTCCTCCTCCTCCTCCTCCTCCTCCTTCGTGTTTGCCCCACTTGGTGGTGGGGTCTGCTATTGTTGTTTTGGCATGGTCATGGGCTAGAGATGGGTGAACCCAGGACAACTTCACATCATTCTCCAGGGTGTTCCTCCAGTGCTGTTTTGGACAACACCTTGGTCGGGATCCACTGACCTGCAGGGTGAGACCATTTTGGGCCAGAAATTCCTCATCAGCATGCAGGACATGACCAAACCAGGGTAGCTGGGCTTCATACATCTTGTTGGTGCCATACTTTGCTCTGATGTCATCATTGCACACATGACCCTTTCACGTGAGGCCAGAGGTCCATCGCAGCATCTCCATCTCCATGACACCAAGGCGATGTTCAGTTTCTTGAATTGCTGGCCAGCACTCTGCACCATAGAGTGCAACAGGTCTACCAATGGTGCAACAGATCTTTGATTTTAAATGGTCGCTAATCTTTTTGTCACACATGATGCTTGATGTTGTGTGCCATTTTAGCCAGGCACTGTTGATCCTTGCTAAATAATAATGGGAAAAATTAAGGGGGGGGGGAGAAGAGATTCAAAACCTTCATTCCTATGCTATCATTTCTGAGTGTGAGTTCATACAAATCCATAGAATTTATGGACAAGTGACAAGTCCAGCCTTCTCCATAGACCAAGTGAGGCAAATGCCTCAGGGTGCCTTGATGTTTCAAAGTGGGCCATTGGAACGCTCTCTGGTTCTATGGGGCTACAGTGAAATATGCATGAACAACTTGAGATGCACATGGGTTTCCTGCTCTCCCTGCCTTTCCTCGACCTCCAACGTTAATCTGTAAAAAAGTTGTGGCTCAAGACAAATGTGTAGAAACAGTCCAATCGCAGGACGCCTCTCCCTTTGGAACAAGTGCCTTTCTTGCCTGTGCCAAGAATAACCTTTCCTTAAGTGGCAAAGCTCCAAGACCCCTACCATCCTCACTTGTAGAGCGGAGGTTCCCACGGAAAGTTATGCCTGATAGGAGCAGTTCAAAAGGGCAGGGAGATCTCCCAGGGCCACTAGCTGACGTGCCTGCCCAGTCGCCTGCCAGAATGGTTTCCTTGTCGCTTGACAAAATTTCCCCAGACACGTCACCCTGCATGGGGAGCCTGGCATTTTTCTCAGCTTTCCCTTCTCATTTTTGACACTGAGTCAAGGGATTTCAGGTTCTGGCTTTCAGGCATGCTTGGCAGGCCGAGTGCTTTCATTTTTCCTTGACTGACTTGTTCCTAATTGGAACATTGCTGAGGGACCAAAAAGGATGGCACCTCCTCCTCTTAATCCTCCCTGCCAGTATATCCTAGAAGAGGACACAGAACAGGTTGGCTGCATCAGCTGGCCCTTCTCTGCCAAGGGTTGGTGCTGGGATATGTAGCAACTAGAGATGGGCACGAAACGCAAAAATGGTGTTTTATTTCAATTTTTGTTTTGTTTTGTTTTTCAGTTTTGTTTGAAACATTTTTAAAAAAAAATGTTTCATTTTCCATTTTCTACAATATTTATTTTTCTTTCTTTCTTTGACAACTAGTTGGGGTCCTGTCGGTTGATTGGCACTTAAAACAAACAAACAAGATCAGCTGGTGCGCGGGGCCCTGCTGGCCAATTGGCACTTATTTTTATTATTTATTAATAAGATCGGCGTTTGTCAAAATAAATAATAAAAACTATAAAAAATGAAAAATGGAACGGAATGAAATGAAAATTTCCATTTTGTTTCATTTTGTTTTTAAAAGACACTTTTTCATTTCGTTAGGAAACAAAATGAAAAACGAAAAATGAAATAAAAAAATAATTTTGTGCCACCATCACAAATAAACACAGACGTCATTACAGTTCTATGCCTTGTATCATAACATTATAGAATGGTAGAGCTGGAAGGGACACAAAGGGTCATCAGGTCCAACTCCCAGTAAAGCAGGAATTCCTTAGAGGTGCGATTGGCAACGACATTGCCATCGTGTTGAGACATACTTATTTAATTAGAGCTTTCAATCGGTGAGGGCATTAGCCTGCACGCTGGTTTTAGTGCAATGGTTTGAATGTTTGAATGTTCTGATTCTTTTAAAATTGCTTTGATGTTATATTTAAAAATAGTTTTATTTAACTCCATAACCTGCCCTGAGATCCTGCGATACTGGATACCACAATATTATTTATTAGTATTATTTGTTTTATTTAAAATATTTATATGCTGTCTTTCTCCCCATAGGAGACCCAAAGTAGCTTACAACAGATAAAACAACACTATATAAATATTGCATTTTTAAAAAAAAACACAATTAAACATATAGTAAGATTAAAGAATCAAGTTTTTAAATCATTCAAAACCATTCAAAAACCAGCATTCCTGAGATGACCTACTGCTTTAAAAGCCTTTAACTACTCATGTTCTTTTTTAGCTTTACTGTTGCCACTTAATGCTGTAAGATGCCCCTCAATTCTATGTTCTCAAACTTGAATTTGTCTTAAATGTACTGGGCTGTATAGTGTCCCTCAGTACTGTAAGCCGCCTTGGGTCCTTTTCCAAGGAGAAAGGCAGGGTAAAATTACACAAAAATAAAAATAAATAAATATAAATTGAAGAGGAAGGTCTTTGGCTGATGATAGAAGGACATACACTCCAAAGCCTAGGAGACTTGGAAGACAGACAATAGGCAGAGTGAACCAGGCTGTCATCAAAACTGGTACTCCTTCCACACCTTCAGAAACAATAGTGCTCCTAACTAGACATGGGCACGACTTGACGAAATTGTTGTTTCCGTTTTCGGATATCGTTTCCGTTACGTAACAGAAACGGTAACGTCAATTAAGCTGTCAGAACTCGAACTCAAACCGAAAAAAGAAAAATTGGGTCTGATTTGTCGTTGTCGTTCCTGGCATCGCGCGGCGATCACGCGATGCCAAGCGGGACAGAAAAAAAGTTTTAAAAATAAAATAAAAAACCGATTCCCGGCCAAAAAAGCAGGCAAAAATATGCCTGCCTGAGGGCACCTACCAGAGGGGTGGTTTCTGGGGGGGGGGTCCCCAGCCTTCCCCCCCCTCCTGTCCTGGGTTGCTGGTACTGGGCTGGGAGGGGGCATCCTCGGCGTCTCCATTTGCCATGCGGTGCGGGGGGATCCAAAATGGTGTCCGCAATATTTTTTTGGAAATCGTGGTCCAAAAAACCACCAAAGCACCACAGAAACATGCGAAAATTAGCTATTTTAAATGCTTGAATTTTTACAGTAGCAGCAGTGGGTTTTTTATAGCAGTAAAAGGTCACACTGATTTTATTTTATTTTATTTTTATGTTTATTTTTTTACACCTGCGCAATGATGGGCTGGCCATGGGATGGGACCATGCAAATTTTTGGACCCATTCTACCAATCGCATGGCCAGGTTTTGACTGACACTTCTGGATCTGCAAGAGGGCATAAAAAGCCGAGGCACTCCCAGAAGAGTCGCAGTCCGGGCTTGGATGTGGGTGGGAGAGGGCTGTGTGTAGCTGGCTGCTGTGTTAGACTGCTAGACTAGTTTCGATTTCGCGAAGCCTTTAGATTTCAGTTAGGCAGGCAGGGAGGGAATTGATTCAATTAAATTTTTAGGAAATAATAATAATTCCTTTCATTCTCTGTCTGCTATGGGGAATAGCAACGCAGTTTATTCTTTTTTATTCTCCTGCAGTTTGTTAGGATTTCTTTTCTGATAGTGCTTCAAAGGGGGGGAGTTTTGAGTGGGAGGGGAGGTGTGGATTTATTTTAAAAATTTCATTTGCTTGGTGGTAAGCCAACGTCCTTTCATACCCTGCCTGCAGCTCTGCTGTGGGTGCACTGCCCACTTTGTTTGCAAAAATTGCAATTGCTTTATTCGATGCAGTCTTGTGCAGCAAGTCAGTTTAAAGTGTTTTCCGCCTGCTCTGGGTCATTGCGGGACCTGCGCCCGCCGCCCGCGCACCCGTGCGCCCGCCCCTCCCCCTGCTGCTGCCGCCGCCCGCCCATACCCCCCCGCCACCCTGCCTGCCGCCTAGGGCGCAAAAACACCTAGCACCGGCAGGACGCCACTCGCTGGGACGTCAAATCGCGCGAAATCGCGGCGGCGGTAACGACAAACGACACGACGAAATGACAAATTTTAAAAAAAAATTCGCGAAAAACGGAAACAAGCCGAAACGGACCCGTCCCGAAAAACGACAACTTGAAAAAAAAATTCTGGCCGTGTCCATCTCTACTCCTAACATTAGGAAGCACATGTACACCTGGTGTGGTATAAGAAAAAAGGCCCTCTTGTACATTATGTGCTTGTAAGGATGTATCAAAAATTTATGGCACTGTGAAAGATAAACTAATAAAATATTTATGATATAATCTACCCAAATACCAAATAATTTCCCATGGAATAACAGCATTGGCAATTACCTATTTTACAATGTAGTCCTAACCACCTGTAAACCTTTCTCAATCTGCCATTCGCCAAAATAAATGGGACTTGAACCTTTGACTAGGCCCGGCAAGCATCAGAGATGTGGTTTAATTTTGGGTGAGGGGATTTTAGGATCACTTGGTGAAAACCAATACATTCCAAGCTTGCCTTTCTGTTTCAATAGACAAGGTCAATTAAAAGGATAGGTTTGGTATGTCAATGGACAAGCACGGAACCTGTTGGGGATTTGGGGGGGGGGGGGGGTATTTGGTTCTTCCATCAGCAGAGTCCCCGACAAAGGAATGTGGAGAGATGAGACCCAGACTAATCCCTTGGTCTAGTCCTTTAATGGCATACAAATGTAGCTCTTTCTATAGTAAAAGCCACTCCAGAATCACCTTTAAGTCAAAGAGATGTCATTACTGACCATTTTCATCAGCAGTTGCAAGTCAGAAGGGGGGGGAGTATAAATAAGAAATATCTGGCATGCAGGAGTCCCTGCATGGCTGCTGCTTCTCTAATGGAGATCAAAGGAAGAAGAAGAAGAAGAAGAAGAAGAAGAAGAAGAAGAAGAAGAAGAAGAAGAAGAAGAAGAAGAAGAAGAAGAAGAAGAAGAAGAAGAAGAAGAAGAAGAAGAATGAGGATATTAACAAAACAATAGCATTCTAGGCAAATATCAGGAAGAATTTTACTAAGCAAAGAATAACCACATTAGGCTGCAAATGTCTGCTCATTGATACTCAGTATTAGTGCATGCAAGATTGCTATTAACAGACTCATCAGTAAAAGACATTTTTATACAACTGAGAAGAAAAAACAGTGAAGGACATTTTACACAACAGAGAAGAAAGTAAGATACAAATTTGTGTGTGTGTTGTGGGGGAGATGGTGGTGAACGCTGGAGACTCAGATTTGCTCCAGTCAGTTCTTTTGATCCCCCATCCATCAGCAGGCTTTACACAATCAGCTGTAATATATTTGGTGAGATGGCACTTTAATGACCGCATATAGAAACTGCTTTTTATAAACCCTAAAACAAACAGAGTTGCTCATGAACAGATCATTAACCAAATAATGGAATAAATCTCTGGGTGGTTTTTATAACCCCGTCTGACTGGGAGAAAAGAGAGAGATCTGTTTGCTGCTTCCCAAAGGAGTTAGAAGGTTACGGAAATGAAACCCTGCCGTCCACCCAAATGTCTCCATGATATATTCTGTTGCTGAATCATGTCTAATTTATGAAGCCATTCCTTGTTAATGCACATATTTTGTTCAGGCTCATAGTTTTCAAACAGAGTTCTGGGAAATGCTGCCGTCAGTCAGAGGCTTCTAGTTGCTTCCAGGGAAGTGCAGGCGTCCCAAATCACACTCCAGACCCAGCTGTCTCCCATACCTGCAAAAGTTTCTTTGATGAAACAGGTGACAGTCAATGAATGCTCATGCCACTCAAACCACCCAGAGTGACCTCGCTGCCAGATGGGTTGCTTAGAAATCCAATAAAATAAAATAAATAACATGTTCATTTTAAGGTGCCCCAAAACTCCTTCTTTGGTTTCAAGATGACACAATAATTTGAAAAACAGACTACTTTTCAGGCTGTCATCTGCTCTCTGACTGAGCAGTCAGAATTTCAGACAGCTATGATGTCTCCATCATTTTCACAACAGGAAAAAGCCATACATTAAAACTAAAAACAAATTTGTAGACATGGGTCCCCACCAAAGCAAGGCCCCTCATATTTTGACTTCCCTTGAGATTAATGCTAAGGGGACTCTTAGAATGACAGCAGTTGGAATATTACTTCCATGCATCTTTTACTTACTGTTTGGAAGGAGGAACTCAAAGAAGTGGCAATCCTAGGAAGTGCCCCCTCCAACAAACAGCTAGTCGGCCTTCAAATGTTGCAGTTTTCTTTTTTCTCCATGATCCCCATGTCTTGAAGCACTAGAACAGTGGTTCTCAGCCTGTGGGTCCCCAGATGTTCCTGGACTGCAACTCCTAGAAGCCTCTGCCACTCACTGTGCTGGAAGGGGTTTCTGGGAGTTGCAGTCCAGGAACATCTGGGGACCCACAGGTTGAGAACCACTGCAGTAGAACCATTAACATGCTGTCAACTGCAGCACACCATCCCTATTCAGGCCGTAGAAAGGAGGTTATGAATAAACATTTGAAGATATGTTTATGCTAGCCTCCTTCGTCATTCTCTGAAAAGGACATCCTACCACCCCCTATGGAGGCTGTCATACATTGCCACCCTTTGATACCAGCAATGGCTTATTCGCTAGGGATGGCAGGGGTTGGTTGGGGAGAATAATTCCCAAGGATCGGAAAACTGCTCTGCGACACATAAAACACCCTCCAGATAAAAACTATATTCACAACTCAACTTAATGCAGCCAAGTGGGTTTTGTATTTCACCCCAACACGTGAGGTTGGAGTGGCCATGCTCATCAGCCTTGGGAGCCAGACTCCCCCCTCTGGGTATCACCATAAGCTGCATCAGGTCCGGAGACTGGATTATGAGCTTTTTGTGAGTGGTTGGAGGGCTATAGTGAACCCTTCTCCTGGTCCTCAGCACAGAAGCTGAAATGAAGGCCATTGCTTCACATCCCTCTCATCCCTCTTTGCTGTCCCTCTTGGGACCGGTACGAAAAACAGTTACTTCATGTCCATAGTGTGACAGCAGAATCTCATCCTGACCACACCCCCTGAACCAGGAACAGAACATGATGAGCCGTACCTGCCCCTGGGCTGGGGAATTCTGTTGTCACGCTTTGTTCCTGGTTCCTGTTCTGAGACAAAGGACGTGAAGTAACGGCAATGGCTGTTTCCCCATTTCGCTCTAGGAATACTCCCACAACCGAGAAAGCCAACTGGAACTCCTGTGCCAAGCCAGGCTTGGCTACCCGCCTGTCCCTGCAGGAGAAGGCGGCTCTTGAAGGGGCAAGTACCGTCAGGTGTAGGTCCGTCCTCCTCAAGACAGCCTGTGCGCCCGCAGCAGGGATTCGAAATATCAAAAAACAGAAGCCTGACAATTTAAAACAAGGCTAAACGAAGCCAGGGAAATCCAGTAGATGTCACAAAACAAGGACGTGATGTAACAGTTGTCATGAGACAAGTAATCACACATGTGGGTAAACAAAAACAGGGATTGAACAGGGACAAAACCATGTGACCGTGAACAATGCTGTCATGGAATGAACGTAATCGTGGAATGAAGTAGGATGTGAAGTAATCACCAAACTGAGCTGGGGTTTCTCTCTAGATGAGGGTCTTTTAGGTGACTTTGGGGACAAAATGATGCCTTTCAGGATTTCATGTAATCAATAAGGCAGGGGGTGCCCACCCCTGCATTGGACACCAAGGATGGTGAACATGGTAGGACCCACTTAAGTGAGATTTGGAAGTGACTGTTGGCTGATATTGGCTTTCTTCAAGGGACAACCTAGTGGAGAGAAATATCTGCCTTATCCATGGTTATACTGAGAGCAAATGGTTAAGGAAGCTGCCTGCTCCTGCTGCTGCACCATTATTTATTTATTTATTTGTAGCATTTATATACCGCACCTTCTTCCAAACTGGAACTCAGGGCGGTTCACAACTTTAAAAGACATGCAAATATACAATAAAAGCATAAAATACCAATGGAAGAGGGAAGGAAAAAAGAAAGAAAGAAAAAAATATAGTCCAGGCAAGAGGCAACAGGAATGGGCAAAAAGAGGGGGGAGACACTAAAGTAGGTCGCCATATGTCTCCTTAAAAAGCAAGGTTTTCAATGTCTTTTTGAAGGTGGGCAGGGACTGTGCAAGGCACAACTCACTCGGGAGATGGTTCCATAAGGCTGGGCCCACAACAGAGAAGGCGCGGCTGCGAGTAGCAGACTGCCGCACCTCCCTAGGAGTGGGCACCCTGAGTGAGCACGCCTGCGACATTCGAGTGGGCCTGGCCTCAGATATCTCTGGGAGATACTCTCCGACAGGTATTCAGGGCCTAAGTCGTGGAGGGTTTTGAAAACCAAAAGCAGGACTTTGAACCTTATCCGGAGAGCAATGGGTAGCCAATGCAGGCGGGCCAGAACTGGGGTGATGTGATCGTATCTACGAGCACCCACCACCAGTCTGGCTACTGCATTCTGCACCCGTTGAAGTCTCCAGACAAGGGTCAAGGGCAACCCCACGTAGAGGGTGTTGCAGTAATCAATCCTCGATATCACGAGGGCCTGCACAACCGTTCTCAGGGAGGACTCATCAAGGTATGGGCAGAGTTGGGCGATCCTGCGGAGGTGGGAAAAAAGCGGCCCTGGAGACGTCTATCACCTGAGCTTCCAGGGAGAGGGCCAAGTCCAGGACCACACCCAGATTCCTGGCCCTGTCCGTAGGCTGGAGGGAAACTCCCCCCAGACTAAGGAGGGGGCCATTGTACCCAGGCGAGGGCGCCCCAAAGAACAGTACCTCGGTCTTCTCAGGGTTCAGTTTGAGCCTGTTAACCCTGGTCCATTCCAGGACGGCCTCCAGGCACAGATCAAGGGAGCGAACGCCCTCCACTGCAGATGTAGAAAAGGAGAGATAGAGCTGTGTATCATCAGCATACTGACGACAGCAAACCCTATGTCTCCTGATGACCTCCGCCAATAGCCTCATGTAAACATTGAACAGCATAGGGGAGATTGCTGACCCCTGGGTCACCCTGCAAGGGAGTGTCCATGGAGCTGACAAGTCATTCCCCAGCTGAACCCACTGTGACTAGCCGTCAAGGAAGGATCGGAGCCAGCAGAGTTCTGAGCCCCTGATTCCCGCCTCGGCAACCCGATCCAGCAGGTTACCATGGTCGACGGTATCAAAGGCTGCTGACAGATCAAGGAGGACCAGCAGGGTGGAACACCCCCTGTCGGCCTCCCTGAGGAGGTCATCCTGCAGAGCGACCAGGGCAGTCTCAGTCCCCCGAAGAGTCCTGAACCCAGACTGGAAGGGATCCAGAATGTGATTCTTCTCCAGGTAGGACTGGAACCAGATGGCGGCCATCCTCTTGACAACCTTGCCCAGGAAGGGAACAATGGCAATCGGCCGATAGTTGACTAAATTGTCCAATGCCAGGCCGGGCTTCTTTAAGGTGGGCTTCACCACTGTCTCCTTCAGGTGGGAAGGAAAAATTCCTTCCCTGAAAGAGGCAGTGGTGATAGTAGAAGCCTACTCCGGCATGTTCCCTCAGGCGGATATAATGATCCAAGCTGGGCAGGGGTCGAAAGGGGAGGCCGCCGGCCAACAATAGGCCATAACCCTGGAGGCCTCTGCTGGTAACAACAGGCCCAAACTCAACCAGCCAAGGGGACCAAGGGGGTGAGGCCCCGGGATAACAGAGGAGGGACCAACGCAACCGGACTCAAGATCAGAACGGATGGCCTCTATTTTAGATCTAAAGTAGGCTGCAAACTGCTCACTAGTGAACTCACTAGGAGGAGGCCAAGGCTGACCGGGATTGGAGAGGTCTCGAACCACCCAGAATAGCTCTGCCTTGCGGTTTGAGGCCTCGCCAATTCTCAGGGAGGCGTGAGATGTCCTAGCATCCCTGATCGTGTGAACATAACAGCCGGTCAGCTGCTTAAGTACAGCCTTTTTCTCTGCCATCCGATCTGTCCTCCATCTGCCCTCCAGCTTCTGCCGCTCTTGCTTCATCGCCCGCAGATCCGCCCCGTGAACCATGGAGAGGAGCGAGCTCCACATCGGAGGAAGCGCTTGGGGGCGATCTGATCGACTGCCCCGGCGGCACTCAGATGCCACCTTTCCACCAGGGCTTCAACTGGATCGTTAGCCAGATCGCAAGTAAGCTCCCTGAAGGCCTCCATGAACCAGTCAGCATTCAGGAGCCTTCAGGGGCGGGCCCAAACATAGGGCTGATGCTCCCTGTGGGGCAGGGCGGCGATCGACAGGGAAATTTTTAGCAGATAATGATCTGACCATGACACGGGTTGGGATACTAAGCCCCCAACCCTCAGAAGAGAGTCTGACGGCATGGAGGAAAAGACCATGTCCAGGGTATGGCCAGCACTATGAGTGGGGCAAACAACATGCTGAGATAGGTTCATGGAGGCCATGGACTCCGTGAATTCCAGAGAAGCTCCTGAAAGCTCAGTCTCGGCATGCACATTGAAGTCCCCAACCACCAAAAGGCGGGGGGGACCTCAACAGGGCAGCCGAGACGAACTCAGTAATCTCTGGAAAGGATTGGGCTGGGTTGCAGGGAGCACAGTACACCAGCACAATACCAAACCTATCTCGCTGATCCACCAATAGGTGAAGGCATTCTAACCCAGGACACACCAATGCTGCAGATCTGCTAAATATGGATACGGAATGCATCCATGCATAGTGGACCTTCTGATTGTCCAAAGATAATAAATGTCTGGTTGTTGTTGTTGTTTGTTTTGGAGTAGAGATCCCAGAATACTTCAGCCAGCTTCGCCTAGGCCCAGCATTTCCCCTCTCTATGAACACCTGGCAGAATGTTTCCCCAGCTTCCTGCCTTTGGAACTGGTTTTGCGACTGTGCCTAGGCAAAGGCTAAGATTTATCAGTCTTCCAGGAGTCATTTAAACTCCATCCTTTACCTCTTGGGGAAAAGATGAGCTGAGAGCTGAAAAGGCTAAGATTTGCTTTACCATCCTTATTAATCCAACTTCTGGAGATTTATTTGTCCCTTTAAAGTGATGCAGTGGCATCTGGAACTCATTTTCATATTGATGATGGGGATTATTCAAACACACAGAATGTAGCCACCCAGGGCTTCTACACATGCATTTCCATCACTGCATTCTGTATAATGTTATATCCATCTCAAATGAAAAAATGCTGCCAATAACATTCTGAAGGAAAGGCTAAATTCTGAAATGCAGTCTGTATGTACACTGCAAAAACAGATTAAAACCCTCCAGCATCAAACGAAATTAAATAACACGTTGGCAAGACATCTAAAACCAGCAGAATAATGTTTAGTTTTTTTAAAAAAAACAGACATTTTAGGCAGGCAGAATAAAAACATAATGGATAGGCACAGGCTCTCTAGTCATGTACCAGTCTGTGGAAATGCCTGTGAAAACATCAATGTTTTAAAAGATTATTTAAAAGATCCCAGGGAGGGAGATATCAGAGGTAACAATGTTCTACAGGTGTGGAGTAATTGCCGAGAAAGCCTAATTTCTTGTTTTATCTTTGTGGGGCTCTCAACGCCTCAAGCACATTTATTTGATTTATTTCTTTATATAGCTTGTATGCCGCCCACTACCCAAAGGTCTCTGGGTGGCTCATAATCAAAGTAAACAACTTACACAATTAAAACATAAACAATAAAATTACACAAATTAAAACATCAAATTGCAATAAAAAGGTAAAACAATATGTCAAAACACACATTATGAGTCACTAGTCCAGAACAGGGGATTGTGCCCTAGTCCCCGTCACTAGTCTTGGTGCCATGCTCTGGACCAGTTGGAGTCTCTGCTCAGCTTCAGTGCAACCCCATGCAAAGTGCACTGCAGTAGTACAGCCTTGAGACTAATGCATGAACCAGCATGGAGGATCCCGGTGTCCAGACATGGATGCAGCAGGATGATGCGGCACAGATGGAAATGGGTAGAAAGGACCACTGACGCTACCTAGGAGTCCATGGATAGCACTGAGTCCAAAAGAACGCCCAAGCTGAAAAGCCCTCAGTTTGCGGGAGAAGAATCACACTTCCAAAAGATAGAGAGTATCCCAACCTACAGACATAAGGGAGCACCACTTGCAGGATGTCCATCTTGCCTGGATTCAACCTCAGCCTATTCGTCCTCATCCATTCCAGCATAGTGTCCAGGCCGCACTCAAGGAACAGTACACCATCCACTGCAGAAGTTGGAAAGGGGAGATAGAACTGTGTGTCATTAGTGTCCTGGTAACATAAGGCCCCCAAAACTCCTGATGACCTGTCCCAGAAGCCTTATACAGATGTTGAATGACATTGGTGAGATGATCCCCTCTGGAACCCCACCTTTGAGGCTCCAAGGAATGGATTGCCTCTCAACAATTTGCCCTCTGGGCAGATGCACCAGCCAAAGACACAAAGTTCAAGGAGCAGGGTGCAATAAAAGTCTAGTTGAGATTTAGAAGAATGTCAGTGGTATCTATGCTGCTAAGATTGAGTCTGAGCTATCAGGAAGGTATTGAATTCCATACATGTGAATCCAAAATGGAAAAAGAAAATAGCTAAGAAGATAAAACAGAAACAGCGGGGTGAAAAGAGTGAAAGCAATCAGAAAACAAAACTAAAAGACAAAACTAACAAAATAAACTGAAAAAAAGAGTCAACAGTTGTCAGGTCCAGTGTTATCGAGTTTTCCTTAAAGCCTTTATGTCTGAGGAAGTACCATAAATTTGAAGTGCAGCCTGGTACTGAGGAGCTAGAGTTTTTTGCATGCATGGGTATAAATCAGATCAATAGCCTGTTTCTAGCCTAGCTCTATGAGTCAGCCTTCCCTAACCTACCATTCTCCAGATGTACTGAACTACAGTGCCCATAATCCCTGGCCAGAGTGGCCTTTTCCTGTGCTTGAGGGGAGATGCTGGGAGAGTCCAACATAATTGAAAGCTGCCTCCCCAACTTGGTGCCCTCCCCAAATGTTTTAGACATTAGCTCCGATCAGCCACAGCCAACATGGACCCAATGGAATGTGACCTAGAACATGTGAACAGCATTAGGCTGGGCCAAGCAGGAAGAGGGAGAGAAAAGAACCATGTCCTTGGCTTCAGGACTAGAAATCAAGGTCCCCAAGTGAAACTGATGGTCTGGATATTTGAAATAAAAAAGTGCTTATTCCCAGGAATGAAGTTATTGTGTGGAATTGGATGCTACAAGATACGGAGATGGAAGGATGCTTTCAAAGGGGGTTAGAAAAATGCATGTAAGAGCTATCATGACCACGAGCTATTTGTCATAGGCTACCAGGCCAGCAGCACCCCCTCTCTGATATTTTAGGCTCAGAATCAAAGGGCAGATGATGTAGTGGTGGAGCCCCTTGTGATGTCCCAAAAGGAGGGCACCCAGGGGGTAGAAGGGGGCTAGATTTGCTTCTACACCAACAACCTCCAGAAACCATTTAAGTAAACCCCAGCTAATGTGGGTTAATTAGGTAATATAGCCATCCACATTTGGGAGGGATGCATCTGCAAGAGCCAGTGTGATGCAAGTGATAGGCAGATGGACGAGGTCTTGGGAGATCTGTGTTCATGTTCCTTCTTGACCACAGAAAATCACCAGGGTTGGCAAAGCTAAAACCACTCCGTACATATCTGAGATTAAAAATCACATTAGGCTCCATATGCATAATATTCAGCTTGATGGCACACCGCATAAGAAGTGGCAGCATGCATCTGTCTGTGGAGCCAGAGGTTGGGAGTCTGAGTCCCTGCTGTGGCTCCCTGACAAGGTGATAAGGGCTGGACTTGATCATCCATAAGATCCCTTCCAACTCTGCAGTTCTAAAATGATGATGATGATGATGATGATGATGATGATGATGATGATGATGATGATGATGATGATGATGATGATGATGATGATGGAGTGCTAAATCCCAGCGCCTCTGTGCAGTCAGGACTCAAGCACATTATACGCATGGCTCTTTATTGCCACTGCCTCAGGCAAAACGCATTAAAAATATATTTCTGCAGATCTTGTGTGCCCTGTCACCAGTTAGACGCAGGTGGAGATGACTGTCCAGGCTAAAAAAAACCACTGTGCACATGCAAATCAGACTTTGCCCTCTTCTGTTACTATTCTCCCCGAGATAGGTCTTCTAGCTCTGAATGTCGTAAACATTCAGTTGAGTACCCATGACATGGTGGCCCTAAATTGTCATAATCCATATCTGGGTGCACACACCCCAATGACAAGGGAAGATGCTTCTGGATACCATTAGGTTAAGAGAGAGAAAAATGGGACAATGTTATTGCTTTCAAGCTACTCTGTGGCCTTCCCAGAGGATGCTCTAGACAACAGGCAGGTGTGGGGTACCTTTGGTAGTCCAGATGTTTTGGAGTACATCTCCCACATCACTTGAGGCTCTTATGGGAACTGAATTCTAGGACAGTGCTCCCCAACCTTTTTGTCCTCGCGGACCGGGAAATTTTTGAAAAATTTTCTGTGGCCCGAAGCTGGGGGTGGGGAGGGGGAAAATGCGAAAGGGGGGGTCCGGCGGGGAGGCAAAAGGGGGGGTGGCAAAGGACAGGCACGAGAGCGGCGGCGGCGGCACTGTTATTGGGCTTGCCACTCAAGCTGGGGGGGACCCGGGGCTCCTGTGGCCTTCTCCGGCGCCGGGAGCGGGTCTCGCTGCTGGCGCCCCGCTTGCTCCTGCTGCCGCCGCCGCCATGGGCCTCCTCCTCCGCCGGGGAAAGCGAGCGGGGCGCCAGCAGCGAGACTAGCGGCGCCCCGCGCGCGGCAAAGTGCAGGCAGACGAGTGGCCGCCGCCTCCTCCTGCTCCTGTTCCTCCTCCTCCCTCCTCCTCCCTCCCCGCTGCCGCCGCCGGAGGAGCAGCAGCAGCCACCCCCCCCGCAATCGCCCCCGTCCCGCTGCCGCCGCCACCACCCCTCCGCAATTGCCCTCGCTGCTGCTCCTTCGGCGGCGGCGGGAGGAGGAGGAGGAGGAACCGGAGCAGGAGCAGGAGGCGGCGGCGGCGGCGGCTCGTCGGTCCGGGGCGCCGGGGCCAGGAGCCGCGCGCGGGTCTCGCTGCTGGCGCCCCGCTCGCTTTCCCCGGGAGGAGGAGGCCCACGGCGGCGGCAGCAGCAGGAGCAAGCGGGGCCCACATCACCCGCACGCGGCTCCCGGCGCCGGAGAAGGAGGCGGGGCCCACCTGCCCAGGAGGCTCTTATGGGGGGAACGCCCGACGCCCCAAGCCGGTGAACGCCGCCGCGTCCCTCTGGCGGAGCCCAAGCGGCCGCCGCCAACGCCGCCAGGGCGCCAGCGTGGGGGCGGAGGCAGTCGCCGGCTGGGCGGAGTCCGGGAGGAGGGGAGGGGAGGGGAGGAGGGGGCAAAGGCATTCCTGCGCTCCTCCAGCCTTCCTCCTCACTGAGATCAGGGTGGCGGAGGAAAAGGGGAGGAGCCTCCCCGCATTCTGACCGGTATGCCCACCGGTCCACCGGGGGTTGGGGACCACCGTTCTAGGACATCTGAACTGTCATTTATCTTCCACTGATAACAAACTGCTGATATGCCCAACATTGGGTCCACAGATGTTCTTGGACTAAAATTCCCCAAAGCCCTCACTACTGGCTATGTAGGCCAGGATTTCTGGGAGTTATAGTCCAAGAACATTTGGGGACCCAAGGTTGGAAACTACTGTAATACAGCTGAGGATCTTCTAGGATCAGAGCCTCAGAGGTTGTGCTGCATTTATTCCAGCCAAGATTATGATTTCTGCAATCTTCATTCATTCATTCTTTTTCTCTCTGAAGCAAGCTGAAAAAATCACTGTAGTAGTGGTGAAGTAGAAGGTTAAACAATGTGTTTACCTCCCAATGATCCATCAGAAAAGGATCTGCAAACCATGAGAGATGTGAAAACCTCCTGCTATGACAATAAAATTTTCCCCGCTCTTAAGCAACCCCTTTTAAAATGTTGGAGATCTTGAAAAGTATTTAATTTGTAATTTAGATTTACAAATATTTTCAGGACCTATTAAGTGGAAAAAATGAGAGACGTTTATAACGAGGCTTTGCAAAAAGAGGTAACCCCGAAATCATGGGGGGGGGGGGAAGCGATTATTACTTTAATCCCAAAGGAGGGCTCTGATCTAGAAGAAATAAATAATTATAGACCAACCTCCTTATTTATTTATTTATTTATTTATTTATTTATTTATTTATTTATTTATTTATTTATTAGGCTTCTATACCGCCCATCTTCCCAAAGGGAACTCTGGGCGGTTTACATAGACTGAGGAGAATCAGCCAGCCGACAACACAAAACTAGTACAGCAATACACATACAATATTAAAATGTGAAAGTTAAAAGAAAATCTAACCCTGGCAAGTGCATATGGCTAATTGTTCTGATGGATGGCGGCGGGGGGGGGGGGGAACTACTCTAGGTCACCAAAGGCTTCCCGGAAGAGCCAGGTCTTTAGCACCCTCCGGAAGGCCTGCAGGGACTCTGCAAGGGGAGGTGGTTCCAAAGAGAGGGAGCAGCCACAGAAAAGGCCCGTTTCCAAGTTGAGGTTTTCTGGGCCTCTCTGGGCGTAGGCACCCGAAGCGAGTGCGCCTGTGACATCCTTGTAAGACGGGCCGAAGTTGACCGCTGGGTGATTCACTCCGCCAGGTAGTCAGGTCCCAAGCCATGGAGGGTTTTATAAACTAAAAACATTACCTTGAATCTAATCCGGGATGCAATGGGTAGCCAATGCAGGCGAGCCAGAACCAGGGTGATGTGGCTGAAAAAACGCACACCTGCCACCAGCCTGGCTGCCGCGTTTTGCACCCGCTGCAGACACCAGAGAAGATTCAAGGGCAACCCCATGTAGAGCGTGTTGCAATAATCCAGCCTCCAGACCACCAGGGCTTGCACGACTGTTCTCAGGGAGTCCCCATCCAGGTATGGGCGAATCTGGGTGATTTGGCGGAGGTGAAAAAAAGCAGTTCTGGACACGGTTGCCACCTGGGCCTCCATGGTGAGGGCCGGGTCCAGGACGACACCCAGATTCTGAACCCTGTCCACCAGCTGGAGGGAAACACCCTCCATGCTGGGGAGAGGGCCTCCATAGCCGGAAGGGGAACACCTGAAGAACAGCACCTCGGTCTTCTCAGGGTTGAGTTTGAGCCTGTTAGCCTTGGTCCAAGCCATGACTGCATCCAGGCACTGGTCGAGGGTCTGGACAGCTTCATCTGCAGAGGTGGAAAAGGAGAGATATGATTCCTTTGAGTCACATTCCTCCACACATCTACCTCCCGGGTTGGGGAAGTGATTACATCTCAGAGGTAGTCTCAGAGCTGAGTTTTCCCATTAAATCACTTCTCCCCTTTTGCAACTATGTCTGAAGAAGTAGATGTGTCCACAAAGGCTTACATTAAAATATAATAGTATTTAAGGTGCTGCATGTTTTTGTCTTTTATTTTGTTTTGTTTTGATTTTGCCTGGAATTCTTGCACAGACTAACATGGCTACCTCTCACTATTCTCCCCCTTTTGACATTGACAAATACATCTGATTTCCCATGTAATCATTGCAGAGGTGGGTCAATGTATTCTCTAGAAGTGGTCAATACTTGAATTAAAGCTTACCACAGGTTAAAATATTTGCTTATGTCAGGCATGTCCAAACGTCGGCCCTCCTGATGTTTTGGACCACAACTCCCAGAATTCCAAGCCTGTAGAGCCAATGACAAAGGACTGTGGGAGTGGGAGTCCAAAACATCTGGAGGGGTGAAGTTTTGACATGCCTGGCTTACGTTAAAAAGATTGGGAAGCAAGAAATAATACCTTCACCTGGTGTAAAAAAACAACACAAGATTGTCATGGGGCATAGCGTTTTAACAAGGGCATCCCACAAGTGGAAGTGCCCCACTGAGAAGACAGGAAACCAGAGAAGCTCTTCAGGAAGCGATCTCAGAATACAGGCAGAAAGGAAATACAGAAGGCATTTCTTCTGGTATTTGATTACAAAGGCAATTGAGGATTTGAAGGCAAATAGCATCATCAGCACCTGTAAATGAGCAGGCAGGCTGTGACGTTCTTTTCAAACTGGTAAACTGGTACAGTATTATGAAATCTGGCTGTATGAGTTTAGATACTGGTGGCCATCATATATTCCTCATTAGCAGAGATTCCCAAGTAGAGGTGTAAAGAATACTTGCTGAATTCTTCATTCTTGACTATTTAGGCTCTCAGCTTAATTAGAAATATTTAAATCCTATCAGATGCCTTGCCTCCAGGCAAGAGTGAGACAAGGAGTGCTATTTTTAATTATTAACATCTAGGCTTTTGGAAGGAAAGCAGAGTCCTTTCCTTTCAGAAGCAAAGCACAAGCAAAAGCCCAACACAGAATGGCTGACTGTTTAAAAATATGCAAAGATGAAAAGCATATTCTGCAATGAAGCAGAAATGTTAAAAAGCTATGGAACAAAGGTTATTGCATAATTGTGGTTATTTGCATTCAGTTGTTATTTATCTTATTGGCACTATTCCTTAATCTGCATTAATTGCTGTTGTTCGTATTCTTTCTCTTCTTGACAATGTGTGCCGCAAAATACTTCATTGCTTCACAGAGGTAAGAATAATTTTGCTCTTTCTTGCCTTTGTCTGATAATAAGCAAGAATTCACAGACCCACTTTGAAGCCACCGGTAAGGACAACCTGATCTATCATGCACTGCAGCTCTGCAACTATGCTGACCTATTATTTGCTTTGCTTTAAGCTACTTCACAGAAAGGGGAATTCCTCGCTAGAACTGAGAGGAGACCTATCAGATTCAAAAGTCTTACCTGTTGCAACCTCTCAGGGTCTCAAAGGAGTGTTTATTTATTTATTTAACAGATTTTATACTGCCTTTCTCCTTTAAAAGGACCAAAGGTGGCTTCCACCATTAAAACACAATCATTTAAATTAACAACTTTAATCTTATGAGCCTATTTCAGACCAGGGTGACATGATGTCAAAGTGAACTATAAAATGGAGGGCTCGCAGGTAGCTGTCCTCAGACTGACAAAGTTGTTTGGATGAGCAGTGAAAGGTTTCAATCTCTCAAGAAAAAGAAGTCCAGTTGCTATGACTCAACTTCCAGATAAACTCAACTGGATGACTGAGAATCTTCAGAGATGTAACAACTTCAAGAATACAAGTACTTAAAAAAATCACACACACACACACACACACACACACACACACACACACACACACACACACACACACACACACACACACACACACACACACACACACACAGAGCATATGTCTTAAAAACCTGAGTTAACAATATTTTATTGAACAGTACTAATAATCATGTGACATCCAGTCAGTTTTAATTTATGGTGACCTTTTTCCAGGTGTTCCAGGTAAAGAGGTATGTCACCCCTTCTCCTGGGGAAATCCTGGGACTGCACCTCTTGGCCAAGGCCATACAGGCCAGCTCTACATGTAAGAGGCACCATGGGGAATCAAACTGCCAACCTATTTTCCCGCAGACCAGATACTTAGATACCATTGAGCTAACCAGCTGGCTATTATATCAAATTCAAGCCCTCATTTAAGGCATGTATTGTTTTTAAATGTCCTTACCCCACTTTTTGCATTTCTGAACAACAAAGTTTAGAATATAAAGTTTAGGATATTCCTGAAATAACATTTCTCCTTGCTTTCTTTATTCCCTTTTGCATGTTTGCCAAGGTAGGGGATTTCCACGCCCCACAGCTTCCTATTAGCTGCCATCCCCATAATAGAAAGATGAGTCTATCCTTTCATCCTTTGACAGTGAGGAAATCAAGGGCTTTGTGAGGTTCTCAGCAGGCTTTATTGTGAAGCTCAGCTGCTGTTTAGGTGATCTTCATAAAAGATGGAATGGGTTGCTGCTTTCTACCAAAATAGCTTTCCTTGATAGCCAGAGGGCACAGAATACTTTGCTAGAGGGCAGAAGAGAATTGGCTGGGCATTGCAAATCCTGCAGATTGTTATCTTCCCAAGGCAGAACAATTGCACACAAGCCATTCCTGTTTCTGCCTTATCTGCTGCAATAGCCTTCTGACCACTGAAAGGTTAATTGTGCACTTAATCTATTCCAGGCATCTTGCTTTCCCTCCCTGCAGTGAGAAAGTTTGTGGAAAGAAATCCTGAGACAAGTCAAAATGAATATTTTTCTCTAATATACTATTAAATCTATTTTTTTTTAAAAAAAAAGAGATCTACATTAGTTAATCAACACACTTGCTCAAACACTATGTTCAAAATTTTATTCAGCAATAGTTTTGGAACTATTTGATGTAGAAAGCACAGTGATCCACTCTGCCAAAAACTGTGGCTGTTAGCGCATAAGGAAAATAGAAATATTGGACTCACAGAATCATTGTAGGGTTGGAAAGGACCTTGGAGTTCTTCTAGTCCATCCCCCTGCCCAAGACAGGAGACCTCGTACCATCCCCTCATTAGATCCAACAACACTGAACAATTACCAACCAGCATAGAATATCCCATTCTTGGGGAAAGTCCTAGAGCGGGTTGTGGCCTCGCAGCTCCAGAGGTTTCTGGATGAGATAAACTACCTGGATCCATTTCAATCTGGCTTTGAGCCTAGCTATGGGACTGACATGACACTGGTTGCTTTGGTAGATGACTTACAAAGGGAAATGGATAGAAGGTCTGTGTCCCTTTTGGTTTTACAGGACCTTTCAGCTGCTTTTGACACTTTAGACCATGGCATCCTCCTGACTTGTCTCTCTGAAATGGGAATTGGGGGTACTGCATTCAAATGGCTCCGGTCCTTCCTGCAGGATAGAACGCAGAAGGTGACGCATTAGGGCTCTAAAATAAATAAATAATAAATAAATAATAATTAAAAAGTGCCAACCCGGCTGGGGAGCCACATCGTTGGCACTGTGAAATGTTTAAAAAATTAAAAAAATTAAAAAGTGCCAAACTGGCCCCGGGGGCCACATGGTTGGTGCTGTAAATTTAAATAAAAATAAAAATAAAAAATGGGGCACCCAGGCTGCGGGAAAGCAAGCTTGAGAGGCACTGTCACCAAGCCTGTGCCTCTCAGCTGTGAAGGAAAAAAAACACAAGCCCCAGCATCGGGGATGTAAAATAAAGAAATAAAGAAATAAAGTGCCAACCCGACTGGGGAGCCGCATGGTCGGCACTGTAAAATGTTTTTTAAAATTAAAAAATAATAATTAAAAAGCGCCCACCCAGCCCCTGTGGCCACGTGGTCGGTGTTGAAAAAAAAAGTGGTGGTGGGACAGTCTACTGGGCTGGGTGGCGGTAGACTGTCCCACTGCCACCTCTGGAGGCCCAGCAGTGGGAGGCCTCACCGCCACCTCTGGAGGCCTGGCTGCGGCTGGGCTGGGTGGCAGTAAACTGTCCCTCTGCCCCCTCTGGAGGTCCAGAGGTCTACTGCTGCCCCGCCTGGCCACAGCAGGGGCTTCAGAGGTGGTGGTGAGGCCTCCCACTGCTGGGCCTCTGGAGGCGACAGTGGGCAGTCTACCGTTGCCCGGCCCAGCCACGGCCGGAGCTCTGATTGTGGTGGTGAGACCTCCCACTGCTGGGCCTCTGGAGGTGATAGCGGGATAGTCTACTGCCACCTGGTCCAGTTCAGCTCAGTTTGGGTTCGTACGAATTTTTTAAAAAAATTGTACAAACCCAAACCCAAACTGAACCAAGGTTGGCCTGAAACAGAATCATCAGTTTTCTGTTTCGTGCCCACCTCTAATAACCACTTATAACTTTGTGTTTATATCACCCTTGTGTGATTGCTTTGACACTACATTATGTTTTCAATTGTTAGTCTCCATACCCCATAACTTTGGGATGGTCTACCTTGCTTGATTACATTGATTTTTTTATTCTCCCTTTAATTGCTCACGTTCTCTTGTAGCTTTAATGTTGTCTTTTAATGCTGTAAGATGTCCCTCAATTCCCTGTTCTCAATACTTGAATATGTCTTAATTGTACTGGACTGTATATTGTCCCTCATTACTGTAAGCCACCTTGGGTCTTTTTCCAAGGAGAAAGGTGGGGTAAAAATACTTTAAATAAATATTTTATTGAAAGCCTCAGGTGATGGATGGGGCACCAACAACATTGGGAGGTAAGCTGTTCCACTGTCAGGAAATTTCTCCTATTTCCCTCTGATGAGTCTGCACCCATTGGTTCTTGTCATACCCTCAGGTGCAATTGAGAATAAATCAATGCCTTCTTCCCTGTGGCAACCCTTCAGGTATTGGAAGACTGCTAGCATGTCTGCCCTCCGTCTTCTCTTGGTCAATCAAATGCGTACCTATTAAGATATATGGAATAAAAGATTAGGAAGCACCACTTGATAGAAAGATTTTGGCATGGGTATGGGTGTGTCAAAAACTAAGACTGTAGTTCTGTGCATTTTTACCAAGGAATAAGCTTCAGGACTTACTTCTGCATCAACATGGATGAAGCAACACTATAATTAGAAGCACTAAAAACTATGTGATGTTGGTCCCAGGTTCAAACAAGCATCCTTCATTTATGTGGTTTTATTTCAGATAAACTGAAGTGGGTAGTGACCAATATTTCAGTCGGGGGGCTGCATTTTCCCCCATTGAAAATCACCTCTGCTTGGTTGCTGTTTGTGCCACTTAGCATAAAAATAAGTAATGTTATTTTCTTTTCTTGGAAGCCCAGGTCATTACTATACTCTTGCAAGATCATCATATAACTGATAACCCTATGGATCCCTGAGTCAAGGAAGCAGAGTGGAGAACTCCCACACTCTGACTCCTCATCGAGACACCTAAGCCACTGAGCTATCCAGCAGCTCCTTCTTCTGAAACTCTTAGAAGGCACTCCTGACAACCAAACAACCAAATGCCACCTGAAAATCCATAGATAGATAGCAGGATCTCCCAACATGTAGAACTACCCCCACTTCCCCCAGATGGAGTGCAATATCATCCAGTACTAAGAGTGCACCACTTGTCTTCTGGGTCTGTACAACAGAAAGAAGCTGCAATAACATTGTGCCCCATCTGCTCTGCCCAGTTGACTTAGAAAATGTTGGATAGTAAAAAGGGGTGCTAAGAGGTCCAGGTAAGCTAACACAATTGTATTCTCTTCTCCATCACTTACCAGAAGTGGTCTGGTAAGGCTGCTTCTCATTGATTCCCCACTAGACATGGGCACGACTAGGCGAAATTGTCGTTTCCGTTTTCGGTTCTCGTTATCGTTACATAACTGGTAACGGTAACGAGAATTACTCCGCTCCAGCTCGAACCCGAACCGAAAAAGAAAAATTGGGTCTAATTTTTCGTTGTCATTCATGGCATCGCGGCGATCGCGCGATGCCAAGCAGCACAGAAAAAAAGTTTTAAAAATAAAAAAACCCGATTCCCGGCCATAAAAGCAGGCGAAAATATGCCTGCCTCAGTGAGGGCACCTACTGAGGGGTGGTTTCTGGGGGGTCCCCGGCCTCCCCCCTCCTGTCCTGGGCTGCTTGCACCAGGCTGGGGGGGGGGTCATCCTCGTCGTCTCCATTTGCCATGCGGTGGGGGGATCCAAAATGGCGACCACAATTTTTCTTTTGAATTCGTGGTCCAAAAACCCACCAAAGCACCACAGAAACATGTGAAAATTAGGTATTTTAAATGCCTGAATTTTTATAGTAGCAGCAGTGGTTTTTTTTTTATAGCAATAAAATGTCGTATTGATTTTATTTTATTTTATTTTATTTTTATTTTTATTTTTTTACACCTGCGCATGCGCAATGATGGGCTGGCCATGGGATGGGACCATGCAAATTTTTGGAGCCATTCCACCAATCGCATGGCCAGGTTTTGCTGAGACTTCTGGATGTGCCAGAGAGGGCATAAAGAGCCCACCAACCCTAACCCTAACCCTAACCCTAACCCTAACCCTAACCCTAACCCTAACCCTAACCCCAACCCTAACCCTAACCTGAACCGTTACCCTAAGCCTAGCCCTTACCCTAACCCCAACCCTAACCCCGATTCGTATGCAAGTACACTTCCCTTCTTAGTGGGTCAGAGTGATGCACCCAGAGAGGTGCCTTCAACTCCAGAGACCCACTTCCTCCCTCCCTAAGTGTAACCTGTATGGCAGTACGCCAGTATGCTTTCCTTCTTAGTGAGTCAGAGAAGCGCCGACAAGGTTCCTCTGACACACTAACCCCCACCCTAACATAATGTTCTTAGTGAGACAGAGAAGTGCCGACGAGGTTTCCTGTCACACTAACAACCCCAACATAATGTATAACGGCGGCTACACGTTACGCTCCCTAAACCACTGTACAAACGACAGACGACAAATGGAAACGACAAATTTTTGAAAAATTTCGTGACAAACGGAAACGACCCGAAACGGGCCCGTCCCGACAAACGACAACTCAAAACGTAATTTTTTTCTGGTCGTGCCCATCTCTATTTCCCACGATTTGGCCACAGGGCCTTCATGTTTCTCTTTAACAGGAGTTGTTACCTCCTGAGGCCAAACAGAAGCACTTGACATTTCCAAGGTCCACATGTCTCCTACAGTATCTCAGGGACTGTAATGCTCATTGGTATGTCAATGACCTCCCAAAACCTTCTCCTTCTTCTCTGTTGGCATCTGCCAAAACTTGTCTACTTTAGTATGATCAAACAGAGCTCTGGAGTCATTGGTTTTTGATTCCAGAACAAATGAGGGCAATGTCTGTGAAGATTCTCAGTCATCCAGGTGAGTTTTTCTGGAAGTTGAGTCATGGCAACTCAACTTATTTTCTTGAGAGATTGAAACGTTTCGCTGCTCATCCAAGATGAGGGCAATTTTATCTCAGTTCATTAGTTTTCATGGCAATCTGTGGGAGAAAACTAATTATTGTAGCTGAAGGCAGAAAATTTCTTATTCTAATGACCTACACACACCATGGAACTTATTTTATTGATAACTAGTTGATATTGATTCGAAATGAAATGAAGAGCTATAAATAATACTTGGAGATAGACAAAGCAAATTTATGTTCCACATATGCTACAGTCTGAGCTGTAAATTAATCTTACAAATTGTATATAACTATCTGAAATATGACCAGTTATGGATTGTATTCCTTCAAGTGAGAATCTGCTAAATAAGAAAACATGCTATTATTTTACATTTCACTGAAAACTGGGTACGTTAAACACACTGGCTATTTTCTCCTAGTACTGTAATTCATAGAAGTAGATGTACAGTCCATGGTGTGATTTCTTATGACACACAATATAAGCATGCCTGCTATCTTTGTGCAATATCATAGCTCTAGCCAGCACGATGCAACCTGGCAGAGTCCAGGTTACTAGTTCATTATTAACACAGGATTGGCATTAATAGCTCTCCAATAAAGGATCAAAACAAACAAATAAGCAATAACAAAGTACCACAAGACCACAAGGAAACCAGCATAAAATGCATGTTACATCATTTCATATATTTGTCAAATAGAATTCTTAGTCAGAAAACCTTTTTTGGTGTTCACAACAGAGTAAAACACAGGAGCAAACTGAAAATGAAGTGGGTGGGAGGAGACCCGTCTCTTGTACACACACACACACACACACACACACACACACAGAGAGAGAGAGAGAGAGAGAGAGAGAGAGAGAGAGAGAGAGAGAGAGAGAGAGAGAGAGAGAGAGAGAGAGAGAGAGAGAGAGAGAGAGAGAGAGAGAGAGAGACCTGGAGGGAGCCTGTCCCAGGAAGTCACAAGCCACCTATGCAAACTTGCCTGCTCTTCTAAAACAAAATGCATACAGAGTGCACCATTAAGCATTTGAAAGTATTCTAAAGTATATTTACCATTTTGCAGACGAGGACTATAAATGAGATTGGTTTAGAGGAATACCACCAAACCCATTGCAGTGAACGTACAAAGAACAGATAACTCAAAAGTGAAAGGCAAGTCACAGCCTCTAAGACATCACACACAAAAATCTCTAACTACAATAGTGGGAAACATTAGGAATCTGCAGAGCAGAATTAGCTTCAAATGTCCTCACAGTAGATCACTAAATGTTTGTCTTATCAACTGACACTTACTATCTCAAAAACTCACTCAGACACTGGCAAGAGAAAGAATAAAAGTTTCCATTTACTCATAATTCTGAATAGATCAAAAACAACATATTGTAGAAACATAATGACTGGCTACATGAACATAGCTTAACAGATTAACAAGTTTCATACCAACTACAGGACTGACTACATGTTGACAGAATTACAGAGATACACAAGGTTAACTGACCATTGATTGATGACTACATTGCTAACTGAATAACTGCCCCTGACTGGAAAAGAGCCAGAAAAAGACTTGAGTAGAGAAGTGTGGCTCTCTTCAAAACCTGAGGCACAGAGAGAACAATTTTTCACTGCTGGACTGATTGAGAGTCACCTCAATCCCAAAAGGCAGCATAAAAAGCATGTAATAATTCCCACAGAAATATGCAGGCACTTGAATGAGAATTTTCACTCAGTGCCCTTTGTTGTAGATTTCATTCCTACAATCAGATTGTATTTTCCTGCCCTGAGATTCCCCATCAGATTTGCTGCTTCAGGTTTCTTCTGTGTGGCAAAATTTGAGGCAACGTGCCCTCCAAGCTCTGGTCACAACCGTCCGATGTAGTGGAGGGACCAACCACTCTTGTGTTACTTTCTTCATCTGGTGGCCCTGCCTCCACAGTTTTGCATTAACAGTGTACACTGCTTCACAATCCAATGCAAGACTGGCTTTTGCCTAGTTCTAAGATACATAAGTAATTTAAGAATGTTCAGCAATTCAAAACAGTCATGAAGATAGCAAGGAGCAGTCATTCTTTGTGTGAAGAGGAATTTTACTTTTCAGAAATGTTCTTATTGTTACCTGCAAACATTTGGAAAGAAGGAAAAGGGCCTCTTTGGTAATTGCATCCAGCTTCTCTTAATGTTTTTAATACAGCCTGAACCTCAACTTCATAGTTATTTCCTGTCATAAAAACCTAAGCAACAAAGAGACCCACCTTAGAATCAAAAGTGTTCTGGCTGCTTTCCAGGCAACCTCTTTAAAAGAGGGGTTAGTTGTCACACACCATAGTTTACAGAGGAGAACCCATCTTTGGATGTTTCCCTCACTTGAATGTCTTCCCACCCCATCTATGAAAGGTCTCTCTGTGTGTATTGTGTCATTACAGTCATGACCGACTCTTCATGACTCCATGTCCATGGAGTTTTCTTGACAGGAATACTGGAGTGGTTTTCCAGCTCCTACTCTGGGCACCTACAGCACCTGGTATTCCCTGGTGGTCACCCATCCAAGTACTAACCAGGGCCAACCCTGCTTAGCTTCTGAAATCAGGCGAGATTGGATGTGCTTAGGGCATCTAGGCAGCTAGATGAAAGGTCTAGAGGTGTGAAAATGACCCCAAAGAAGAGAGTGCATGAACTTGAAAGCTGGCCCTCAGTGATTAGCAGCATGTCAACAGCAGACTGAACAAAGCAAAAAGCAAAAGTGTTCTGCTTATATACCGCCCCATACCACTACAAGTCGTCTCTGGGCGGTTTACAATTTTAATTACAGTGTGCAGGCTACACATTGCCCCCCCCCCTGCAAGCTGGGTACTCATTTTACCGACCTCTGAATGATGGAAGGCTGAGTGAACCTTGAGCCTGCTACCAGGGATTGAACCCAGGTCGTGAGCACAGTTTTACCTGCAGTACAGGCATTTAACCACTGCGCCACGAGGCTCTTGGATCATCTTGCCAGTGTCTCCCCTACTATGCTGGAATAGTCTGTGTTTCTATTTCCACAGGTTGCTGGTGGTGAACCTTTGGCACTCCAGATGTTTTGAACCACAACTCCCAGAATTCCATGCCTGTATTACCAATGGCAAAGGACTGTGGGAATTGTGGTCCAAAACATCTGGAGTAGAGATGGGCACAAACAAAAAAATGGCATTTTGTTTCATTTTGTTTTGTTAAGGTTGGTTCATTTGTTTCGTTTTGCATGAATTTTTGCAGAAAAAATCATTTTGTTGTTTTGTTAATTTGTTTTTTGTTTTAACCCCTTTTTTCCCAGCACCCACTGCGCAGCCCCTGGGGCCCGGTCAGCACTGGTTTTTTTTTTGTTTCCTTTATTTTAGGGTGCTGAGTCGATGAGGCCACCCTTGGGGCTTGGTCGGCACTCCTTTTTAAAAAAATTTAAATTTTTATTTTATTTTATTTTTTCACTTCCTGGTTTGCCCCACGCTACAGCTGTAGCGCGGGGCTTTTGTTTTTGTTTTTCTTTCAGCACCGACTGCCCCTGGGGCCTGGTTGGCACATTTTTTTAATTTAATTTAATTTAATTTTTTTATTTTAGGGTGCCGACCAGGCCACCCTTGGGGTCTGGTTGGCACTCCCTTATTTATTTATTTATTTATTTTTATTTTTATTTTATCCCCCACACACACTTCCAGGTTCAGGCCCCAGCTTTTCTTTTCTTTCAGCACCAACCGTGCAGCCCTTGGGGCCTGGTCGGCACTGGGTTTTTTAAAATTATTATTTATTATTATTATTTTAGGGTGCCGACCAGGCCATCCTTGGGGCCTAGTTGGTGCTCCTTTTTATTATTTTTATTTCTTTTCTTTTCTTTTTCTTTTCTTTTTTTACTGCTGACCACATGGCCGCGCTAAAGCTGTAGGGCAGCCGTCGGCTTTTTTTCCTGGTCGTCACCCCAGAAGCCAGGAAGACCAGACCTCTGGAACAGCACCAGGTAGGAGACATCTCCGCCCCCCTCCATTAACGAAATGAACCTAACCGAACCAATTTTTCTCGGTTCGGTTCATTATGGGTTAAATTTGCCCCTAGGGTCGTTATTCGGTTCGTTATGTAATGAACCGAATAACAAATAATGAAACAAAAAAAATTGTTTGGTGCCCATCTCTAATCTGGAGTGCTAAAGGTTCACCGCCACTGATCTATATCATTTTGTATCTATATCAATATTGATATTGATATCAACATAGATATATGTTGCTCTCCCTCCTTAAACATTTTGTGTAGTGAACCAATCTCCCTTCTTGGCCTTCAATTATTTTTTAAATAAGGTCTTCTATAGGAAAAGCAGCATATGCAAATGTAAGGCCAACTTATATCTTAATTTAACCTTTTAAAAATGTATACATATCTTCTTTGAGGGCATTGCCTAAATTGCCTGTTCAGTGACCATCATTGTTAAACTAAAAAAAAAAAAAGATCGGTGCATGTATAACAGAAAGAGATGTGGTGAGGGTAGGGGATAAGAGATCCTTCAGTGCACATTCCTTTTCTTTGCAGTTCTTCTTTAGAATCAAGCACATCTAATAAATAACCACATTTTTTTTGCCTTAGTCTGATACTGGGTTGCCCTCTTGTGTTTAAGGATGAGAATCCATAATGTGGGTCTTTTCATTCATTGAAATCCCTGATAAAACTTTTTGGCTACCCAACCTGACTCTCTCTGGACGTGTTGTCTGGGAATGATGGGAACTGTAGTCTAAGAGAGCTGGAGGTATTTGTCTTCCAGAACTAGGACTGCAAGTGATGGCAATGGAAGATCACTACAGATATTATCAGGCTGTACAAGGGTGTGGGTTTTTTTTTATTGCATCAGAATATTCATTAAAAACAAACACTGAGCAAAAGAAAACATTTAGAGAAACTTGGGTTTTTAAAGCACACACCCCATGCCATGAGTAGCATTATCAGGTAGTAGCATAATCAAGTATTGCTATACCTGTACTTCCTCAGGTATCCAGGGGATAAGGCAAATTAAAAAGGGCAAATAAAGTGTTACTTAAAATTGCCTCTGATAACTGTCAGGTCAATTATCCAGGAATGTTTAAGAGAATCCCTGCAATTTTTCTGGGATGGATTCCATACATCCCAGTCTTGTTCCTACCATGGCACAAGCATGATGGAAAATGACTTTCATCGTATTCTTCTCTTAACAGCAGAGTAGTGCTAAATTTCTGAAGTGGAAGTGTTGATCATGCAAAGCAGGATCCTAAATTTTTAAGCAGTTGGGTTGATTGCTATCAGCAAATCAATTCAATTGGTTCTCATCTCAACCAGAAGCAGGAGAGTGTATTCAAGGCTGAAATGGTTTGGTTTGCCAGAGGGATGATCAAATACCTTCAGTGAGGTTTGCAATGGAGCTTGGAGGGAAGAGGAAAACCTCCAGGGACCAGCAGGTGATCTCACGTCTCCTGGCTAATCAAAACTTCTGAGCCAGTTGACCAGCCTGTGAAGTGAAAACTGGGAATGGAAAGGAGAAGCTACAGTGTAAGCATCTCCTTTACACGGTAGTGCTTATCTGCCACTTTTGGGGGACAGCGTCAACCATCTTAACTATTAAACACCAACAATCAGTTAGGGGGCATTTGAGCACAAACGCTGACCCATAATGCAGGCTCCAAAAACATTTTGTGAACAATCACTCTGTATCTGAGCAACCAGGGAAGACTTGCAAAATCTATGTGATATAAATATAATATTGGGAAGAAAATTCATTTCATTTTTCCTTTAGGAGAAGATTGTTTCAATCCTTTAAACAGCTGCTTCTGATAACTTGCCAACTTCACAGCCAACAGGTGCTAGCAGGTCTGCATATGCCATCATGAGAAAACAACGTACAATAGTCTTCTTTGTGCTGTGGCTAATTGTCAGCACAGATGTGCCACAACAAATACGTGTGATTACTTTGATTATTGTTGTTATTTATCACCACTGCTTATATCCTGTCTTTCCTGCAGTCATCTTAGGGTGGTTTACAGTGCTCCCCATCCCGTCAGCACCAGACAGACACAACCTTGTGTGCTACAGGGAGACTGAAGCAGAGTAACTGGCCAAAGGTTCTTACCCCACAATCAGTCTAAAACTCCTCTCCCCCCCCCCAATTCTCAAAATTAGCCAATTTGCTAATTAGTGCTATCCTATCATTTCTCACTGTACCTGAATAATCATGTCCTTAATCTCAAATATATCCAGAATATTCATGCGTTTGATACATTTATACACATTTGGTACAAGATACAGTAATCCCCTTAGGGATCTGACCAGTAATAAAGGAAAATTCACAATATGCGGATGCTGGGTCAGCTTGGGACTGGGGGGGGGAGGCTTGTCTGGGGCCTCCTACACTTATCTTAGGCCTGGCGCTGCCCCAAACAGGCCTCTGATGGCCTTCTCTGGCCTGTTGGAGGAAAAAGAAGTGGTTTTGGGTGATCTGATCTAGAAGACCCTTCCGGTTTTTAGAATTGACTTCTGGTTCACCAGAAGCCACTTCTGGGGCCTCCAACAGGCCTCTCAGAGGATCCAGAAGGGGTTTGAGCGATCTGGAAGGCACTTCCGGTTTTTCGGGAGCCACTTCCAGTTCACCGGAAACCTCTTCTGGGGCCTCCAACAGCTAGGGAAGGTCATTGGGGCCCCGCTCAGGGCAGCACCAGGCCTGGACTAAGTGTAGGAGGCCTCAAATGGGCCCATGCAGCTTGCCCCAGGAGCCCTTTGTTTCATATACAGTGGACCCTTGTATAACAAACAGTTTATATAACATAAAATCTGTACAACATAAAAAATTCTGGAGATAGGGGAAATTTGCTTAACATAATTGCCTATGGGGCAAATCCGCACAACATAAAAATGGGATTATTCCATTTTCAATGCATTCCTATGGGAAATTTGTATAAAGGAAAATCTGCTTAACACAATTTCATTTGGAACAAATTAATTCCTTTTTACAAGGTACCACTGTACTGTGGTACCAGTATATACTAGGACTGCAGTATATGAACCATTAAATGGCAGGGGATAACTATACACACAGAGAGACAGAGATACACGCACACACACTACACTTGCCAGTTCATTTAAGCTGGAGTGGGAAATCATGGAGGGACCAAGGTCCAATTCTATTTCGGTCAATACCTTGCGAAGCATACATTGCTGGGGTGGGGATGTCCTTTCCAGAAATGCTCCAGAAATTGGAATTTTAATCCTGCCTTCATCAAAGAGAGCCTTAGGTGAAATTAATATGAGGCGGAGCATCAAGGGGAGGGGCTTACCTGACTGCAGTCCACCATTACAGCCCCTGAAGCACACAGGCCTATGTTTTTCTGTGCCAGTCCCATTCTTCACTGCCCAAATTCTAACAGAGCCATGAGACAGAAAGGAAACCTTCTTCCTGTTCTGAATCAATATTTTGTTTTACTAAGGTCCAGGGATCTAGATACATACATGAAGATCATCCAGGCTTTGAAGTATCACTAACCCCACTGGTTTTGGTATGCTTAAATAACTATAATGCAGACATCTTGTGTGGCTTGGTAACTTAAGGAAGATCTGTTGTTGTTTTTTTAATATCTTGCTGTAATTCCAGATATTTCGCTTGAACCAAAATCTTCTCTGATAGTTCAAGGATGCCACCTAGTGGACATTACTATTCCTTTTATTATTCCTTTTCTTGGTTTTGGGGGAGACCACAAAAAATCAGATGTCTTTTAGATTTTGGTATGTATGCTGCTACTACTATATAATTTCCATATTTGGGCTGTCATGACACTAGTAATTTGATTTGTATCCCAGCAGTTTCTAGTCAACAAGCCTTGTTAAGGTGCCTGTGATGCTGGTAATTTGATAAACATGTGAGGAATACAAGTCACTGCAGTGAAGGAAAAAACATTCAAGCTTGCTGTAAACGACTAAAGAATTCCAATAAAGTGTATTGTCCTAGAACAGACCTGGGTGAGCTATATCTTTGTCTTCCTAAAACAGGAACAAGTAATAGAACACTTGGATTATCATGGGGAGGGGGTGGTGATCCACGATTGTGGGCCAGTAGTTTGAATGAAGTTCTGACAGAAATCCCCACAGATCTGGAATTTGCAGGAGAGCCAAAAGCTGCCACAGGTGGCTTTCCTGGCAGCTGTTGCCAAATTTTAAGAGTTTGTTAATATCAGGTAGTAGAGATGGCATGAATCAAAAAAATGGTGTTTCAGTTTTTCGTTGGTTGTTGAGACGTCCGTTTCGGTTTGTTTCTGTTTTTCACGAATTTTTGGAAAAATTTTGTTTCTATTTTTTGTTTTTTGTTTGTCGTTTCTACCCGCTTTCTGCACAATTTTTAAAGCATTTCCGTGCGCGGGCATCCCCCAACGCCCCAGACCAGAGTGAAAACACTTAAAAAATGATGCTGGCAAAGACACAGTATAGACTAGGTACGCAGGGAGGCTGCAAAGGCAGCGCTGGGCGTTGCCCAGGGTGCAAGGCAGCCACAGAGTGACTACACTGCGGGGCAGGGGAGGGTACTCACCGAGAGGTACGCACACACACACACACAGGGAGGCTGCAGGACTGAAGCTAGAGTCAAAGAGACAGCAATCCTACCCTAACTCCCACCGGTAACTGCAAGGAGGACGGGGGCTGCCAGAGCTTTTTATGCCCTCTGTGGCTGCCAGACCTGCCCAGTCTGCAACCTGGGCATGCTATTGGTTGAACATGATCCCATCCTATCACATGGCTTGCCTCCATTTTGTGGCTGGTGGCGACATCCATTTTGTCATCCTTAAAGGGAAAAGAAAAATACATCACGATGGGAGAAGAAAAACACAAACGTTTTAAGGATCCCAACCCCCTGGTAGGTAATAATTTCAAATAATTATCACATTATTGGTGCATTTTTATGGATGTCCAGGGCGTTTTAATACCCAAGAAATCAATATTAGGCATCTGGGAGCTATTTTGGGTCAATGTCCCCTAACTCCCCTTAAAGGGAAAAAATACAGCAATCTGAGAAAAAACATAAATGCACGTTTAAGGACCCCAACCCCCCTGGTAGGTATTATCAGACAGTATAAATAATTATTGCTGTGTTTTTATGGATGTCCAGGGCGTTTTTTAACATTTAAAACAGCTCATTTCATTGCGCGTCGCCATTAATGGAAATGAAACGTAACAAAGCTAATTTTCATGGTTCTGTTCATTTCGTTGCATTTTCATCACAATATTTGTTAGTCGTTTTGTTATGTAACAGAACGAATAATGAATAACTGAAACAAAAAAAAATGTTCATTCCATGCCCATCTCTACCAGGTAGCTTCTCCTAGGTGCTCTCGGATGTTCCTGCTGCATCAGCAGTCCCACATGGTATTTTAGGAATCCCATCTGCCACTTTGAACATTCTTGACAGTGACACTTCATGCAACACCCCACACAGATCCTGAGATCTAACTTATGCCCTTGAGTGCAGGCACGCAGGATACCTTCCACAGTGTTTATGCAAAATGACAACAGACCAAGATAGGCACTTCAGAGATTGTAAATCTGCAGTCTTGGCATGGAAATTAACTAGTGGTTTATCTAGAACATCATGACTTATCTGATTTGTCAATGATTGGAACAAAACAACTATCACCTCAAGGAACATTAGTAAACAGGAAGAGCATCTGATTAATAGAGTTGGCACCCTACCACTTTGTCCTCTTAAACCTGGAAGACAATAGCTGACACATCCATCTACTCTGGGTTACTCTTTCCTTAGTATTCTATAACAACACCTTAGATAATGCATTCTTCTATCCGGAGCAATAGAAGAAGTTGGAAGCAGAAACACCTAGCCATAATATATCAGTTTTTGTATTCTGTTAGTCACTACATTACACCTATCTATGGACTCCCCTTGCAGTACTATTATACTCTAGTAACCTTCACACACACGCATAAAAGCAAGTCTCCCAAAAGCTAGACACAGTAAGCCTCACAGCCAGTGAAGAAGTTTTATATTTAATCAAAAGCTTATAAAGAGTTCAAACTGCAGTAGACCAAGTAGTGTCAAATGATATAAACCCAATTAGATAACACAATTTGGAAAAAATACAAACAGAAAAAAACCCCAAAGCTATCTGCCTAAGGTTATTACTTACACGAGCACCTGGACATTAGAAAAAAGCCATAGCCAGGTTTTCAGAGCATAAAACAATGTTTTCTTTATAGCCCTCTGGGCCAGACAATGTTGTTACAGGATGCATGTGAAAAGACCTGAGGCTGCAAATCTGTGAGCTCCTCTTCCTTGCAGAGCTTAATCCTTATCTTAAGGAATCCGTCAAATAATGAGAGCGGGAATATGCCATAATCTTTCAGAGCCTTGGCATAAAGACAGTTCCTCACAGGGAAGGCAGTGGTGCCTCCTTTCCTGCTCAAAAAACCAGTTGGTTTGACCTTGGCCAATGAAAATAAGAATAAACAGGCGTCCTTCCTGGCAATGAACATATGTTAGATGCAGCAGGCACTCTTTAGCTGAACCATTCAGAGCTAGGCCTCTGTGCCAAATGAAGTCTGCTAGGTTTGGAATTTCTTCATACCAATATGGGGCCAATGTTGGGGCAGTCAAAGATCAAGAGCAGGGGTGTCCAAACTTCAGCCCTCCAGATGTTTTGGAGCACAACTCCCAGAATTCCAAGCTGGTACTGCCAATGACAAAGAACTGTGGGAGTTGTGGTCGAAAATATCTGGAGGGCCAAAGTTTGGGCACCACTGAAGAGCAAGTGGCTGGGGCAAGAGCCAGTGTGGAGCAGCATTCACACAAATACCTTCCTGCTGAGCCTTGGCTCCAGCTGGCAATGGGCAGAGGTGGGAAGTCAAATTATCTCCTCCTTGAGTAGTGCTTGTCCTTAGGCTTCCTGGTTGGAGGCCTAGGAGAGCATAGCAATTTTCTGAGGCTTCAACTGGTGTCCTGAGACCTAGAGCGCCTAAGCACATGTGGTTTGAAATAGAGCACTAAGACAGCTGGATAACTTAGGTGGTTACTTCACATACCTCCTCCTGCTGCAGTGAGCTTGGCTCTGATCTGAATTCAGATTCGGTCACATGATCTGAAACCGGGGCCACCCCTCTTTCTTTTGTACTCACGTGCATACTGGGTGAAGCCGAAGGCATTCCAACCTCACGTCTTTGATGCATATCCAAATTCATCTTTTCTTTGCTTTCCGTTTGTTCAGTAAGCTGCATCTGTCAGCCGTTTTTTGGTCTTTCGATTAATCGACGTTCCCCCGGCATTTTTCCCTTCCGCATTAATTTTTTATGTGTATAGTTCTTTGGCGAAGCATTCCATGACAAACTCCATAGGCGCTGCTCTCTCCAATGCCACTTCCTAATCCAGGCACTAGGTGGCTTCTGGTGCCATCAATCGACGTCCTCCGAGTTGGTCCTCCAAAGTCACCAGAAAGTATTTTCGGGATTGTACCCCAGGGGGAGAGTCATTTCCGGCACTGCCTACTGTTGTGTCCGCCATGCCTCCATCGAGGGACTGATGCCGGTGGAAATTGTTGCAACGCAGGCAGTCCCTTTTGGCTGCTGTTTTTGAGAATGTTAACGTCTTTCTTAACTGCATTTCTGTTCTGCGGCGCTGCATGGGGGGGAAGATACAGATGACGGCAGCAGTGAGTTCCATGACTCTACAAACACACTTGTCCAAACTGTTTTTTGGGCTGTTGCTGAGTGGAGGGTCACATCACCTAGACAGAAATTATGCTGGTGCTACCCCAGGCATTCCCCGTGGTTTCACGATTCTGTACTGCAGTACTGGGACGATAGACAGTGGATTGAGAACTTTAGAATGACCCAGCAGACACTGTTTGAAATCACTGATGTGCTTCGACCTTATCTAATGCGGAGGGACACTGTCATGCACTCGGCAATTCCAGTAGAAGAACGAGTGGCCATCGGAGTTTACTTCCTTGCAAGTCGTTCCTGTTATCGCACCGTTACACATGTTTTTCCAAAAGGGTACCTCTACAATCGCAAGTGTCGTAGTTGAGGTGTGTCTGGCCATCGAACATACGCTTCTGAAGGAGGAGGTTCGAGTGGTTGACTTCAATAAGGTTTGTTACCTGTATTCTTTAGATCATTTTTGACCCGAAATCCATGGTTTTCATCTTGTCATTTCCCCATTCTAAAAACTTCTCTACTGTTTTACAGATGCTCTCCTTGACGAGAAAACACAGATTTCCACATTGTATAGGATGTGTGGACGGATCACATATCCCCATTACCGTGCCGAAAAAGGAGGGGCAGGCTTATTTTAATAGGAAATCATTTCACTCGATCCTTCTCCAGGCTGCATGCGACGGTGACGGAATCTTCTTCTTCATGCTCACTGGTCATTCCGACGTAAACCATGATGCGCATGTGTTCCGCTCCTCATTGCTGTTCAGAAAAATAGAGGAAGGAACACTAATTCCAAGGAATCCCATGTTCCAATATGGGGGGGGGTATCCATTCCACCACTGATTTTGGGAGACGGTGCATATCCTCTGTGTAATTGGCTTATGAAACCCTATGCTGTCCCAAGGAATGAAATTGAAAGACACTACAACAAGGTATTCAACTGCACAAGGAACATTGTGGAATGCACTTTCGGCTGACTCAAGGCCAGATTCCACAGACTGTCTGTGTGCATGGAGGCTCATATTCAAAATGTGAACTCTATTATAGCCTCTGCAGTTATTCTCCATAACATTTGTGAGAAAAAGAAACACTTTATACCAGATGAGGATACAGAGTTGCAAAACACGTCTACCACGATGTGCCTGACCTGGAGCCTGCAAAGGGGACGAGGGAAAGATCGGAGGCTGAAGCAATTAGGACCGCTATTGCTGACTACCTGTTTACACATGTAAAATGAATGAGCTGTCACAAGGAGCCACCCATGTTGTTCCCAGTGGTCTATCTCCCTGGCCCGTGTTATTATTCTGCGTCTATGCTGTGTAAAAATCCCCATCACTGTTCAAACTTCGTCAGCATCCACCTTTTGAATAACTGGCTTTGAACAATAACAGTACAGTAAATAAATTTGTTAATCATGCACTCCAATGAAGGTGTAATTGATCTAAGGGGGTGTGGCAGATATCAGTACATTATTATGGTTTAATTAGCCAGCATTGCACATTGTAATGTCAAAATAACTTCAATTGCGCCTGAGTACTGCTTGACAAACCTACCTCCATTGCACCATTTGCTCCCCCCTCCCAAACCTTGAACCATTTGGTGAGCCATCATTACCATTATAGGGCAATTGCAGCTGTAAAGCTGTTGATCAGGCCCTTTTTTTGAAAAAAAGGTTTCCCCAAGGACCAAGGGGTCTGCCTCTGGGTACATCTACCTTGCCTTTTGAAATGCTAATTCTTCACTGGTAAGTTTAGAAGGACAGGAAGTTAGCCATTTCTCCTCTACCCCCAGAAACTGTCGGTAGCAGCCTTCCCCACTGAAATTGTGTGCTGCTGAAAGGCACAAATCATTTCATCGACAAAGGTTATCAGGACGGACAACAACGACAGTCTAGATGAAAGCCAGGGCAGTATAAGAACCATAAAAGAAAGAGAGGGGTATAATATGGGGAAATGCTGAAACCTCTGCACTAATAAAAATATGGGGTGAGGCTGAAATAAAGTATGCACTATCATCTCTAAAACGTAACTATGTGATATTTGAAATGATTTCCACTGAGCTTAATAAGATTGGGTTCAACAGAAGCGCTGAGGAATGTCGGACAAAGACGAAATCGTTAAGGAAACTTTATAAGCAGGCTGTAATACAGAACAACACATCTGGGTCTGGGCATTCGAAATTCATTTGGTTCGATGAGATGGCCCAGATTTTCAGGACAGACACCTCTATCCACCCGCCAAGAACAACTGAAAGAGAGTCCGCAGGAGACACAGGTAAGTAAGCACCCAAAAAGAAATGCCATTATTTCCCAAAATTTATTTTGGGGGCAGCAAATTTCCATCTGTTTCTGGTGCAACTGCATTCTTTATTTCTCGCTCCGTACTCCTCACTTTACCCCTGCTTGCTACCTCTCCCCATCGAATTCGTACACCGCTCCAGTCTGTCGATTCATGACCTCTGCTTTGTTGTACAATGTGAAAATGTGGGGGAAAGAGTTTTTCCATATCACAGTACTTATTTTCTCACATGAACTACCTCTTGTGTTAGACAGAAATTATAAAATATACATGATTACATTAAGGTGTACTATCTAACTACTTCTTAACACTCCCGCAGTGAAAGTTTAATCATAACAGCCTTAAGGGGATGTAGTACAGTTTTACAGCGTTGGGATTACACGCTTCCCGAGCCTTCCATTGGCCTTATCTTATTCCCTATACCACGTCTGTTTACGTGGTCTTCTTCAGGTCCATCTCTATTGTGCGATTTGCCTCCAAGGAATATCGAAAAACCACTTTTGCGATATTCCAGAACCCCCTTAATTTTATACGGAAAAGATTTTTTACAGATGGTTTTCCCACATAGGAAGTAAGGGAAGCTACCCACAATGCTTTGCAACACTCCATCCTCCCAACAACACTACCAGCAAGGAACCCAAAGGAGCACTGGAAGTGCTATTATAGGATGGAGTCTGGCGGAAAAATAAATGTAACGCGGGATGCCCTACTGTGACTGCACAAGTACCACATTGGATTCTGTAGTACACCCTCTGTATGTACTAATACCCGTTTGCTTTGCCGTCCCCAGGAACGGAGACAATGGATGGGGCAGGAAATGTGCTTGTGACGCTAGACCTCTTCGAAATGAATGATGTCCTATTCTCGGGGGGTTCAGATGTATCTGGTACTGGTATGCATTTCTGTGGTGCTCTTTGGGGTTCCCTTTTTGTGCTTTGTTGAACATGGGATGTATTAGGAGAGGATTACTGACTTCTTAAATGCAGTATTCTGTTAATGACAGGTCAAGCGGTAGGTGGGGGGAGGAAACGAAGTATGTATTAGGTACTACTGACCCACTTGCAGGTGATGCACACTTGCCTTATCAGTACATTTGTCGTTTCTCCTGGTCGATGGCTGTGCTACACAAATATATATATATAACTCTTTCGGAACGGTAGCACTAATGATCAGAAGATTAATTAGTTAACATGATTCCTTCCTAGATACACAGTCCACCGATGTCTGCGAACCATCCACCTCGGGTTGTTCTACTGCTTTAAGTACTGCGGCTTCAAACACAGATACCTCCAGGAGGATGGGTAAGTTGTTAGGTAGTATAACAATCATGTGCCCATGTATCTCAACACAGACCTTCGGTCACTCCTAAACTCTGTTCTACAAATCTATGATTATGCCTACGTGCTAACAGCAAAGACTGATTCTCCAGCACTGCTCAGATGCAGGCAGCAGTCAATTTAAGGAACAGGCAGTGCTGTGCTTGCTGAACATATATCAATGCGACTTGGAGTTAGAATCCTATGTTACTGTTTTGTGTGGCTGTAAATAAAACCTCCCTAGATATGTAATAAGTTGTACTGACATAATTTAATATCAAATAATTACAATGTGGCAAGTAAAGTTAGTAGTAACATTTACAATCCTTGTACTGGTTGCTCACACCTTCGTATAGGGAGTAGCTGATCGGAATGATTTCTTCCACATATTTTATTATACAGTTATCCTTGCCCCTTTTAACCTCATCTATCCAGACTACCTAGTAATTCCCTGCTTCGATATCCCTTTCAGATCCATCTGAAACCACGAACTATGAGGCAACCTTAGATCCTGCTAGAAGACTCGCGATGCTGCATAAGCGGAAACAGAGAGCTACTGCTGCTGCACGCCTTGATAGCACACTATCTGGATTTGTTAATTGGGTGCAGAGGAACACCAAAACTAACAACATTAGAAGGAATGCACGAGATGAGAAGGAGCAATGGTTCCAGAACAAGATTATTACGAACCTAAGGGTTGCATCTAGGTCACTGGAGAAACTAACAGATTACATCACCTCCAGTTCTTGTGAATGCTCAGAAAGGTGTTCCAAGAAATGTGACTCAGAGGGAAAAGGGAAAGGGGTACCAAAGGCATCAAAAGGCTCATCGTGCCCCACCTCTGGCAGCGAGGCCAACAAAGCTATAAGTGGCACCATGATCAGTGAGTCAGATTCCGATTTTGTCCATAACATGATTCCAACAATGACACAGACAGTGATCTAGAGGTGAACTGCTCCCAGTCCCTCCTTGAAACTGACTCAGTGCTGTGCTCTGGGGAAGGCGTTTCTGGGATTAATCACAGCACACCTACAGGTGAGGTCCCCAAGAAAAAACAAACCCCTGAATGCATAAATGGAATCCAAGAGTTCCCATCATTCCCCCCCCCCCCCAGGTCCAATCTGAGCTTCACTGGGAATGCTACGCCTTCCCCGTATCTAATTGTCAAGTCCGAGGATGCAGGGTTAGGTAAGGACCCCTGTAAAGTGCTTGAGGAAGAACAGGCAGATATACACTCCTTGATATTTTGTTACCTTTTTACTGTTCATCCTCTGAAAATTAATATACATAAACAATTGTGCTACTATAATGCTATCTAATCCTAATTAATAGACAAACAAGTGTTTGGGAAAATAATTTTTATTTTCTTTGTTGTATTTTAAATAAAAAAAATTCTATTAAAGAATATTAGTGCATAAGGCTTCACTTCAGCCATTGCAGATTTATAAAAAAGGAATAAAAATAAATTATAAATATAATACTAGTTTGTCCTTGTTCCTACACTGCAGGAACACCCAGGACAACAAGTGCAATGCTAACACTGTTAACATTAAATAAATTGTGGAACATAACAGGCAGGAGACTTTACTGTACAGGATTTCTCATAGTCTCCGACGGCGTGGCCTATTTATTTGCTGGACAATTATGTCCAGACGCTCCTCAATAGCAGCAACTGGGGAGTTGTTAATGTGGTATAAGAATGTTGGTTTCAATTAACTAAAGGTGAGGCTGGTTCTACAATGTAATGTAGTAACAGTGCAATCTCAAAAACAACTGAATGCAGCTGAATACATGCATTTTTACTGAACTTAGTGGTGGGTAGAATGCCCTTGCCTTTTTTTTGAGGATAAGGAGGTTATGAAAAGGTAATATATGGGCTAGGAATGGCACTGCGTACCTCTCTGGGCAAGCTCCTGAACCAAAGCAATGACTGCTTGTAGTTCATGCCTGCAGACAACCAGCATCATTGCATCCATCCCAGGTACAATAGCTGAAACAGTAAAAAATGAGTGTTCTTATATGTGTCATTGACATAATACCCTCCCTCTGTTTGAACAATGGCTTTCGAACCAAACACATTTAATACAGTCACTCAGTTTCTAGGAAGGGACAGTAGCTATTAAGGAAATAGGATGTTTGTACGCTCTGTTTTCACAAGAGGCAGGCGTACATTGAGCCACTGCAATCACTGCTTGTCTGATTTGCTTCCTAATTTGCTTGTGGACCTTATTCATAAATGGGGCACTTCTTACCTGGCTGTTCGCCCCCCTCCTCCTGCTCTCCTTCTCCTTCTTCTCCCTCCCACTGCTGGTCAGGAACTAGAATGTTGGCATGAGCGCCAGGCACAATCCGGACACCAGCCAAATGCCTCAGGCCTATATCCTGGGCGGGGCCTGCACCTATGTAATAAACACAGGATATTTGTTGACTAGGTACTACAGTTCTAAACATTTTATAGAACAGGCTTTTCTAACAAAGGTAGCTCCCAGAAACCAGAAATGGGGGAAAAAAGATAAACCCAGGTTTGTATTTTGAATCCGAATGCTGCATGAGTAACCCATTAAGTGAGCACCAACACACAGCACCTAAAGATTATTAGTTTTGGGGTGGATTTCAGGATAGCCACTGTTCAATAATCTTAATTCTTCTTCTTCTTCTTCTTCTTCTTCTTCTTCTTCTTCTTCTTCTTCTTCTTCTTCTTCTTCTTCTTCTTTCTCTTCTTTATTGAAAATCTTCAAAGACCCTTTATGGGGACCACTGCAAAATCATGGACTACTAAATCCCCTGTTTTAAAAACTTTTAAAAATGGTCTTTTTTTTTTTTACAACATTACATATAATAATATGAAAATGAATGGGAACAACAATATAGCACCAAAATAGTAGTTTCTTAAGGGTTGGCTTCTTGGAGGACCAATTTCAAATCCTGTGTTTTCCTCAGTACTGTAGATCTTCTCTACAGTACTCTACAATATGCTGATGATACTCAGCTCTACCTCTCGTTCTCCACCAATCCAGGTGAGGCGGTTTCTGTGCTGAACTCGTGTCTGGGCCAGATAATGGACTGGATGAGGGTTAACAAATTGAAACTCAATCCAGACAATATGGAAGTGCTGTTAATGGGTGCTTTGCCGGAAAGGTTAGAGGGCCATCTTCCTGTCCTGGATGGGGTTGCACTCCCCCTAAGGGACAGGGTCCGCAGCTTGGGGGTGCTCCTGGACCCTGGTCTAACTCTGGAAGCCCAGGTGGACTCGGTGGCCAGGGGTGCCTTCCTTCAGCTGCGGAAAATATACCAGCTTCACCCCTACCTAGACGAGCAGAGCCTCATGACAGTTACGCATGCACTGGTAACATCCCGTATTGATTACTGCAATGCGCTCTACGTGGGGCTGCCTTTGAAGACGGTCCGGAGATTGCAACTGGTTCAGAATCGTGCGGCGCGGCTGGTAAGTGGTGGAGCCGCCAGGGATCGCATCACGCCGATTCTGCGTAACCTGCATTGGTTACCAGTTGCTGTCCGAGCCCAATTCAAAGTGCTTGTTTTGACATATAAAGCCCTAAACGACTTAGGACCTAGATACCTGAAGGACCGCCTCCTTCCATACGAACCTACCCGGCGATTAAGATCAAGCCAGGGGGGCCTTTTGAAAGAGCCATCCCTCAAGGAGGTGAGAGAGATGGCTTGTAGACAAAGGGCCTTCTCGGCAGCTGCTCCCAAGTTATGGAATGCCCTCCCTATTGAGATCCGCCTGGCGCCAACACTGATTACATTTTGGCGCCAGGTAAAAAAACTTCCTGTTCCAGAAGGTTTTTAATTGATACAATATAGATTGTGGGTCCGCTGATGACAATTTTAGGATGATGATTTTAAAGAAGGTTTTTATTACTGTTTGATGATTTACTGATATTTTATTTATAACTATTTTAAATTGTTTTAATTCTTTGATTGTAAGCCGCCCAGAGACCTTTGGGTAGTGGGCGGCATATGAGTTGAATAAATAAATAATAATAAATAAATAACCCTTTCGAGCGGACAAGGGGTTGTCATGAAAAGGTGGGGGGACTTATATTCAAGTAGGCATGTTCATAAATAATGTTCTTCTGCAAGAGAAACATAACTTTCTTCTTCTTCAGTAATTTCACCAGCAGAACAGGTAATGCTCAATTGCAAGACTGTAGTAAAGTTAGTAGGTGACCGGTTTCTTTTTTGGACAGAAAAATACTGAGCTTCTAATATTGATTCAGCTCCCTGCTGGACTTGATTAATATCAATATCCACAACTTATGTGTGTTTACACCTTTTACTCCTTACACTGGTGTGCTATCTGCTCCTCATGGTCTAGGTATGCAAATAAGTTTAAATCTGTAATTTAGAATACAACGAAAAACATACCAAAAAGCCTAACCGAATAAGGTTTTTTGAACTTGCCAATGTAATCCATTTGAACCATTACTTTAGGACCAGGAAAACTATTCTTAGCAGTTACTATGACAACGGGTAAAACAATGATGTAGGGGGTAAATAAGGTGGTACCTGGCGGAAATGCATTCGCTGGGTTTGGCTGAGCAGCTTGATGCCACAACTGCCTCATCTCTCTCCAATAAGGAGACTGGTGCTCCACCGGTGGGTCTTCGCCGAAGTTCAAAACTGCTAAATTGAACTGTTGTCTCAGTATTTTGAATTTAGATTGGCACTGCCGGCTCGATCTAAAATACCCAAGGAGGCACAGGTCCTCAGATGCCTGCACAAATGCGTGCTCGTTCTCACAGGCACCGTCCACAAACAACACTGGCCCAAACTTGTGTTCGATAAGAGATTCAAGAAAAGACCGAATCTCATGCACAGTCCAAAAATGACCTTGGCGCTGCACCATTGTTTCTTTTTATTCAGATTTTTCCTTCTTTTTTAAGAACAGAAAAACCAGTATGTAGTCCTGTGGCCCTTCAGCCCCAGAGTGAACAATTTTTCCTGAGCAGATCCCCAGGAAAGAAAGGTCCAATCACAGAGCACAGGCAATTAGTGAGGTAGCAGGTGTGGAGACAATTTGGCTATGTTGTCTTTGGGAGTGCATTGTCCTGCAGAAAGTTTCAGGAACTGTATTTTAATGTTACTACTCAGTAGATCAACAGGAATGTGAACGTCTTCTGGTAAACAAAGAACCATTATTCATCTAGGTGTATGGAGGCACGTAGTAATATCTTGAAGATAACAGGCTACAGAATGGAAACACAGCCATCCACTGGTCTTTAAAAAAAAAGCATGAACTGTCCCCCTGTGCAGCAAGATGGAGCCTGTGTTTTTCTGTTGTTATGATTCAACAGCGAAGAAGAACTGAACTCGGGGGGGGGGGGGAGATCCTAGCAGAAAGGTGTGAATTGCTTATCCCTCAGCCTCCCAGGAAGGGAGGAAGGGTCTGATAATATCTGAATGGGGGCTGTTGTTGTTCTCTGCGGCTAGCAGAGGTCAAAAGTTCATTTGCAAAACAGAGGATCATTAGTACTGTGTTCTGCAGGAGGGAGAGGTGAAGAATCAAAGGTTTTCCAGTATGCCGAAAGAAAAAAGAATATGCAAGCACCCGTTCATTGCAATGTTGCATTTATTAATTTATTTTCCAAATGCATGCATCGCCTTAGGCTGTGGAACAGCTGTGTTAACCAGAGAAAGGCAATCGAAAAATCGGCAGTTGACTGTCAGCAGCCTCACACACGCGCAGTTCAAAATGCCCTGCCGCCCGCTTCAGAGTCGGATTTTCCATTGAGGGAAAGGGGGGGGCAGGGGAGGAACCTTCTATTTCGCATCTCAAATTTCACTCCAAGTACTGTGGTTGTACCTGAAGTGGGAGAGTGGGTAACAAGCATACAAAATGCAGATCCAACAAATTTTTACACGTGCAAGGTCGGACCGGGACTGCAGTACATAACTTATAAGAAAACAGAGGCACGCCAAGGAAAAGAATTTCTGCCTGCTAATAAATGTTTTTTAAAAGCGTTAGTTCCAAACCATTCATCTGTTATCATCATTAGGAATATTAATTATTCATAAGCAATATGGGTTGCCTTCGATGAAACACACTACGTCAGTACTATTGTAGGTTGTGAACAAGCCACAACGCAAACCATGAGCAGTGCCCCACAAGCCGGAGTAGAAAATCCGCAAGTACATGTATGCTTTGAGATTAAGCACTCTGTACGTGCTCTGAGGATTTTTAGATAGGAGCAAAAACTATTACTGTCTGCAGGGAAATTTTTTTAACCCCCCCCCCCGCACGGAACGTTTCCACGGGGGATGTTTGTGGCTAGGAATTCAAACACTATGCGAGAAAGAAACAAACATTCGAGAGGCATGCAGCAGTAACTCAATAGATATGTGACGCCCTGCATGCAGTGAAGCTCGCTATCAAGAAACGTAAATTACAAGGTGATTGATAAGTTATGAAAAGGACACTTTGGTTTTCAATCCTATTAGTTTTACTGAAGAACTCATTTGCCACAAATTGTACGGCTACCTCACAATACTATAAATGGTGGGTTTATCCAGTTCCACATTGGAAATAGCAAGCCACATATACCCAATGCAGTAATAGGTTCGGGCCACAGCATAGGGCATTATCAGCTCAGAGTGGGAAAACGAAAACCCGGAGTGGAATGCAGCAGTGGGAGGAACGGGGAAAACAGGATCCTTCATCATGGTGGGTCAGAACCATAAACTCATTTTGGCCCAACACCAGAAGATGCACCATATCGCCACCGCATGGTTGTCTTAAATGAGAGCATCTCTTGGGGGTATTTAAATGGCCCGGTACAGTGCCATCTGCCGGGCAGGAACAAGGGAGAATCACAGTCGTTGCCGTCGTTTCGGCTACGACGAAAAACACTCGGGCAAAGACGCAAGAAACAATGTGTAGGAACGGCGGAAAATCGATACGTCGATATTTCAGTTTCCTTTAGCCGGAAAACCAAAGATATAGGCATATAATCGATTATAATGTGTTTACAATTCAAATCTAGTGGAACCACACGTTCCATCGATTCGAATACAGAAGCGGGTAGAGCTGATTACCGAGGTCCTGGGAGGGAATTAGCTACCCCGCTTGGAGCACACTTCAGGGGGCGTGGTCCACGCAGTGACCCCAGAGGGACGTGAAGCTCCGTTTGGCCGACCGCGCCCACAGCGCAGCCACGAACTGCGGCGAGAGGTATGTGAAGTAACCGCCTTAGTGACTTACTAGTAATCAGGCTGCAGAGCAAGAGACTGGAGTTCTGTTCATCCAGTGCTTCCTGTGAGAATAGCCAGCTGGTGTGACCTTGGGCAACCTACATCATTCCAGAAAGCTTTTGGGAAACCCAAGATTTAATGGTTCTCAGTCTTGGTTCCCCAAATTATTTTGGACTAAAATTCCCAGAAGCCTTCACCACTAGCTAGTGGCCAGGATTTCTGGGAGTTGTAGTCCAAGAACACCTGGGAACCAAGGTGGGGACCACTGCCCTAGAAGAAAAGAATGGTAAATCAATGTGGAGTACTCTGACCTCTTGAAAACCCTAGAAAGGGTCAAACCACTTGAAGGCATATACTTATTATCAAAGCTTATAAAAAGATTATTAAAAGACTATTAAAATTATCAAATTATCTAATACTAATTCTGAATTTTCCTCAAATCTGTGTATAAATTTCACATACTTTTTTATAAACATAGAGCGCTTATGGAAGTTAAATTTAGCCTTCATGCTTCGTAGGTATTGATACAGCCACAGAATTTTTCTAAACTTTTAATCTAGTTCTCCTCTCTAGTAGTGGCAGTAAATCCCATGACATGTTTTTTGTGTGGTTTGTGTGGTGGTGTTGAATCCATTGATAACTATCCCATCAAGGGAATGCTACTTCCTTTTTCTGATCAGTCTTCATAAAAAGCCTTCCTGAAGCTTTTAATAAAAGCTATTTCTTGCATTAGTACTTACTTTGCTGTAATTGACTGTAGAAATGTTACTGTAGAAATGTTATATTAATTTCATGTCTTTTTATATGGTTTTGGGAAGTCCTGTTTTTAATCCTTCTCTTTCCCAGTTGTTGCTAAAGGCCATGTGGTATTTTTTGTCAAAATGATCTTGGCAAGGAATTACAATGAAAGGAATGTCTCATTTGATTTCTCGGTTGTTGGGAAAATCTTGAGCTTTATTCATATACCTTTATGTTCATGATCAAAATGCTTCTGAAAAGAGGCAGAGAAATGGAGGCAGTGCTGCTGAATGCTGAACCTAGCCTGGAACTACAGGAATGCTGTGATATGTTTACCCATTAGATTAGTAATGTACTGCGTATATTACATCCATTTGCTGTTTACTGGGCCATTATTTTAAAATAAACACTTGAAAATCCCAGCACACATCTGAGTGCTCCTAAACTTTCCTTTTCACTGGTGATCCCCCTGTGTTTGCACATTCTTATAATTTAAGGAGCACCAAATGGATTTTTGTTTTTAAACATTTTTAAAGTGTTTCTGGGCTGGCAGCCAGATGTCAAGTTTTATCAGCATAGTCCCTCCCTCCCTTTCCCCCCTTCTTTTTTTTCTTGAGAAAAATAAATATACAAGCAAACCTGCCGTATCAGGCGTTCATAATGAAAATGCTGATCTTTGCTTCTATCTCTGGCACTATGAATACTGATTTCCAGACTTTGAAAGAGGCCTTTGAATTAGAGACATTAATTTTAAAAATGCTAAATAATGCAAAACCCGTGCATTTCAGAAGGTGCTACAAAGCTTTTGAATCAACTGACTTCTAGATCACAGTTTTTAATACCTGATTTTCCTTTGAGCTTGATTGACGATTATAGTTTGCTGCTGGGAAGAGTGATAAGGCCAGACAGGAGTGGTGTGATCCATTTACTGCAAGAAAGCCTTGCTAATAATGATATTCAGAGTCTCTCCTAGAAGACAATAGCTTAACAACAGTCTAATATTTAGTGCTATTAGATTCATTGTAAAGTATAAGTACAGGCCCCGTCCCTTCACGATCCTTGATATTAGTAGTGCTGCCCAAGACTTTTTTCTGCCTGAATCAGAGGAGCAAATATCTTCAATGATTGGAATTATTACTTTTATGGACTGACTCCCAGAATCCCTCGGTTGTGGGAAATTCTAGTTCTCATCTGAGAAAGAACAACTCCAAGCTCTGTGCCCCACTTAGCCAGCTAAATGTGTGCCATATCCTTTTTTAAATTAATTCTCCTTTTCTACATCTGCAGTGGAGGCAGTTCACTCCCTTGATCTGTGCCTGGAGGCAGTCCTGGAATGGACAAGGATAAACAGGCTCAAGCTTAACCCGGAGAAGGCCAAGGTTCTGTTCTTCGGGGCACCCTCATCTAGATACAATAGCCCCCTCCATAGCCTGGGGGGGTGTTTCTCTCCAGCCTACAGACAGGGCCAGGAATCTGGGCAAGGTCCTGGATTCAGCCCTCTCCCTGGAAGCCCAGGGGATGGGGGTCTCCAGGGCCGCTTTTTTTTCCAACTCTGCAGGATTGCTCAGATCTGTCTGTATCTCAATGAGTCCTCCCTGAGAACAGTTGTTCAGGCCCTCATGATTTCGATGATCGACTACTGCAACACATTCTACGTGGGGTTGCCCTTGACCCTTGTCTGAGACTCCAGTGGGTAGAAAATGCGGCGGCCAGAGTGGTGGTGGGTGCCCGTAAATACAATTGCATCACCCCAGTTCTGGCGCGCCTGAATTGGCTGCCCATTGCTATCCAGATAAGGTTCAAGGTCCTGGTTTTGGTTTATAAAACCCTCCACTGCTTGGGACCTGAATACCTGGCGGAACGTATCTCCCAGAGATCAACTGAGGCCAGGCCCACTCGATTATCGCGGGCGCGTTCACTCAGGGTGGCCACTCCTAGGGAGGCGCGGAAGTCGGTAACTCGCAGCCGCGCCTTCTCTGTTGTTGGCCCCTCCCTATGGAACCATTTTTGAGTGAGCTGTGCCTTACACAGTCCCTGCCCGCCTTGAAAAAGGCTTTAAAAACTGTGCTTTTCAAGGAGGCATATGGTGACCTTATCTCTGTTTAGGTTTTTTTTTTTTTTTGTCTGCTGCTCCCTGCCGAGCGTTCTCCCTCTTTGCTTATATTGCCGTTTTATCTATGTCTTCCGGTTTTGCTGTTTTATCTGATATTTTTAATCTGTAAACCGCCCTGAGTTCCATTATGGAAAAAGTGCATCAAATAAATAAATAAATAAATAAATAAATAAATAGAGAATGGTGTGCAACCTGAAAAACAGCTATATCTAACAATGATGGAAAATATTCTTTAAAAGTAATATTTAAAGGTAACCAGGAAAAGTAACTTTGCAGCAACTCATTGTTTTGCTTTAGTTATACTCTTGTTACAGAATGTGGTTAATTAAATGTAACTACTGTACATTACCTTTAATTAGATATTTTCCATGCTGTGATGACTATACTGGAAGGCTGTTCTTAATCTCCCTCATTCTCTTTGCTTCCAGTATCTTCTCTCAGGCATGGCACTTCTCATAAGAATTCTTGCCCTTTCAAATGAAGATGGAACATTGAAACGGTTGCTCCTCAGAAAATATATCTGGTGGATGTTGACGGAATGAGCAACGTCAGTCAAAGGGGTTAAGTGGAAATGACACTTCTGGCCTTGTGCATGCTCTTTGACTGCATTTGTCATGTCTGAGCCTTTGACTAATTTCATTTACTCAGCAAGCTGTTGGAATTGATTTTGGTTTCCCAGCTGTTAGCAAGAGGATATTTACATTTTTACTAGATTTCCTCCTTTCAGCAAAGAAAAATGAACCAATCAGGATTCATGGTTGGCAAAGTTGCTTTTGAAATATAAATGTAATTGACAGCTCTTACCCTAGCTCTCTAAGAGCAGGAAAAAAAGGAACTCTCTCTCTCTCTCTCTCTCTCTCTCTCTCTCTCTCTCTCTCTCTGGGTGTGGGTGGGTGGGTGGGTGTGGGTGTGGGTGTGCATGCATGCCTGGATGCCTGGATGCATGCATATACAGACATCAACAGCTAATGATTCATAGGTCCTTAGTTTTTGTTATTAGCTTAAAAAAGAAAATACTTCTTGCCATCCTTTCTACACCACCTGTACAACACTGTCAGTCTAGTTTTAAATACAGAGGTTTATTATAGAGGTGGGCACAAATCATAAAAGTGGTGGGTTCCTGATGGGTCATGGGTAACCCTGGAAAAACAAACCCATTTTTTTACTGTGATTATTTAAAGAGATCGTTACTTTAATAGTCAAGTGAGAAGGCAGAAAATAGACGGACATCAGAGCTGCTGCTGCTATCATCATCATCATCATCATCATCATCATCATCATCATCATCATCATCATCATCATCATCATCATCATCATCACAGCAGACAAGATAACTACGCTGGATTTTGTATCACAAATAACTAGAACGCTTCCCAAGCGTTTAGGACTATGTGATGTATTGGTGAATTATGTGAGCAGATCCCAGTAAGGTGGGTTCTGCAGCTGACTGATGGTGACAATTTCTTCCAAATACTTAGCTCTTTAGGCACCACACCCAGAGTGCCAATTACCACTGGGACCACCTGCACCTGTTTATTCCAAAGTCTCTGAAATTCAATCTTCTTCTTCTTCTTCTTCTTCTTCTTCTTCTTCTTCTTCTTCTTCTTCTTATTATTATTATTATTATTATTATTATTATTATTATTAACCACACAGCTAACTACGCTGGATTTTGTAAGACAAATCACTAGTCGAATGCTTCCCTAGCATTTAGGACTATGTGATGTATCAGCGAATAATGCGAGTAGATCCCAGTAAGGCGGCTTTCTGCAGCTGACTGATGGTGACTTTGTCAACTCCAATTTCTTCTAAATACTTGCTTAGTTCCCGCACCCAGCGTGCCGATTACCACTGGGACCACCTGTACCGGTTTATGCTCGAGTCTCTGAAGCGGCGGTGGGGGGGGGCGATTGCCGGGGGGGGGGGGGTCGTGGCGGCGATGGCGGGACGGGGGCGATTGTGGCGGCGGCGTTGGGGACGATTGCGGGGGGTCGCGGTGGCGGCGGCGGGACGGGGGCGATTGCGGCGGCGGCGGGGACGATTGCGGGGGGTCGTGGCGGCGGCGGGGGGACGATTGCGGGGGGGTCGCGGGCGGCGGCGGGACGGGGGCGATTGCGGCGGCGGCGGCGGCGGGAACGATTGCGGGGGGGGGTCGCGGCGGCGGGGGGGCGGGGGCGGGGGGGGCGATTGCGGGGGGGTCATGGCGGCGGCGGCGGGACGGGGGCGATTGCGGCGGCGGCAGCGGCGGGGGGGGACGATTGCGGTGGGGGTCGCGGCGGCGGCGGCGGGCGGGGACGATTGCGGGGGGGGTCGCGGCGGCGGGGGCGGGGGCGGGGGCGATTGCGGGGGGGTCATAGCGGCGGCGGCGGGACGGGGGCGATTGCGGCGGCGGCGGGGGGGGACGATTGCGGTGGGGGTCGCGGCGGCGGCGGCAGGACGGGGGCGATTGCGGGGGGGTCGCGGTGGCGGCGGCGAGACGGGGGCGATTGCGGGGGGGCGTCATGGCGGCAACGGCAGGACGGGGGCGATTGCGGGGGGGGGTCGTGGCGGCGGCGGCGGGACGGGGGCGATTGCGGCGGTGGCGGCGGCGGTGGGGACGATTGCGGGGGGGTCGTGGCGGCGGCGGCGGGATGGGGGCGATTGCGGGGGGGTCGCGGCGGCGGGGGGGCGGCGCGGTGGCGGCCCGGTGCAGATTCATCCACGGACCGGCACCGGTCCGCGGCCCGGGGGTTGGGGAACACTGCTCTAGTCCTCCGGTACTGTCAACTGCCCAAATGATAGCAATGGTCACTATAATGGGTGTAATGATGATGGCATAAAGCATAAAAACGGGGTGGTGGGTTGTTTTTTTGCCTCTTCATCTTAAAGTTGATTTCTTCCTCACTCACCCAGAAGCTTAACTCCCACTTTTAAAAAACTCTTCTGATTTAACTTCCCTTCTAATCACAATATGATCAAGAGAACGTCTCCTTATCTGTTAAAGGCCCACCCGTGACTTTTGGATTTGAAGATTCCAAATACTGTTTCAACTTTAAATTGTGCACCATGGCAAGAAAGAAGATTGATCTAATATTGTCACATAAATGCCTTCTCATATTACAACCCTCCAACAACAACAACAACAACAACAACAAAAACATTGAATTCTGCGTACAAAAATGAATGGAATATGGCATCATCATCTTGGAATTGGAAAGCGTTGTTTTTCCTTTTCCAATCTACCAGCAAAACAAGGAAGGATGAATCCCCCCCCCCCAAATCAGAAACAATGTTTTCATTAAAACATAGCTGTTCTCAGCTTGTCTTGATAATTTCAGATGCTTGCTTAATATAAAATCATGTGTTTCAGCAGCCAAAAACTTTTCTCCAAAATGCCACATGTTATTTATTGCAGCAAGGAGTAGAAGCTGAAGTTAAGAAAACAGGATAACAATGAAAAGCTGGGAAGATTAACAAAACAGGAGTAATAGAGAGGAAATGCCATAAAATGCACATGAAAAGGGGTATAGCTACAGGATACTTCAGGTATTTGGGATCTCCTTTACAGAAGTCCATTCATAGAGTCCCTCCCAGCTCTACAGCTCTAAGAAGATATAAAAGTGGGGCTTGTGGGGGGGGGGGAGTGAACCTGTATGTATGAGCAGCACTAGCAGGAGAAAGGAATAGGGTAACTATGTAATACCAATACTGTATGCGGTGCAGTAATGGCGACATCTACCGGTAAGAGGTTGTAATTGCATGTTGTATCAATGGCATCTTTCTCAAAAGAAAGTTTGGTACGTTTACAATTGAATTGCAAGTCATTTTGTACACTGAAATTATAATTACAATGGAGGAAGATTGCCAGTGGAAAGCAATTAATAGTAAACATTAACTGAATGAATTAACTGGGCAGGTTTAGCCTTGAGCAAAGAAGGCTGAGGGGAGATGTGATAGCACTTTTTAAATATACACAGGAGAGGCAGGGTCGTTTCTCAGTCATCCCTGAGAGCAGAACAGGTAATAATGGGCTAAAGCTACAGGAAGCAAGACTTAGGGTGAATGTCAAGAAAAAAAACTCTTAACTGTTAGAGCAGTACGACAATGGAAGTACATTGGGGAGTAGTGAGTGCTCCAACACTGGAGTCACTCAAGAGAAAACTGAACAACCATATGGTTTGATTTGGAATGCTGACCTAAGCAGAGGGGTTCACCTCAATGAGTATACAGGACCCTTCCAACTCAGTTATTCTAAGGTTCTATGGTTCTGACTAGTTTGCCATAACTGACTGAAGGCACTATCGAGCAGTGGAGGGTAAGCTGCTTCACACAAGACCCAGATTACCTAGACCACCACCTTTTATTCAAACTTACTAGGGCTGCCTTTACACGACCCCTAAAATCCGATGCAAAGGGCTCCCAAATGCGGAGCTTAAAATTGTTTTCCCACCAGCTGCGGACTTTAAACAAAATAAAGTACAACCACGCCCACCCAAGCGAGCCCCAGCGCACTTTAGAAGTACCTGGTCTCCGGAGGTAAAAAAATCTTCCGATGCGGATTGTAAAGCTGTGGATGCTGGGCTCTCCTCGCCTTCTGTTTTTTTTTTTTTTGTCCCTGCTGCCCCTTTAAGAAACAGGAATCCCTACAGGGCTGCTCGGGGCTGCTCTGACCGCAGACAGAGGTGAGCCTGCATTCTTTTCTCCCTTTTTTTATCCCTCCCCTCGCCACAGACAGGAGCAATGGAGGTCAGAAGGGTGGGAACACAGGAAGAGGAACAACACCCCACGATCTCTGGTCCAAATTTACAGAGGTCGTGTAAAAGTGCTCTAGGTTTGTACTAGTAATTGCCTGCTGTCACGTCTGTTCTTGCTGACTTATGGCAGCCATTTTCAGGGTTTTCAGAGTCAGAAGTGGTTCATCAGTCCCTTCTTTTGGAGGTGCTTTGGGACCATCCAAACTAACTCTTCTACTATTCACCAGTGGGGAATCAAACTCCCATTCTCTGGCCTGGAAGCCAACGGGGCCAACTAAATAAGTTGCCATAAACCACTCAGTCTATAAATAAGTGCAACGAAACAGGAAGCTACTAACCCAGGATCCTGTATCGAAATTAAATTGGTGGGCTTTCTTTGCACAAGTGAATGAAGCCTGTTCTTTTGCCACCTTGGACGCTAAATCATTTGCACTTCTTCCTATAGGCTTGTTGATGCAGAAAGAACAGTGTACCCAAATGCTACTTTTTATTTAGTTACAGTATTTTTCCATGTATAAGACTATGTTTTTGTGTAAACTTCTTAGACTAAAATTTGAGGGTTGTCTTATATACAGAAGTAAGCTGAGGAGAGAACCACACAGTTGTGAAACTGTAATTTTGGGGTGGAAAACTGGGGGTCGTCTTTTGTATGGGGGCATCTTATAGACATTAAAATATAGTCATTTAAAAATGAATGAGAAATATTAGAAATGTGAACCCCAGTTATCATGCAGTGCTCCTCTGTTTGATTGTGAAAGCTGGTCCTACTATTGGACAAAGTGAGGCAATCACCTTAGGAGGGAGATGCGACAGGGAGTGGCATCATCTACCTGGCTGTTAATTGCCCCCACGAAGCTCAGTCAACCCTTCCCATTGGAGATGTGAACACTACATAGCCTGCCAATGCAAGTATAGAGAAAGTAACAGCTTCTAGCAATGGGCACAAGCCACTGGTTTGGCTGTTCAGTTTGGTTTCCCACTGATCCTCAGTTCAATTCTCACCTCTTCCTACACTAACCCTAACTCTAACCGTAACATCCAGAGGAGGCGGGGTGGGGCACTGTTATCGAGACAACACTAGAGATGGGCACAAAACAAAAATATAGTTTTTTGTTTCATTTTTGTTTTCTTTCATTTTGTTATTAACAATTTTTAATAGAATTTCTGAAATGAAATGATTTATTAAATTATAAAATGGCTCTCCTGGGTACTAGACGCACCAAATTCGGTGGGTAGCTTCCTTTGGCTCTTCCCTTTAAGTCCCCCAAATTTGGAGAGGTTTGGGCTTTGGTATGTCCAAAGCAGGTCTTACAAACATATGGCCACATCAGACCCTCTGTTGCAGTGCCCCAGGCAGGCAGGCATTAAACATCGGGCCATATCAGACCTTCAGGTATGAAGAGAGAGTGTGGACCTCCCTGGTATGCCCAAAGCAGGCATTACAAAAATATGGCCACATCAGGTCCTCTGTTGCAGTGCAATTTCCTGCTGCTGCTGCTGCTGCTGCTGCTGCTGCTGCTGCTGCTGCTGCTGCTGCTGCTGCTGCTGATGATGATGATGATGATGATGATGATGATGATGATGATGATGATGATGATCATCATCATCATCATCATCATCATCATCATCATCTCCTCCTCCTCTGCCTGAGACCAACTCCCGTGATTCCTCAAGATACAGGAGTGGTTCAGGTTCAGCAGAAGATCACCTGACTGCCCTGGCCTGTGATGGACCTTCACCTGCCTCATCCCTGTGCCTTGATGAATGCTGCTGGGATGAACTGGTGGAACTGGTAGCAGCAGCAGCAGTGCCAGAAGTGGGCCTGCTGCCTACGGAGAAGAACAAAGTAATCTGGATTTTTATTTTGCTAGGAGTTCCCTTCTTCATATTAACCATTCATGTACTGTGCTGTACAAACAATAATGTTGGTGGGTAAGGTAAATGAAAGAAGAATACACTGAGGGGATGTGGTGGTGGTGGTGGTGGTGGGAAGAACACGATGTGTGTGGAAGTATGAATGCATAAACTTTGAAGGGGGTAGGATATGATCCAAAAAATTGTAAAAAAAAGTTAGAAGAATCTCCTGCCCAAAATCCTTCCCTAAACTCTGTCCTTAAGAAAACCCAAAAAGAATAAAATAAAAAAATCCAACTGCTGGTGGTCTATGTGCTGTGCCTTTGCCTGAGCAGAGACACACACACACACACACATGCACACACAGAGAGAAAAAAATTCTGTCTCTGATTTTCTTCTGACACACAACCTAGTAAAATAAAACAAAAGAAAGACCCACTACTACTAATCTCTTTCTTTCTTTAAAATAGCAGCAACTTCAGAAAGCAAGCACAGCAGAGTAGCACTCATCTGTCTTCCTTGTCCCCCCACAAATGAATTAATATGAAAGAGAAATGAAACTGAAACCAAATTATCTTCTTAATTTTTTTTAAAAAAACACTCTTACTCTTCCAATTACAAATGGATTCCTGGGGAGACTCACTTTGGAATTGAATAACTTGGCCCCCTGAATGCCAAAGCTCTCCAAAGTTTGGGGGCTTACAGGGGGGCTTGGGGAAGCTCCACTGTAATTTCCATTCTGCTAGATGCCTGGGATCACTATTTTTGAGTACATAACTTTCCAACTGCAAATGATTTTTTCTTGGGGTACGCACTTTGGAATTGAATAAGTCAGTCCCTGAACCCCAAAGCTGTCCAAATTTGGGGTCTTAAAGGGAAAAGTCAAAGAAAGCTACCCACCAAATTTGGTGCCTCTAGGACAAATTGTTTCATTTTCAGTGCCAAAAATGGTGGTTCATTTTGCTTCATCATGAACCGTGTTCTGCCATTTTGTTTCATAATTAATCAATTTGTTACATAACGAAATGACAAAACAGCATTTCATTTTTCATTTGGTGCCCATCTCTAGTTGCCACCTACTGGAGGGTACAGGACATAAAACTGAGGATCAGTTCTTCAGCAGGAGAGTGAATCATGCAGAACCAGTGATTTGTGCCCATCTCTACCAGCTTTCCCTGAGTATGAAAATAACTACTTATAACCAACTAACTATTCATAATTAATTCCTTATCCCTATGGCAATAATATAACTACATTCCATTAAAACTTTAACTTAAGAACTTCATTTACTGTAGTTCTTCACTTCATTTGTGATATAACTGAGTGAAATGTGTTTATTTGCTCTTGCTGTCATGAGGATATGGCCTCATACAATGTTGCAGGAGAAATAACACATGACTCAGGCACTGCTTTGTGCCTCACCTTGAGCTGCTGAATGGAAAACATCCACATGTTTTCTTTTAACAATTAAAAGTAACTATGAGAAGCTGGAAAGGTAGCATATTTGTTTGTTTGTTTTTAAAAGATATATTTATAATTACTTATGGGGGCTTAGAAATAATTGTGACAAGTGTTTTTTTAAGTAGTTATCATAATTCTGGCCTTCCCATTATTAGTACTAAAGTAAGACTGACACACTAAACTAGCTGGCATTTCAATATGGAATGGAGAAGGGTGCCATCTTATCTTTCGCTTCAGGGACCAAAATGTCAGAGGCTGAATCTGTTGGCCATTAAAGAGCCTGGACAGAAATAACCTTTCAGAATGCTATTTCTTATTAAAAACCCAGGTATACATTGAAGATAATCTACCATAGGACCTAAAATTACAGTATATTACTATTCCAAAAACATGATCTGAAAACACTTTCATGTCTAAGATATCAGATTTTTAAAGGGAAAAAAACCCAAAGGAAGTGGATTTTCAAACTACAGGAGATTAGGAAATCTCTTGCAGCCGTAATTAGACACCTTCTATCATTAGGAAATTCAATTTTCTAATTATGTGCCTCTGTAACATACAGTTCAATTCTTAAGCCTTGTGTGAAATATTTTCATGATCATTATTTGGAACACAGTACAGAAAAAATGCACTCTAATCTGTGATTGTGTAATCTATGGTTTTTCTGCCCAGTATTTACAGCTTGAAAACTAAAGTCTAAATATTTCTCTTTTTAAACTATTTTTCAGCTACCTTTATAGTTAGAAATGCATGAAAAGTATTGATTCAAATAAAGTACAGTATAGTTTTACACACAATATCACTGACATGCTGTGGGTGGCTATAAAAACTTTACAAACAATGAGTCAGCATTCCAGAAAATGCAAGCCAGCACTTCTGCATTATTCAAGATGATGGATGCAAATGACTCACCACCCCACTTTCCTTGGCAAACATTAAGGTTTAAAACTTTGTTTTTACCTAGTCATGTCCTTTCCTCATTGATAGCATTAGAAATTGGCTGTCAAGGAGACGGGTGGACAATGCTCCTTTTCTCTAGCTCACCATCAGTTCAAGCTACGTAGGGCATGGGTTTCCAACCTTGTTTAAACCAGGTGTTCTGCGACTGCAACTTCCAAAAACCCAGGCCAACACAGCTGGTGGTGAAGTCTTCTGGGAACAGAAGCCCAAGAACACCTGCATTATCCAAGGTTGGGAACCACTGCTCTAGAGAAATGTTGGCATGAACCCGAACTTGAACTATGTTGAGCCAGCAGCTGTTGTCAGCATGAGTAGACAATGGACTATATTGTCCAACTGGAGTTGCAGAAAAATAGTACATTTGCAGAACAGGAAACAGATTCAGTGAAGACAGACTATGCTTTTGGGGTTTAGCAGTCTATTTACAATATGTACGATATCTATAGCAGTACCCGTACCTGATTCCTTCTTTCCACAGATTTTTTTCAGGAATATAGACATCCAGTTCAGTACACAATTTCACCAGTGGGAACAGAGTATCTAACATCCAACGATCAAATAGCTAAGCTATCAAATAAACGAACATCCAAACAGCCAATAAGACATGTGCCTGCTTAAGCAGTATATATAACCCCATTATCCAATCACCTTGGCTCTTTTCACCTCCTAAGTCATGCCTTGTATGCTTCTGTATGTCTTTGTCTCTGTGCTTCACCTTCACTTCCAAGGCCTTGACGCTCTCACCTTTCTCTCTCAACGTCACTGAGGCGTGCAGCCCCTCCACACAGCTGGACCTTGATTATCTAGACTTTAAAATGCATCCCCTCCCACACACAGGCACTTATTTGAGATCAGTCCTAGAGAGAGGATATCTTCTGGCACCGACAGATGAAAGACCTTGGGTGACCAAGCTAGAAATGAACAGAGCTTGGAGTTGGTACACCAGGGGCATTTTTAGCCTCAAATATCAGGAGGCTCCCTCCATCCTGTCATGCCCTGCCTGTAACTTGGAGGATTGCCACTATATCCATCCATGAAAATGGTACCTACTATACTAACACCTCCTCAGAGATGAACTACCACTTTTACATCCACTGCAAAAAAGAGAATTTTAGAAAGAATTGAGTAAAACTCTCTGGGCTACTGAAATATCAACGTCACTCAAGGCAGGATCCACCAAGGCAGGATGAAGTTCTACCACTGATGGGAAACAGAACTACACCAAGGACTACATCTTCCTACAAGCACTAAGTGACATTAAAAATCTGGCTCCAACTGTCTCTTGCCTCCTAGTGCAGCTCTAGATTTGGTCTCTAGCTTATCTAATATGGTACATGCCATGCGACTCTATGCTTCTGCTACATGCCAGGCATTGAAGCTAGGCACTTCAGCTCAAGGTTCATCAATGGATACCTTGTTTCAGTTGTGTAAACCTACTGTAAACTATTGTTCAATATGACAACACCACACTGAAGGTGAATTTGGAAATATAGTTCTCCCATGCAGCCTCTGTAATTTTGTGACACCTAGGTTGATGAAGAGTTCTGAAATATTTGAAAGCTCAATTCTCTACTTTTCTTTTCTGATATTTGAGAATCCAATAAAGCTAGTATCTTCTTTGTTTTTTACAATTTTACTCAACTGTCACATGGATAAGATTCTTTTCTGTGGGGAAATAAGGGCCAGAGAGGCTGGAGCGTCAAGAGGCACCTTCATAGGAGTGGAGACTTTCCTTGGTGGCAATGCCATCAGCTGAAATAAGGGGGCATCTCTCAGGTACAATACCTTTGCAAAAGTACACCTTTTCTTTGGCTCTTACCTCGCTTACCACTAGCTTTGGCTTTCCCTGCCATTTAGTTTTTCCTGTATTTCTACACTCTACCCCATTTGCTTCACTCTGATGATGCTTCTATCCCTGTATTTTTGGGGTTCATTCATCTTCTTTTGACATGTTTCATTAGAGATATACGGAAGCCCCTCAGGCTACTTTGTGTCAGAATAAAGGCACACTGCTTGCAGTCTGCCCTTTTGATGACATTTGACCCATGCTGCTACTTGTATATTTCCAGTTCTCCTACAAAGGGGAACTGGGGAAGTATACATGGAGAGATGTCATAGATCTGCAGAGAAGGTGAATATGTTTTGATTTTGCTTTCCCTTTTTCTTCCATCCACCAGGAGGAAGGCCTTAATGTTTTTCTAAGGAAGTCACCAAGAGAGGATGGAGGGAGCAGTTGCTTCCCTCCCTCCTAAGCAAAGCCACATGACAAGGAAACATCCAGAATCAGTCAGATCAGTTCCTGAATATGCTCCACTAGCTTTGGTGATGAAGAGAAAAGAGGAGAGAAACAGTCGCACCTTCAGCTGAATGACTGAAGGCACATTGGATTATTTGTTTTTGTCCAGATAGCTCCATCAATTCAATATCAGTTTGGGAGCTCAGTTCCCCACAATGACACGCCACCCCCCAGGAAAAGAGCCAACCCATATAGCCTTGGGCAAGATACATGGTCTCAGAGAATGGTAAACAACTTCTGTGTAATCTACTCCCAGAAAATCCTGGGTAGGGTCAGCACAAGTTAAAATCAAATTGACAGCATACAAGTCATGCCATAATTTGTGCGGGTTACACATAGAGTTAGGCATGATTTGGAAGAGTGACAAATTGAGGTAGTTCATTTCCTTGTGGAAACTGGGCCTGCTGTCTCTGTACATGATTCCCACCTATTAGCAAGCAGAAAAAAGCTGGGCATGTAGCTTTGTTTTGGCAAAATGGCTTGCACAAATTGAACCATGAACCAGCCTGGTTCGTGGTTCTTTTTCCCTTCAAAGTTCAGTTTGTGCCCCTATCAGGTTAAACTTAGAGGAGACCCTGTGAAATACATGGGGTTTAAACAAGACCCTCCTGCTTTTCCAACTGATTTTTGATGGCTGAACTGCAAGTCAGACTAATTCTGGTTCTTCAGGTATATGTGAGGAGGAATAATACCATGTAGCTTCTTTACGGTTTCAGTGCCTACCTCTTTAGCACGATGTTCCTGAAAACAGAATGTTTTGCTAGGGTGGAGACCAAGTTCACAATAGACACAGTGCTGGTCAGTGCCCTGAAGGGGGCTGCAGCCACTGCTCTACACCCACTTGAGTTGCGGATCCTCTCTCTGAAGGCTCTTAGCAATTTCCTGTGGCAGGTTTCTGTCATACCGACAGCTCTCTTCAGGTTCACTCTAAAATTACCAAGTGGCTCTTGTTCATTTTTGTAATTGTTATAATCCCCCTTCTGGAGCAATTGGTGACTCTCTCTTGCTCTTATAAGTTAGTTGGGACAGCAAGCACGAGCAGCTCTTGTATCTTCTGATTTGTGGCTCTTTTTTACGCTCAGGGATAGCATAGTGTGACAAATTATTCACTTCCACTATGCATTTTATCAGCATAGGCGTCCTTGTTTGACAAAAGGCCAGCACATTTTTCGGAATAGCCAGGCGTAGGAAATGAATGAGAGATATCCTCCCTGACTCAGTGGGAAGATTTCCTGCAGAATTTGGAGGTAACAGCAGGCTGCTGAGGCAAAGGGAGCCATACTAAATATTTGGCCTGGGTGAGAAGTAGCCTATCTTTTTGCGATTAAGAATTTTTTTAAAAAATCACCTTTTCAACACAACATTCAAGTGTTAAAATATTTCTTTTCTGGCAAGGCTTTTCCTGAGGAAATAATAGATATGCAAATACAACGGTACCCTGACTTAAGAGCAATTTGACTTAAGAACAGAAAACTGTGTGCATTTTAACTGCCGCCTTACAAATTTTAGATATGGTCTGCTCGACTTAGAAACATTTTTTATTTTTTTAACTTATTTTTTACATAGGTACCCCGACTTAAGAGTAGTTCGACTTAAGAGCACGCGGTTGGAACGGATTAAATTCGTAAGTCGAGGCAGCACTGTATTGCTTTTGTGTGGTAAAATATGAACAAACCATCAACACTAAACACGCACAAACTTTCTTGCAGTACATTATATCAGAATATGCCACTCTGCCTCTTCCTAGCTGTGAGGAACAGGGTGGAGAAAATAAGGCGAAAAGTTCCTGGTGGTGAAGGTTTTTGCCACTTTCATTGCAACCTTTCTCTTCATGCCATCACACACATACGTACCATCCCGTCAGCATGCATGTTTTTCGCTCCACATTCAAACACAATGGATTGTTTTATAAAAGAGTGACCAGAATCCTATTATGTAAACATACATGTGCAATTCACTGCAACATAGCAAAAGAGCACCAGTAAAGAAAATGGTGTTGGAGTGGTTGTTCTTTTTTTTTAAAATCACATGCCAAGTCACATGGTTCTTATGTGCTAAGAAAAACCATTCCTAGTGTCTGAACTACCTTATGCTGGCGGCATCACTCGCAGGAGTCTGACTAATAATGCGAAACGTGAAAACTCTCTAAATGCTTCCAAAAATATCAAAAGATATCCTTAAAAATAACTTAATAAACCCAACTCATACCAAAAAAGAATACTTTCCCCTTCACTCATGCTGCTGCTTATCAAATGTAATTACTTTCCTCTTCTTGAAAAACTATCCCATTGAAAGAAACTGCATTATTCCAGTTTCTGATAAAATGTTCTTTAATGATGTGTGCCCATTTAGCAACCCACTGTACCGGTATTTCATTTAATTAGACATTTTTGAGCAAGAATTCTGAACTGATGGCTCCAGAATAAAGTGCTTGTAAATTGTAGCCTGACAATGATCTGATGACAGCCTTTGGAAGCTGGCAAGGGAATGTCTGGATTCATAACCATAGAATCTGTCCACTGTGGTTTCTCCCTTTTAGCTTGTGTCACGGCAGAACCACTAGGGGGCAGAATTGGGTTGAAGCAGCTTCCTAGAAAGTCTTTTGTTGTCTGCAATGTTTATTCTTTCACATTGTTCCTTAAATCTGCCACAGTTTTGACTCTGTTCATTATGATGGATCAACTGTGCTGATCCTGCCATCATGCACATACCACAAATATCTCTAAACAACTGTTAAGGTTGCCTGATTAAGGTAAGCTTAGGTGTTTCTTTAATTGACAAGATTAAGCCTAAAAAGAGTGTGGGGAGGGGGGAGGAAATAATGACCAGGGAAAAGAAAAATCCCATTTTATAATCAGTTTAAAATATGTCAGGTGTCACTTCTGGAATGAGCCATTTTTAGCCTCTGGGTTTTTCAAGGGGCGGTGCAATTTTGCATTTCTTTCTCACCCAGAAAAGATGCATTCAGCCCCAGAAGATGTTCTTCTAGTACATTCTTCTACTTGGGTTCAGCCCAATGACCGTATTGAGGCAAAGGTCCTTATAGGGAATCATCCCTACTTGAAGAAAAAGGTTTTGCACTTTTGTGTACTAAAAAAAAATCTTAATTATATTTTTAATCCCCAACCCCAACCCCCTGGCCCCACTCTGGAAGCTACACTCATACTAGCAGTGGCTAAATGACCATCTGGGAAGCATGTTCAAATGAGGGTTGAGAGAAAACTTTGCTTCATAACCCAGACATTTTCAAAGGCAGGGAAGTGTGCTTTCCTGACACAAAAGCCACCAAATTGACTGTTGTGCCTTGAGGGAAATGAGTGAGGCCTCTCTATCTTGAGGAGTGAGTCTTATGGAGCCAAGGGCCACATACAACTGAGCATCACAAATTCTGTACCCCTGTAATAAAAATTGGAATAAGCCTAGGAAAGGCATATAATGGGGCCAGGACTGGCCCCGTAATGGCACCCAAGCCACCAGGGGGTGGGTGAAGGGTATAGCTTTGGCTGGCTGAGGGGGCACCACTATGGGATGGTGCCCCCCCCGGGGTCACAGAACTTGCCTGCCTAAGGATGCCTCACCCTAGGGTGAGGTCCCTCATAGACCTCAGGACCAACGGTTCCCCGCCTCTTCTACAGCCCCCTCTTTGCTATGTTATGCATCATGCTCAATAAAGCATTGGCCCAATTTGAACCCAAGCTATGGTTTCACCTATTTATTTTGCAGTAGGGGGGTAAGCAGAATGTGCTGCTTATATACGACCCCATAGCACTTATAGCACTCTCTGGGTTGTTTACCATTTAATTAAGCAGACTACATATTGCCTGCCCACGCAAGCCTGTGAGCTAGGTACTCAATTCACTGACCTCGGAAGGATGGAAAGCTGAGTCAGCCATGAACCGACCACCTGAGCCTGTTGGGAACAAACGCAGGGGATGAGCAGAGTTTTGACTGCAGTACTTCAGTTTAATCACTGTTCCACAGGGCTTTTTAACCATGGTGCCGTAAGTCTCTATCTCAGTTTTGCTGTAACAGACTACAACAAACATGCAGTTCTCTAGAAGGTTTGAAATATTAGTCTAACCTTATCCATGGTCTATACCAGGAGTGCCCAAACATTTGTTAGGAGGGCCAGATTTGGTGGCTGAGAATGTGTCAGGGGCCGGTTGCTCCCTGACCCTGCCACCCCACTGCAAGCCCCACCCACTGACCCATAAGCCCCACCCACTGACCCCCTTGCAACCCCACCCACAGGAAGGAAGGTGGGAACCAAGGGAAGGAGGGAGGGAAGAAGTTGGAAAACAAGAGAGGAAGGAAAGAAAGTGGGGAACAAGGAAGGGAGGGAGGGAGGTGGGGACCAAGGGAGGGAGGAAGGAAGGAAGGTGGGGACTAAAGGAAGCACAGGGAGCCGTGGCCACAGGTCGCCCCTTGGAAGAGGCAATCTGTGTGACCTTGCACGCCCCCAAGCTCCCCAGCGGTGGTGACGGCTCTCCCGCAAGCCCACCCCAAAGCTCCTTGGTGGTGGCAGAGGCCCGCTGGCCTGCCCAACCCATGCATTCCCCTGCAGTGCAGGTGGCGGCAGACCACCCGTCCACCCAAGCTTCCCAGTGGTACTGGTGTTCCCGAGCTTCACAAGGTTCCCAGCGGTGCCAGTGGCGGCGACCCGCCCGCACACCGAGCTTCACAAGGTTCCTGGTGTTGCCGGTGGCGGCGGCCCGCCCACGTGCCACCCCCGCCCGCACTCCCAGCCTCACATGGTTGCCGGCAGTGCCGGTGGCAGCAGCCCATGCAATGGCTGGCTGGCCGGCCCACCCGCCCAGCCCCACAAGCTTCTTGGCGGTGTCAGTGTTGGCGGAAGATTTTTTTTAAAAAAACATGGGGCGAAGGAGGGGGAGGGAGATGCAGGCCAGCAAGCCGCGGGCCACTCAGAATGGCTTGATGGGCCAGATTTGGCCCCCAGGCCGGACTTTGGGCAAGCCTGGTCTATACATTTCAAGATTTGGTAGAACTAATTGGATTTTAATATATAACTGTTGACCTAACGTCAACACATGTGAACATAGGAAACAGCCTTACACCAAGTAATACCATTGGTCAATATTGACTGGTAGCAACTCTCCAACTCTTCCTTATCTTACCTGGATATTCAGGGATCAGACCTGGAAAATTTTGAAACTGAATCTGTGTGCTTCAAAAATCATCAATGACACCTCATTATAATCAACAAACCACCACTGCCACCTTCATTAAAAGATGGTAATTGGAACAATGGCAGAACACCGCTGTTGTTTGCAAACATATAAGTGCTGCATCTAAGTTTTCCATACAATTGTAATGTGTTACCTCTAGCCCTTGTGTAAAAAAAAGAAAATCCTAATTCTTATGTTCTCTAATCCAGGAGGATATGAATTCAGTAGGTGTATTTATTTGTCTGTTAGTTCATTGCCACTGTTTCTGGTTCATTACTGGGAGCAGCATGAATCATGGGAATTACAAGGTCAAGATAAAAAGTCATATAAATAGGAACAACCTTTTCATGCTATCTATGACACATTTCCCTTCAAATGTTTATAGCCATTCAGTTCTTTTCCAAATTATGTGAGGTTTTTTTTGGATTTTGTTTTCACTGTCTTAATTTGGTTCCTTATCTACTTGTAAAGGAATAAACCTGTGACCTTCTTGTTCATGCAGTCTTCTTAACATTGAAGAATAAAGAAAAAGGAATCTAAGAGTTCACTATTTTAACACACTGTATACCCAGGATAGGGGGGGGGGGGGAGATTTTCATATTTTTAACATGCCTCAGAATTCCTTTCCTGGTCTGGAGCTCTTCTAAAAGTAAAGGCAGGTTTAATTTTATTATTAATAATATTACCATTAACTATTATTCCTTAGAGGGCTACTAATTACTTTCAGGCCTTTGATGCCTTTCATCTAACCTAATTTAATTTATTCCCTATAGTACAAAGTGCCTCATTCCACCGTTATATCATCACTGCAGGAGAGTGTAGTGATGTAATTGTACAGCAGAGTATATCAAAATGCTACCAGGCGATTCTAAAAATGAGGATAGCCTAAATTTAAAAAATATATAACTTTGAATCTGGACTTCAGATCAGCACTTCATTTGGTACAATGTGTAGCAGACAGTTTACTCTTGCTCTGTGTCAAATGTGGGTAAGTTTGGGAATAGAATTTTCAGGTTATCAGAGCTTTGGTACCAATATCTTGTCACAGTTTCCATTACATTCGACCCATCTTGACACTGTCCAATAGTTTGATAGTTACTATCATATCTTTAGCATCTCTGGTCATATCTTGCAAGCCAACAGCATCTCATGTTAGGTTGTTCTTTCTTCCTACTATTCCCCCCTCCCTCAGCAAAATTGTATTTTTCTAGTAAGTTTAGCTCATATCTTGCAAACTAACATCTGTGGCTTCATTTATAGAGGCAATATGTTTCATGTTATGTCCTCCTGTCTTTCTACTGCCACCCCACGCTTTTCACAGCAATATTGTCTTTTCAGTATTGTCAGTATTGCATTTTCATCATATGTGTATGGTAAAGTAGTCTCAGTTTACTCATTTTTGCTCTGGTGACCACTGAGCACCAACTTTCTGCCTTTGGTGATGGCATCTGGCCTGATGCCTTCCAAAGGGCTTTGGACAGATTCCTGGAGGAAAAGTCCATCATGGGTTACAAACCAGCTTTAAAAACAGGGTACTTCAAAGGCCAGATGCAGGGGAGTGGTATCAGGAGAAACCTTTTGGTTCTCAGGTTGTGCACCACAAATAAAGGGTTTGGAATTGGAACATAGCTGTCTGTTTTCTGTGGAGTGGCCATGGTAATAAGAGATTGAAGGAGATGTATGTTTCTTAGTGTATGTGTTACACTTACTCACTCAAAAACATTCCTTCAAAATACTTTGCCACCAGAGAACTAGAATTTCATCCCAGCTGTTTTTCTTTTGTCCTTCCCCAATACCATATTTTAAAAAAACAACATGTGCTCATCTTCTGGGATTCTCAAGCACTGCATAATTCTACATGGGGGATATTGTAGCGTGGGGTTAGTGATTCAGCAGTGATTTCAGCTCAGAGACAAAGCAGGCTGGAGACAGCTTCTAGTGAACAGCTCTTTAATCAGGGAGAGACAAGACTGAGGACTGGGGAGAGGGAGTTACATTTATAGGGGCCAGGACTGGCTAGGAAAAGATACATTTTGGAGAGAACAATTACAACCAATCACAAGGCTGCCTTTTGGCGGGTACCAATAGGATTGAAGATCCAAATTCAGCAACTAGAATCAACCAATAGGCCTGTTCCCTTTGGAACAGGAAGGCAGTTACTTCAACAAGCAATTACAGATCAATACATAACAGGGGAACTTTCAGTTACAATTTGTGTGTAGCATATGTATATGTGATGTTCCTTTTTTAAAAGCAAGCAAATTCAATTGTTCAAAACACCTCTCGTTTAGGAATATGGGGTATTATGCTTTTATACCCATGATTCAGAAAGCCAGGAAATGGCATGATATTGCTGCACAATATCATGTCTGTTTTGCCAGTAGAAAAAAAGGATACTAACTTTTACATAGCAAAATGGCAGCAGTCCAGATGCTCAACAGAACACCCTATTGTGCACATTACCATTTGCATTTGTCAAAAACCAGTCCTCTTCATGTTTGGGTGAGAAGTGGTTAAATGATTGGGGGGGGGGGGGGGTCAGCTTCTGTGATTTTCCCTTGCATGATGTCACTTTATGAATGAAGTGAGCAAAATAAGTTACCATTTTTCCTGCTGGCAATATTGGTATGATATTGCGCACTGATATCAGGCCATTTCTTGGCATTTTGAATCATGGATACAGAAACACAATATCCTACTACATTCATAAGTTGAAGAGTTTTTTTTAAAATAATTGAGTTCACCATGCAGAGCCTGGTTTCACTATGTACCCAGCAATATGTATAGGGATTAGGGAATTATTACTTCCCCCTTAACTAGTAGACTTCTTTGGGAGAAATGGAGCCTTCTTTACTGTTGAGTTCTTCAGGAGCAGAAAGACACAACAGAACACGGGCATCAATTAACTTATGGCTCATGTCTGGAGAATGTGCAGAGTAATAAATCGATCAATTTTTATTTTTTTGCACCACACCTCTCAGCCATCATGATCATTCACTGTGCTGAAGAGAGAGTCTGCAGTTTCTGTTAGAGTTTGGCATGAATTAAAAATTGAATTGCAAAATTCATTCAAAAATAACTAATTTGCTGATTCGTATTTGCACAATTTGATACCCCCCCCATTTTAATGTGTCATTTGGTTGGGCTTTAAAATGGCCACCAAGGCATCTAGAGACACCAAATTTTCAGGGAAGTTCCTCCTGACCTTTCTTCACAATCCCTCCAAATAAATTTTTAAATGTGATATGTGACCTTGACAAAACATGAATCAAAATGAATCACCATTTTTCTGATTCATCTCTATTAGGGATGGGCACAAAAAAAATGCTGGTTCATTTCATTTTTCAGTTTGTTTTTCTTTTTTCTTTTTTTCTTTTTTAATGATTTTTAACTTAAAATTAATTTCATTTTTATTCCACTTTGTTTTTTTTCTTAAAACACTACACTGTCTCTGGGCTCCCCCCAATTGGGAGTGTTGGAGGGAAAGGTTTTTTTTTTTGGGGGGGGGGGTGATCCACTGAAGCAAGTGGAAATGGCCAGAGCTGCCTCTTGCTTTGGTGGCTCAAAGACAGTTTAAAAACTGTGTGCCTCCCCCCCCCCCCATCGGGTGTGTTGGGGAGAATGGTGTGGGGTTTCAAAACTGTCTTTGTGCCTCTGAAGCAAGTGGCAATAGTCATAGCCACCACTTGCTTTGGTGGCTCAAAGACAGTTTTAAAACCCCGTGCCTCCCCACCACCACCAATCAGGTGCATTGGGGAACACCAAAAAAATGAATCAGAATGAACAAATAATTTCCAATTCTTTTCATTTTTTCTATAAAAATCAGTTCATTTTTCATTTTGTTCCGAAACAAAACAGAAAAATGAAACAAAAAAATTATTTCATGCCCTTCTCTAAGCTCCATCTCAAGTTTCTATTTCTAAAAGTTACTTTTCTAAGCACAGTGTGGCAGTTAATATTTATAAACTGTGATTAAACCCAACAACAAATATAAAAATCACCAGTTAAAATTTCAACTAGAGATCTAAAAAGGTTAAAATATGATGGCTAATCAATCCCCATGCACAAAAGTAGCCTGTTATTTATTACTAAATACCGAGAACAAAAAAAGTGTTCTGCTTATATACCACCCCATACCACTTCAAGTAGTCTCTGGGCGCTTTACAGTTTTAATTACAGTACGCAGGCTACACATTCCCCCACACACACACACACCAGCAAGCTGGGTACTCATTTTACCAACCTCGGAAGGATGGAAGGCTGAGTCAACCATGAGCCTGCTACCAGGGATTGAACCCCAGGTCGTGAGCACAGTTTTATCTGCACTACAGACATTTAACCACTGCACCACGAGGCTCCAAAACAATATTGCTGAGGATTGTTGCCTTCATGTCCTGCTTTGGACTTCGCTGTAGTCGCATCACTAGTAATAATGTGTTGTCATGTAGATTCCAACTTACCATGATCCTTTCCACGGTTTTGCAAATATAGAGAACTCTGAAATGGTGTATCAGTCCCTTCTTCGAGGGTATTCGTGGGAATGTGGAGTTTGGCCAAGGCAGCACAGGCTGACTCTACAATGAGATAGTCAACTCATTGAGCAACAGCTTCAATGACAGAAGGTTAGGTTACAACTGCCATAGTGATTCTTGGAAGTACACATAATCCAAACAGCTAATTTTTCAAAGGCTTCTCTAACATCATATCAGAGGCCTGCTAAACTTAAGTTGAGAGAAGGCAACAGAATAAATAATTAGACTGGCACAATATTATATATTTCTTTCTTGTTTTACCCTTCCGTATTCAAATAAGGTGGAAGAAAACTCTTCCCTTTTGAGTGAGCAGATTTTTGCTTCTGGAAATTTTACTTCCAGAATTATTCCTTTTTTTGCTGATAGAGGACTACTGATGGTACTTGTAATGTATTTTCTTTGTGTTTATTACAGTAAGAGCAATCACTAAAGCATGTTACCAATATAATTCTACTGTTTTTTTAAACACGAGAGACGTGTCACTTCTTGCCGCAGATAATCATATCTGTAAGTGAAATAATTGCTGTTTAATTAAAATAATTGCAAAATAGGAATGTAAACACTTAAGGTGCAGTATGTCTGAACAGTCTTTTCTTTTACAGTACCTCACATAGCTGGAGTTTTGTTTTGTCGTTCAAACCCCCTTCTTTGTTGATCATAATAGTATAAATATAAGGCACTCTTGGCTACTAAATTTAAAATGGGTGGCTCACGGGATCTCATATATAGCTGCAGAGTACATTTTTGTACATGTCATGTGGTCTTTCCATTGCTATCTCTTTCCATGTCCTCTCCTGTTTGTTTCCTCTCCACTGATAAAAAAAAGAGGCAGTGACACCCATCGACTCTGTAGCCAACACCCTCAAATTGCTTTCCAGAGCAGTATTTCTCTCAGACATTCAGCCATAAACAGTTTTTATGTTAATTCTTCATGGCCTGCCATGGAACTCTTAAAAGAGCTCTCACCTCTTGTTTACAGAGTGAGGTTGGTACACTAATAATGTGAGTGTAATTGTCCAGCTCAAATCATCACGTCCTCTGGTGCAGAGGATTGTCTCCCTCCCCAGAGATCCAGAAAAAAATAGTAACAGTTTTGAGAGATGTCCTGAACAGAACACGAAACCAGTGATAACCCTTCCTCTTCCAGAAAGAACACCATGCTCTGATTGCTAGTGGCTGTCAGATGGTATCTTGGTTAGTGACTTAGCTGAGCAGACAGCAGAGGCTAAATTCTTTCTTTAAATGCACGGATCCTTTCTTTTTCACTCTCTTTCCAAGCCTCTGAGGTGTCTTGGGGGATGGGGAGGGATATCATTTAAAATAAGAATAGAAGTAGTATGGAGAGTATCCCAAACCTTTTCAGAACATAAGAGCATAAGAACATAAGAAGAGCCATGCTGGATCAGGCCAAATGCCCATCTAGTCCAGCTTCCAGTATCTCACAGTAGCCACACCAGATGTGTCCGGGAGCACACAAGACTAGATATCTGTCTCCTGATACCACTCCCCTGCATCTGATCCTTGAAGTACCCCGTTTTTCAGCCTGGAGATTTCACATCTCCATCATGGCTTGTAACCTGTGATGGACTTTTCCTCCAGGAATCTGTCCAATCCCCTTAAGGCATCCAGGCCAGATGCCTTCACCACATCCTGTGGCAGGGAGTTCCACAGACTAACAACACACTGGGTAATTTTTTTTCTTTTGTCTGTTCTCATTCACCCAGCCCTCAATCTGAGTGTATGTCCCCTAGTTCTGGTATTTTGTGAGAGGCAGAAGAGAGTCCTTCTATCCACTTTACTCATGCCCTGCATTATTTTGTACATCTCAATCAATCCCCGCTCAGGCGCCTTTTTTCCAGACTTAAGAGCCCCTTTCCTCATAAGGGAGGTGCCCCAGCCCAGTAATCATTTTAGTCACTCTCTTTTGCACCTTTTCCAGTTCCACTATGTCTTTTTTGAGATGCGGTGACCAGAATTGTACACAATACTCCAAGTGCGGCCTTACTATCATTTTGTACAAGGGCATTATAATGTCGGCTGTTTTCTTTTCAATCCCCTTTTTGATAATCCCTGACATGGAATTGGCCTTCTTCACCGCTGATACACATTGGGTAGACACCTTCATTGAGCTGTCCACCAGCACACCAAGATCTCTTTCCTGATCCGTCACAGATAGCTCAGAGCTCAGTTGATAGATAAAGTTTTGATTTTTTTTTTTTGCCCCAATATGCATTACTTGACATTTTGCTACATTGAAATGCATTTGCCATTTTGCAGGCCATTCCCCCAGTTTGGAGAGATCCTTCTGGAGCTCATCACAATCGTCTCTGTTTTTTACTACATGGAAAAGTTTCATGTCATCCACAAACTTGGCTACCTCACTGCTTATCCACATGCCTGTTTACATTTTCAAAGAATTCTAAAGGTGTGTCATGCAAGACGTACCCTTACAGAAACCATGCTGTGAAAATGCTAAAACTTTGCTGTAAAAAAACTGATCTCCTAAAAAATTTCTGTCAAGAAAGCTCATTGCTGACATAATATCTGAAACAGAAGTTTGTGAACGATGGGGGATCCCTCTGGGATTCTGAGTACTATATTGGTGAAGATGCCTTTCAGCATCTTCAGGAAACTTCAGCCCTATCATGGAAATAACTGCTAAGTTATATATGGTTACTTGTAGAGATGGGCACGAAATGCCAAAATGGGATTTTTTTTGTTTTTATGTTTTTGTTTTTTAAAATTGTTTTGGGGTTGTAAAAAATAAAATGATTTTTATTGTTGTTTTTTAAAAAAAGTTTGTTTCATTTTTTGTTTTTAATTTTTTTTAAAAACTCACGCCGAACAGCTGGCCTGCAGCCTGGGTCGGCATGGTTTTTTAATTTAATTTAATTTAATATAATTATTATGCCTACCAGCAGCCCGTGGGCTGGGTTGGCATGTTTTTTTATTTATTTTTATTTTTACCCACCACCACCACCACCTTATTGCACCCAATCAGGTGGGGGAAAGGGTAGGCTTTTAAAACGTTTTTCCCGCCGAAGCCCTACACTTCAGCGCGGGAAATGGCCTGTGGTTTCCCCCCGCATTGTGGGGGGAACCACTGGCTTTTCCCCATAGGAATGTATTGCTTCAATGCTTTCCTATGGGAAAACAAAAAATGAAACGAACAAAATGGAAATTTCCGTTTAGTTTCATTTCATCTTTCTTTAACAAAATGAATAACAAATAATGAAACAAATTAAAAATTCATTTTGTGCCCATCTCTAATGGTTAGGACATCCATTTTACGAGTACCTAGAGGCTCTAGATGTGTATTGCTGTTAGTGACAGATTAGGACTCAGAAGGCAAATCCCTGTTCAACCTGAAACCAGCTGGGGACTTTTAACACTCAAAAAACCTCAATAATAATAATAATAATAATAATAATAATAATAATAATAATAATAATAATAATAATAATAATAATAATAATAATAATAAAAGGAGAAATATAAAATAAAAAGAAGCATCTACCAGGCCCCAGGGGCTGCGCGGTTGGCGCTTGAGAAGAAAAAATGAATAATGAACAAAACAAACTGATGAATATTTTTTTAAAATTTGTTAAAAACAAAATGAAATGAACTGAACCTTAAAACAAACCAAACCAAAATGAATTGCCATTTTTTTGGTTCGTGCCCATCTCTAGCAACAATTATAGTACCAAGTTGCAGCAGACAAGTGAGATGGGTTTATGACTGCTATTTAAATTGGTCTCAGGGCTTCAGAACTCCAAAATCCCTTCTTCCACTGGAGTGTATATTCTGAAGTGACATGTATGGACATTTGTTTGCATGTAACTTGGGAACCAAAGTACACCCTCCTGTGCTTGCTGTAGGGATTCTTGGCAGTCACATTAGCAGAGTGGCAAGGTTGGCAAGTTAAGTAAGTTTATGGGTATGGATTAGAAACAGTGGCTCAGTATGTTCAAGCTAAGGTAAAATGGGGGGGGGGCATTTCATAATTAATGCTATCTTATGCAAAGCACAAGTTTACAGGCATATTCTGTTCAACACAAAAATAAATATTCGTGGAAAGCTCTATATATTCTCTTTGCTTTGTGAAGCTTATCTCACATGGCTGCAGGTACAGGATTCAAGCCATAGTTCTGATCCTGATGACTTAATGTTTGGAATAGCATCTCTGGGTAATATCAAATATAACTTATTGCTGTGAATTTTTATATACTGTATATATGTCTGAAAACCATATCTTCAATAATTTTAAATGAAGTTAGTATTTTGTAACTTTTAGTCCAAATCAGATATGTCATCTCTCCCTTGACTGAATATTCTTGAAGGATGCCCAGCATTAAAAAGATCATAGCATTCCATCATCTGAATGGAAAAGTCATGTATGAAAATAATATGGCAGGGCATTTATGAAAATGGTCTACCATATTATTATTTGCATTATCATGATTTTTGTTTTGCTGTCAGTAGAGATGGGCACAAAACGCCAAAATGGCATTTCGTGTTCATTATTTGGGCCCTGGGGCCCACTTCAGGTTGTTTCCATTTTTTGGGCCCCAGGGCACTGTCATGACTGGAGTGGGGAAGATCCCTTTGGGACCCCTGTTCCACCCCTCTGCATGCAGAGGGGTGGAACGGAAGTCTCGCCTTCCCCATGCTGGTCATGACAGCGCCCGGTGCTGTCATCCGGTGGGAGAAGGCGGAGGGTGGTCAGGAGGGGGCTGCGTTCTGGCCTCTGCATGTGGAAGCTGGATCCCAGACCCCTCTCGCCACCCTCCCTTGAGAGGAGACCAAGGGCTCTGCTCTGCTTGCACAGCCAAGCTCACGGTCTCCTCTGAAAGGACGAATGCTACCACCCAGTCATGGGCTGGACCCCTTTTAAAAATGGCCCAGTCGGCACCAGGGGATCCCCCTAGTGCCAATCGGGCCATTTGTAAAGGGGTCCAGCCCATGACAGGGCGGCAGGACCTCTCTGAAAATGGCCCCATTGCCAATGCAGGAGCTTCGCGCTGGCAATGGGGCCATTTTCAGTGGGATCCTCCTGAGCTGTCATCGGCTGGACCCCTTTATAAATGGCCCGGTTGGCACTGGGGGGACCCTCTGGTGCCAAATGGGCCATTTGCAAAGGAGCCCAGGGCATGACAGGGTGGCAGGAGGTCTCTGAAAATGCTAGGGAGGGCAGCTCGACCCCTGGAACAGCCCTCCCTAGCATTTTCACAGGACTCCTGCCAGACTGTTAGTGCCTGGAGTGCTTTAAACCTGGCCCAGTTGGTACCAGGGGGTCTCCCTGATACTGACTGGGCTGGGTTTAAAGGGGTCCAGGAACTGAGAGCCCAGCAGGAGTCCTCAGAAAATGGTGGAGAAAAGGGCGGGCTTTTGAAATCCTTTTCCAGCCAAAGCCAGCGCTACAGTTGATCGGCGGCACTGGCTTCTGGCGGAAAAAAGCCTGCAGTTTCCCCACATCAATTGGAAGGGAAACTCTCCCCATAGGAATGCATTGCTTCAATGCATCCCTATGGGAAAACGAAAAACAAAAAACAAACGGAACAAAGCAGAAATTTCCGTTTCTGTTTGTTTCCTGGCTCTTTGATGTGTCAGTGCGCTATTCGTTTCATTAGGTAATGAAACAAATAATGAATAACGGAACGAATAAAAACTTCGTTTCATGCCCATCTCTAGTTGTGAGATTTAATTATTTTTGATTGGTTAGGTTTTATTTGTCAATTTTATTATTCATTGTATTGTCCATGTCTTAACTTTTGTAAACTTCCCAGAGTGACCATTGCCCAGATGGTGCATTATAAAAATCAAATAGATAAATAAATAAATAAATAAATAAATAAATAAATAAATAAATAAATTGTTTCAATAAATCAAGTAAGAATAAAACAGGATAAAATCTAGAAGCTTCTTGGATTGATGTCTATGTATGCAGGTGTGGTGATAGCTATCCTATAGAAAACCTTCCAGTCAGCCAACCATTCCAGACAAAACTGTATAGAGATTTATTCCCTTGAAGAACACAACAATGTTCAAGAATGAACAAGATATCCAAGCACACGTATGTCTGTAGTGCAGCATATACTATGATCATTTAAAAACTGCATTGCTGTACTTACTCAAAATAGGGATGATTTGACAAGGTGGGTCATGTTGCCAGATCTACTGTAGCCTCTTCAGGGGATTTCCTTCAAAATTCTGCAAACATATATAAAATGAGAGGGAGAAATTTACAGTTGAGGCAATGTGAGGCTAATTTTTAATTACTTTTTCTTGAGGGGAGACTCATTTTATGGGTTGCTTTGTTGGTAAATGAGAGAAGATAAAACAGCCTTACCCTCAGCACTTGATTGTTCTGATACATAACCTATATTGTGGACAAGAAGCTACCCCTAGGACAGAACATGGAGAGACAGAATGGTTTCCTATAGGCAAAGTTGTCAAACAAGGATGCATTTTATCCTCTTATCTGTTTAGTCTGTACACGGAACATATCATATGGAAAGCAAGACTAGATTCAGACAGAGTAAAAATTTGTGAAAGAAGCATTAATAATTAAACATTAAGTTATGCATATGATACTATCTTGCTGGCAGAAAGCAGCAGCAACTTGAGAAGACTTCTGGTGGAGTTGAAAGGACAACGTGCCAAAGCATCAAGAGGAAGAAAAACACTCATGACTACAAATTAATTACACAGCTTTAATGCCAACAATGAAGAAACTAAAATAGTGGAAAAAATGGAATACTATACCTTGGTTCAGTCACCAATGCACATGGAGGCTACAACCAAGAAATGAAAAGAAAACCAGGACTTGGAAGGACAGCAATGAAGGATTTAGAAAAGATGATCAATGTAAAGATGTATCAATGAAGGTCAAGACCAAGGTCATCCACACTAGAGATGGGCACGACTTGAAAAAAAAATTTTTTTCGAGTTGTCGTTAGTCGGGCCAGTCCCATTTCGGGTCGTTTCCGGTTTTCGCGAAAATTCGCAAAAATTAGTTGGTTCATTTTTTTGTTTTTTCGTTGTCGTTAGTACTGGTTTTTTTTGGGGGGAGCGGGCTCCTGGAGGCACCTCTGTGGGGTGGGTGCCTCCTCTGGCCCGCTATAAAGGGAAAGTGGGCTCCTGGAGGCACCCGTGGGTGCCTCCTGCCACTAGGAAGGGGAAGCAGGCTCCAAGAGAGACCCCTCTACATGGGGGTCTCCCTTCCTCACCTGCTGCTGCTGCAAAATGCTATGCAATAGCCATATGGATATTGCATAACATAATGTGCAGACGTGAGACCAGTGTGAGAGTGATAGGGTCATACCCGCCCTTCACAAGGCTCCCGCACCACCATGTCTCACACAGAAGGGAATTGTACTTGCTGCGTGTAGTGCAATGCAAGCAAGTAGATCTGGCTTTAAGGTGGCTTAGTGCAAGAGCTAGGGTTAGGCTAGTGACGGGTAAGGTTACGGTGGGCTAGTGGGTTGCACCTCTGGGTGCCTCTCTGACCCACTAAGAAGACAGTCTGTGACATATGGGTACGGAGTCAAGGGGGTTAGGGTTAGGGCTAGGGCAGGTTTTAGGGGGCTTTTTGGCACATCCCAGAAGTCTCCATGGCCAAGTGGCCATGCGACTGGTGGGATGGCTCCAAAAATTTGCATGGTTGTCCACTCCCACATGGCTGGCCACTCGGCCAGCCCATCATTGCGCAGGTGTAAATAAAATAAAATAAAATAAAATCAATGGAGGACAGAGGAGGAGAGGAGAGACATTTTGTTGCAAGAAAAAACCCACTGCTACTGTGAAAAATCTGGCAGTTTATAAATTTTCGCGTGTTTCTGTTGTGCTTGTGTGTTTTTGGACCACGATTTCAAAAACAATATTGCGTTTGCCGCCCCATTTTGGATCCCCCGCCCGCACCGCATGGCATGGCGATGGCGACTCGCGGGTCCGGCTGCCCAGGACGGGGGGGAGGCGGGACCCCCCCTCCAGAAACCACCCCTCCGGTAGGTGCCCTGCGCCCTTAGTCAAGCAGGCATTTTTCCGCCTGCTTTTTTTGGCCCGGGAATGGGTGGGGGGAGAGTTTAAAAGTTTTTTCCTGTGCCGTCCGTGCCGCTTGCTTGCGCTTTAATTGCGGCGGCCGGCGGCGAGACTGGGCTTTTTGCTGGCTGCGAGCCTGCGGCGAGTCCCACCAGAGCAGCCCAGGACGGGGGATGAGGGGGGAGGCCGGGGACCTCCAGAAACAACCCCTCTGGTAGGTGCCCTGAGGCACGGCAGGCATTTTCCCGCCTGCTTTTTGGCCGGGAACCGGGTTTTTTTAACTTTTAAAAACTTTTTTTCTGTGCCGTGTGTGGCATCGCGCGATCTCGCGATGCAAGGAACGAGCACGACAAATCAGACCAAAATTGTTCGTTCGTCGGTTCGAGCTCGAAGTCTGGGGGAGTAATTCCCGTTACCGTTTCCGTAGAGTAACGGAACCGAGTAACGGAAACGGAAACGGAAATACCGCTAAGTCGTGCCCATCTCTAATCCACACTCTTGTATTCCTGATAAGTGGACCTGGGTATAATCGGCATACTGGTGGCAGTTAACCCCAAAAATCCTGATAATCTCCCCCAGTGGTTTCATATGGATGTTAAATAACATAGGAGACAGAACAGAGCCCTGGGGGACTCCACAGGTCAGTAGCCATGGTGTCCAACATGAAGCACATAACACCACTTTCTGCGTTCTTTCCTGCAGGAAGGACTGGAGCCACTCTAATGCAGTGCCCTCCAATTCCCATTTCAGATATCTAAATCCAGAGGGGATTGGTAGAGGGGAGCATTGTTGTTTAGTTTAATTTTAATTTTAATATATGTTTTGTATTTGTATTTTCTATTTTCTATTGTTTTATAAAATTTAATAAAAAGTTGCCAACATATATATAAAACCAAAAATATACAAATGTTTTTGGATTTATGTATATATGTCTTGACAAATCAATACATGTTATTGTTACAAAAAATCTAAATAATTTAACTATTGGACCCAAGTGCCCTCAAGACGATGTAACTCCTGCAGGGAGCCAGGAGACATTCAAAGAGGGACATTCCATCACAATGTGAGGTAAAGTGTGCAGGACATACCTCCAGTCACAATCATAATTATTGGCCAGCCTCCATTTATGTTTCCAATATTGGCATCTGCTGTGGTTAGTTCAAATCTGCTTAAGCTCTATCCAGTTTTTCTTTATGAAATCAGAATCATAAGGGCATTGTATTGGGTTGGACACTAAAATAAACAGATCTGGGTTAGAAGTTGTCTTCTGATCTGTGGTACACGTGGAGAGGGTTGGACTGTAACTTGTCCAAGGCAACAAATGAAACTTGATCCAGTGACATTAAACCATTTGGTTCTCTGGGTCTGCTGATGGAATCACATCACTGGATCCTATCTTTTATATATACTATTAAGGCCCTCTACAATTTTGCTTCAATTCAGAGTGCATTATTTGCCATCTTCCTTTCTTTGATGATCATGCTGTCTGTCCTGGGCTACATGTCTTTGGACGGAACCTCATATTAATTCTTGGCCTGGACTGTTTTCTCTATAACAGTAGCCTCCACATGGACTAGATCTTTCCCAAGAATTGGCTTTACCAGCAGGGTGAAGTCATCTGGACCAACTAACAATTCACTAACTGCCTTCCCCTGCGGGCTTCTCCTTCTGCGGCTGCACACTGTGGAAGGATGTGATTCTGGCATGCTCTTGTTCTGCTTGCAGCTATATTTCTCAGGAGGCAGCAGTGGGGTGTGAGCCCCTTCTTGACATCAGAGCTAGTTGCACCATGGCCAGGGCGGCTGCTCTCGGATGCCAGTGTTGTCTTCACTGTGTCGGGTGGCTGGTGTTGGCGGCACTGTGTTGGAGGGGACGAGGCAGTGTTTCCACCCATTCGCCTCACCCTGACCTTCCTCTTTGCTTGTCTTTGGGACGGCGGAGCTCCTTGAACACCACCACCATTCTGTCTCTGGAAGATTGCCTCGAGTGTGAGGGTTTTTTTTTGTGCTGGAGCACAGCAGAGAGGCCTGAGCCAAATGGAGGGGGTGGCAGAAGGAGGGGGTGAGGCTCTTCCCACTTGCCCCCTCCCCTCTTTTCCAATGTTGGCCATTTTTTTAGGACTCTGATCCGGCCACCAGCGGTGTCTGGGGCAGTGGACTGGCCCGCAGTTTGAAAAGTGTGAGGACCCCTGCTGGAAATAAACCACAGGTTTGAGTTTAAAAAAGTTTAGGGGATGGCCTGTTAGTGATCACTCACTCATAGGTTTGACATAAGTTGGAGGTATTTCGATCACATGTAACAACAACAACAACCAAGCCCCAACAACAAAAAAGGATGCCAATATTTGTATGAAAGACAAAGAGAGAATAATTTTGTCTCTCATATAGGATCATCTGTGGTGTTACAATGAAGAAAACATGGAAAATATTAGCTCGCCAATTACAATTTGATCCATTTGCCCATGCAAAAACAACTATATGGGGAAATCCAATATTAAGAATTGAGAAAAAGCCCTTTATGTGGAAAAAGTGGGCAGAATGTGGTATATTTACCTTAGATCAATTAATAGGCATAGATGATGATTTTCTACCTTTTGCCATTTTACATTCTAAATATAACCTATCTGCAAATATACAATGGCAATATCTTCTTCAACACCTTTTGGTGTCTGTCTTTGGCCCATCTGCAATGAGTGCTTCAGAACCACCAGGACTTTTAGAGGTAATTATTGGATCAAATGAAAAACCTAAACCAATAACTATAATCTATAAATATTTAATAGATTTTTATAAAATAGATATTCAAGATGTTTGGAATAGGGAATTGGAAAATGAAATACAATACAAGTTAAACAATGGAAAGTTGTATTGGACTCTATAAAAGATGTTTCCTTGGATTTGAAATTGAGACTAATTCAACAAAAAATAATATTCAGTATATATTGGACCCCACAACGACTGTTTAGAAAGAAATTGATAAATTCAGACAGATGCTGGAGATGCAATAGTATAAATGCTTCCTTAATACATATGCTTTGGAAATGTCCAGTAATATACCTATTGTGGATGGAAGTTCTTGCCTATATTAATAAAGTTTTTGGGAAATATCTGTTATTTGAGGATATTCATGTTATCTTAAATTATATCCCCACTGTATTGGGTCTAACTAAAGGTCAACGAAACTGGATTTTGAGAGCTTTCATGGTAGCAAAAAGACTTATATTAAAGGCCTGGAAGGATAACCATCCTCCACCCTTCACACAATGGTCAGAAGATCTGCGACAACTAGCCTCATTTGAATGAATATCCTATAGAAAGCAACTACGAGAGGATATCTATATAGATATATGGAAGCCCTTTATTGACTCATTGTAATATATAAGGCAATTTGTAATGGATGTATTATATGATCTTATGATGTATTGACCTTTGCTTTTTGTCTTCTTGTTTTTGTTTCTTTAAATGTTTTTTCTTTAATGCAGTTTATGTTATAGTATTATGTTAAATTTTCAAAAAGTCAAAAATAAAAAGTTTTAAAAAGAAGAAGAAGAAGAAGGCAAGTTTGTTTTACAAGGTATTTTCTTGACCTGAATCCTAATGTAGATATACAGTATCCTGGTGTGAATGTCATTGTAAAAACCATGGAGGGAAATGCAAGCAGCAACTTGTTTTAACTAGCAGTGATTAAACTACTGTGATTTATACAATGACATTTTATGTCATTGTAAATCCTCTAGCGGATTCTGGGCGTTGATTCTGTTCTACCTATTAGGAGGAAATTGCTTCTGCTGCTTTCTGTTTCTTAGTTCGAGATAGGAAGTACAGTACAGTATTTCAAATCTCTCTGAGAAGTGTCTTCTTCTGGATCATTACCAAGCTTGTCTTTGAGATGGAGGGGGGGGAGTGTACGAAGCTAAGCGGTGATGAGGTAGTGGGAAAACATCCAAACAGAATCACCATTTCATCACCACCTAACAGCGTCCTCCCTCCATCTCTCTCACACACACATGCATATATACTAACAATTCTTGCATTTTTGGAACCTTGCCAATTACTAAAGTATGAATGATGACCAGAGCTGACCCCCCCCCCTACCTGGTAGAAATCATCTTGCCTTGGTACCAGAGGTTGACCTAAAAGTGCAGCACATCCCTGAATATTATTTGTGTAACTCTTGAGAAAATGAAAGGAATTTATCAATTTTTGACAGACATTAAATCATAAGACTAGCTGCTTGTCCATGGACTAAGGCATTCATAATTTATATTTTTATCTTCTGTGTTTGCACATCTCCAAAAGCATGAAAGAATAATGTCTATCTAATTGGGGGATGTAGTGACAATCAAGTAATTCCTCTTCTGTAATTTCTTTGAATTGAAAACACCTGCTTCTCTGTAGATTTTGCTAGTCATTTACATATCTGAGAAATCTGACCAAGAGGAATTTCAGCTATGCTTTTCATACCTCTTTTGTGCCAAAGTAAAAACGGAAGTGCCCAACTATTTTAAGCAATAGGAGGCATAATATTCTTCAGCCAATATTTTAATTAGACAGTGTTTTAGCTGTACTCATGAGCAGCAGAGTTTTATAATTTTGCACAGTATGTCAATTGTTTTAACCTATATTGTATTTTATTGTTTTAATAGTCATATCGTTTTATTGTCTTATAGTTTTAACTTATTGTTGTACGCCGTTTTATTGTTTTATAGTTTTAACTTATTGTTGTACGCCGCCCTGGTGGTGGGGGGCTAAAAATCTTGTAAATAAATAAATAATAAATATTACAAAGCACATTAATCGTAACCAAATGGAAAAAATAGCTTAGATTTGCAGTGTGAGGAGCCAAAGGCAATTTCATCATCATCATTTGTTACCATCAGTGTGCAATTATAGTATTTTATAATGGCATGGATTTTTTTGTCCATGTGCCAATAACTAGAGGTCCAGGACACTATGTTTAGATTCCTGTCCATAGCCAATAAGAAGAATTATTGTTATTACAACCTCACAGACTACCAGTCCATTTCTGGAGAGAACTCAAAGTGCTGCTTTTTCCATATAAAGCCCTAAATACCTTGGCTCCAGACTATTTGAGGGACTGCATAGCAGCTTCCCCTGGCTTTGAGATCTTTGGAAGAGGTCTTCCTCTCAGTCCCACCATTCTCACAGGCACACTTGCTGTAGATAGAAGAGAGGAGCATCTCAGCACTCATTTGGGGGAACAAAATACACCACATACCTTGTCCTCATGGCAGGCCCATAGGCACTCACTCTTGAGTATTAGAATCCTCTGGGGCCCTAAGTTGATATGGATGGTGGAAGCCGCTGCCACCACCACCCTGTGATGCTAACTTGGGGGTGGAAAGAATGGAAGACTGCTTCAGTACTAGTGAAGTCTTGGTGAATTCTTGGTTTGTTTGTTGCCTGTTGATTCCTCTTCTCCTAGTACAATAAACCCGGTTGTCGTTGGGGAAGGGAGGCAGGAGTGGAGGAGGGGCCACCCACTGACTAAGGGAAGTTAGTCAGAGAACACATTGGTCTATAACAGGCATGTTCAAACTTTGGCCCTCCTGATGTTTTGGACCACAACTCCCAGAATTCTAAGCTTAGATTGCCAATGGCAAAGGACTGTGGGAGTTGCTGTCCCGCACATCTGGAGGGCCGAAGTTTGGGCATGCCTGATCTATAATCACTTTTAAAATAATGGTATTTAATAGTGGCATCTTAAAACATGTAACTGTTTTTATTTGTGCTTTTAAAACCATGTCCAGCCACCTTGAGTCCCTCTACAGGGAGAACGTTGGGATAGAAATTTAAAAAACTACATATAAAATGTGTTGAAGGGCTAGGGAATAACAAAATAAGCAGAAAACATTGGCAAAATAGACATGTTTAGGAAGTTTTAACTGCAAACTATGTCATTATTAATAAGACCTGAGATAGGTTTATACATGCATGATGTGATGCACATAATAGCACATAAGCACATACTTAGAAATGATCTAAGTTCATGCATCTAGTTTGAGAGATGTTTATTCTGAGCACTGGCTAAAAAGCAATTTCATAAAGGTATGCTACATAAGGCTGGTGATGTCATCAGCTGCAGTCATCTTATGGTAGTTAAATGTATCTATTCCCCCCCCCCCTTAAGTTTCCAAAGCTCGTTTTAGGGAAACCTTGGCATGGGAGATGGAGGAGCCACAACATTGCCACAGCTAGTTGTGGCCATGTCAACAGTCTTACACAGCATAATTTTATGCAACTGAACTTCAATCACTAAAACTATTTTAAATATTTCAAGATCTTACATACAACATTCTAAACCTGGGTGGGTGGTCGTCATACTTTGCTTGGAATAAAGTGTTCTACGAAAATAAAGGTTAAAGGTGGGGGATATATAAGCATTTGGAATAGTTCAAATTATGGGCAGCCTTGAGCTATACGTCTATTTCTACCCAGTCTTTGAAGGAAAGCCCCCACGATGCAACTGAACAAATAACATAGAAAACAAAGCATCTGATTGATTCATAGAAGGGGTTGAGGACAGAAGCATACAATACTGATTAATAATAAAGGTACCATCTCTAGGTGGGATTTTGTAGCTTTCTAATACATTTGCCCTGTGATTCAAATGCACACCTACAGTCTGTTTTCTATGTCACTGTATGTTTATACACATTTGAGTCTGAATGTTGCAGTGGAATGCAGCGAGAATAAGGTGGCAATCAAGTTGGTGTCTAAGGCAAGCAAATGTGCATGGTCAATAAAGGAAGGAGAAGAAACCAAAAAGAGCATTCCCTGCCTTCAGCAAAAAAATGGGATTTGGATTCTTTTCAAGAAGATGAGATGCCCACTGGCAGGGCTGTGAAGAGCATGGTGTTGTGTGCACGTGTGTTCTCTACTTGTTTCACAAATCAGAGGTCTACATTATGCATTATTCTGCTGCCACCATTTTTATTATTAGGAGGACCAAGTGTGGTATTTGAAAATATGGAATCTCACTGTCTTTTCTTTCAAGACAAATAAGAATGGTTTATTATTGTAGTACAACGAATTAAGACGTTCATGCTTTTTGGTATATACAGTATGTAACATGTAATAGACTCTTCAGGTTAAACTACTTCATATTTTTCAAATAACAAGTCCCTATCATCTCTATCAGTTCCTAACTCTACACCCTCTCTTTACATCTGCCAGGCCCTATCTGGCTCTTTGAATACTATAAGCCTCTGAAACTTGCTGAATTTCAGCTTCCATCTTCTGCGGCTTGGTCACTTTCTCATAGCAGCTGTCCAGCTCCTGCCGCAAAGACCAGTTCTCGTCAGAGAGCATCTCCACCATCTGCTGGGCTCTCTGGACAAGGAAGAAGGGGTTGACAGCCATCGGCTGAGTCCTGGGCAAGATGGAGTAGCAATCCCCTGGCTAGTGGAGCTGGGGCAGTATCTGCTGGGGCTGAGGGGGATGCCCGAGACCAGCTGGCAGTGCCGGTAGAGATCTCCCTGGTGGGTGGGGTTGGGCAGGAAGGGGAGCTGGGCTCTTGGCAGGGAGAAGGGGTGAGCCAGGCTGGGGGTCAGCTGGTGCTGTGAAGGGGACAGTCTGGAGGTAAGCAGTGAATGGAGTAGCACCAGCGAGGCCATGTGTGGCCTCACTAAGTCACATCATAGGCGTAGATTATCTCAAGGAATGAGGGAGGATTTGACAGTTTGGTTGTCGTTTTTAGAGAATTTCAATGGGATTTCATTTTGGAGGGAGGAACGTTACTTGGGCTCTGAGTTCCAGGTGTGCACTGATGCATCCGGGGATCATGGTTGCAGGCTGTACTCAGGGGCCGTTGGAGTGCAGGAGTGTGGCCTTAGGAATGGTAGGAGAGGGGGGTCACCCAGGATCTTACTTTTTGGATCTTACTGTTTCCCCCATTGTTGCAGCCCTATGGCTTTGGGCCAAGACATGGGAAAATTCCACAGTCACATTCTGGTGTGATAATCAAGCAGTAGTTTTTGTTGTTAATTCCTTTACCTCGAGGTCTGAAAGGATTATGAGATTAGAGAGGGCATTTACTCTTCGGTGCCTCCCCTTTAATGTAGTTTTTTGCATGCAGCATGTGCCAGGATTGGACAATGTTCTAGCTGATGACCTGTTCCGCCAATAGACTGGTCGGTTCAGGGTGCTGGCTGCAGGAATGCAGGAGTGGCCCAAAGTTTTTCCAATGGAAGTGTGGCACCATGGCGGATGAAAGTAAACAGTGCAATTGCTTCAGCAGTGATGCCCAGCACCCGATGAACTTATGGGACTGCATGTGAGGATTTTTTCTCCTTTCATGTCAAGGAAAAGTTGGATCTCATTTGGCCAGCACCAGTAGACCATATGTTGCATGAAAAGGAGTTGGCAACTACTTCTGTTAGGGGCTGGATGTCTGCCTTGTTCTTTTATAGTAAAGCCAGGGGTTTGCCCAAATTTATATCAGACTTTCAGCTACGTAAAATGATTGAGGTTTGGAGCAAAAAGCGTGGGGCTGTTCCAGACAGGAGAAGTCCCATATCTCCATCCATGTTGCTTAAGTTAGTTCCGGTTTGGCAGGTGGTTTGTAAGGATGCATATGAGGTGGCCTTGTTTGAAGCTGAAACCCTCGTAGCATTCTTTGGCACATTTAGGGTTAGCGAATTGGTTGTTGCAGGAAAATCTGATGCATCAAGGACAGCATTGCAATTTCAGGACTTGGAGATCTTGGAAGATCGTATGGTCCTGAGGCTGTGTAGATCTAAGACCAATATTAGAGGGAGGTGTTGCTCTGTTTCCTTGGGGAATTGTATCCCATGGAGGCTATGATTAAGTATTTGGCAGTGAGGGGTTCAGTGGCAGGGGATCTGTTTCGACATGGTGATGGTCTGCCATTGACAAAATACCAGTTTTGGAAGGTTAGTTCAGTGGCGTTGAAGGAGGCAGGTAGTGTGGACTGGTAGTTTGGGACACATTCTTTCAAAATTGGAGCAGCATCTACAGCTGCCACTATGGGGTACAATGTAGAGACCATAAAAGGGTGGGTCATTAGAAGTCCACCAGGTATCATTCTTATGTGCGCACCTTGCCCATGCAGTAGGTTCTGGTGCTGTTCTTTTCTTCTCCAGTTGGGCCTCTTGCTTGAGTTCAAGTTTTGATTGCTGGCCTTAGCTTTATCTTTTGGGTGGCCAAGTTTGCAGCACATTCTTCTATCCTACTATTCCCCCCCCCCCCCCGGAATGTTACTATTTGCTGTGTTAATAAAATGGGCCCCATTTTTCCATCCAAACTTTGTGTCTTGCCTCATTACTCAGGGCTGGATGGTCAAAGTTCCTTCATTCAGACTTCTTATTAGCCCAAGCATTTTCTGCATGCAGTACTAGAAATGAAAACTCTTTCTTTCTTTCTTTCTTTCTTTCTTTCTTTCTTTCTTTCTTTCTTTCTTTCTTTCTTTCTTTCTTTCTTTCTTTCTTTCTTTCTTTCTTTTCTCTTTCTTTCTTCTTTCTTTCTTTCTTTAGCTTTCTTTACATTCTTTCTTTCTTTTATCTCTTATTGCCTTTCTTTCTCCTTCTTTCTTTCTTCTTTTTTCCTCTTATGGCTCCGGACTTTGCAGACAATTAACTGCGACCCCGCCCACTTTAGCGCGACCCAGAGCACTTTTCTTATACCTGCTTTTTGATGGTGAAAAAATTTTGATGCGGAGAGTGCCTGAGCTCTCCTCGCTGGGAGGAAAACTAAGACATCCCTGTAGCTGACCTTACAGACATGTTCTCCTGTCTCTGTATCTTCTTATAGTTTCAAAAAGCAGCAACATTTCCCCAAAGAAGGCAAAGGGTACCTTTGATTTAAAGGAGGAGGGGAAGGTTGACATTAACCTCAGAATGGGAAAAATTAAGACTATATATACACTTCTCCTCTTTTATCTCCTTATTGCCTTTTTAATGCTAAGGTCTATCCTCATCTAAATAGAAATTTAAGTTCAAGTCCCTGACTATGGGCGTTTATACATGACCCCTAAGCTCCGCCGCAAATGGCTGCAAGCTCCGGACCTTAAAAATGTTTACCCACCAGCTCCGGACTTTGCAGACAATTAACTGCGACCCCGCCCACTTTAGCGCGACCCAGAGCACTTTTCTTGTACCTGCTTTTTGATGGTGAAAAATTTTGATGCAGAGAGTGCCTGAGCTCTCCTCGCTTCTTTCTGTTGTTTTTCTTTTGCCTCTGCCCCTTAAAGAGGAACCAGGAAGTAAACGGAGGTCGGAGCAACTTCCCCCAGCACCGGAGGTAAGCCTTTTATTCTTTTGTCTCTGTCTAAGGCTTTTTTCCTCCTCCCCCCCCCCCCCTCACACAGACAGAACAAAGAAGTGTGGAGCGGGTGGGGACGGAGGAACAGCAACGAACCCTCAAGATCTCTGGTCCGAATTTAAGGGACCAGCGGATCTTAGGGGTCTTGTAAAAAGGCCCTATTTGAAATGAAACAAAAGCAAAAACAGGACTAAGCCCATTAGCAAAAGGAAATTTCCAAAATACAGATGAATTTGACTGAACGTGTAAAGAGTATATAACCATGGGGACAACTACCTTTGTACTTCTGGTGTTTCTGGATGTTGCTAATATCAAAACCTGTGGTTCATTTAAGCTCTTCTGCACTACTACTGATTAAAGGATATATAAGGATTAGTGTGGCTAGTATTATGGTGTTGCCATGTGTAGTCAGGATAGAAGCTAAGATGCAAAAAAAGGAGCAGCCAATGTTTTGGTAACTTTTCCTTTTAAAAATTCTCTCTCTCTCTCTCTCTCTCTCTCTCTCTCTCTCTCTCTCTCTCTCTCTCTCTCTCTCTCTCTCAATAGGTTTATCAAGTACAGAGCTTCAAGTAGCTGTTGTTGTTGATGTTTTTTTTTGGGGGGGGGGATTATAGTATTCCGAAACCCCCAGACACCTTGGTCACTAGCATCAGAATCAAACACGATAAATAAGTAAGAAATATGAAAAGAATTGCACTTGGCATATCCTCTTCCTCTGCATACTCAACCTGACATTTAGCCCTCATCGTCATTCTAAAATATGTTTCACATGGATTTTTTTAAAACATTCATTTACAAATTGGCTGCATGTCGTTCCAGTAACTAATATTTTAATAGAAATAGGTATTGATTTATAGGTTTTGTTTTTCTCTTTGCTCAATTCAACAGCAAGGATCGCATTTTGCTATTATGGTGATAAAAACTTCACAGATAATTAAATGCATGAAATCCTTATGGTGCAGCTTTCTTTAGGCTTTAAACTTTATAAGGAAGTAGAGATGGGCACGACCAGGAAAAATTACGTTTCGAGTTGTCGTGTGTTGGAGCCGGCCCGGTTCGGCTTGTTTCTGTTTTTCGTGAAATTTTCCAAAAATTTGTCATTTCGTTTGTCGGTTTTTCGTCTGTCATTAGTACTGGTTTTGGGGGGGGGCTCCTGGAGGCACCTCTCTGGGGTGGCTGCCTCCTCTGGCCCACCATGAAGGGAAAGCGGGCTCCTGGAGGCACCTCTCTGGGGTGGGTGCCTCCTCTGGCCCGCTACAAAAGGGTATGCATAGCCAATTGGATATGCATACCATTAAGTTGCAGCAGTAGCAGGCAGAGGCACCTCTCTTTCGGGTGCCTCTGTGACTCACTGCCTGCCTGCATACGGTGCACTTGGGCTGGGGAACGAAGTGAGAGAGGACCCCTACGGGCGCCCTCTGGCTCACTAAGAAGGGAAGTGTACTGCCTGTAGTGCAATGCGAGTACACATCTGGCTTACTGGTTAGGGGTTAGCGCAAGGGCTAGGCTTAGGATTACGGGTAAGGTTAGGGTGAGTTACTGGGGTGCACCTCTGGGTGCCTCTCTGACCCACTAAGAAGGACAGTGTACTGGCGTATGGGTTCGGGTTCGGGTTAGGGTTCGGGTTCGGGCTAGGGTTAGTGGCTTTTTATGCCCGACTGGCACATCCCAGAAGTCTCGGTCAAAACCTGGCCAAGTGGCCATGCAATTGGTGGAATGACTCCAAAAATTTGCATGGTCCACTCCCATGGCCAGCCCATCATTGCGCAGGTGTAAAAAAATAAAAATAAAAATAAAATAAAATAAAATCAATGGGAGACGTTTTGTTGCAAGAAAAACCCACTGCTGCTACTGTAAAAATTCAGGCAGTTTTAAAATAGCTATTTTCACATGTTTCTGTGGTGCTTTGGTGTGTTTTTGGACCACGCGATTTCAAAATAAATATTGCGGTCGCCCCATTTTAGATACCCCGCCCGCACCACATGGCATGGCGACTCGGTGAGACGACGAGGATGCCCCCCACCAGAGCAGCCCAGGAGAGGAGGGGGGGGAGGCCGGGAACCCCTCCCCCCAGAAACCACCCCTCTGGTAGGTGCCCTCACTCAGGCAGGCATATTTTCGCCTGCTTTTTTGGCCGGGGATCGGGTTTTTTTTTAAACTTTTTTTCTGTGCCGCGCTGCTTGGCGAGTTGGCGTGGCGACTCGATGAGGATGCGCACTTTGCGCAGCCCAGGAGAGGAGGGGGGACCCCCCCCCCCAGAAACCACCCCTCTGGTAGGTGCCCTCACTGAGGCAGGCATATTTTCGCCTGCTTTTTTTGGCCGGGAATCGGTTTTTTTATTTTATGTTTAAAACTTTTTTCCTGTGCCGCTTGGCATCGCGCGATCACTGCGATACCATGAACGACAACGACAAATCAGACCCAATTTTTCTTTAGTCGGTTCAAGTTTGAGTTCTGGCAGAGTAATTGTCGTTCTTCGTTCCGTTACGTAACGGAAACGAGAAACGGAAATGGAAATGAGAATTTCGCCAAGTCGTACCAATGTCTATAAGGAAGAGAACATGTTAAAAATTCTATCACTTAAACAGTAGAATAGAAGCATAACATATTGTGATCAGATCCATTAAATTGCATTCTTGCACAGACAGGAGGAAAATGGCTTTCACATTATCAAGGAGTATTTCTTTGACTAATTCAGTGTACTATACAATATCTGTAATATAATCGTGTCAATTGAATAAGAGACCTCATTTAAGACATGCTATTGAATTACTAGCAATGGTGGCCAGAGGCTAGGAGTGTTCTTCTATGCAATTCCTATTTCCAGACTCCAGACTGTAATTCTAAGAATATAAGTTATTAACTGCACCTACTTGCCTGCCAATCTTTTGATCTCCCCTTCCTTTTTGAAAAAAAAAACAAATCTACATTTCATGAGGAAGATGTCTGTGAAGATTCTCAGTCATCCAGGTGAGGTTATCTGGAAATTGAACCATGGATACTGGACTTCTTTTTTTGAGAGATCATAACATTTTACTACTCATCCAAGCAGCTTCATCAGTCGATTCATAAGGAAGAGTTAAAAGATTATTATGGCTAAATCATTAACAACACTTTTACTACACTGCAGACACTAACCTGGGAGGAAGTCCTGTCAAATGCAGATAGACCTATTTCAGAATAGCCACTTGTATTTTTACTTTCATATAGTAAGCCAAATTGGCCATCTTAGATTCATTAGCATAGACCAGTGGTTCTCAACCTGTGGGTCCCCAGATGCTTCTGGACTGCAAGTTCCAGAAGCCTCTACCACTCGCTGTGCTGGAAGGGGTTTCTGGGAGTTGCAGTCCAGGAACATCTGGGGACTTTCAAGTTGAGAACCACTGGCATAGACCTCAGTGGAGAACTGCAGCTAGTGCAGACGTCACTGCAGGTATTTAGTGCTGCATACTGGTCATTTGACTGGGGATATGCCTGCCAAAGCCTATGCTGACTTCTTTATATTTGGCAGTTGGCAGCTGAAAGTTACACTGAGGAATTTTTTAATTCATTAAAAAGAATTAAACAAGTATTATATTAAATAGATAACAAAAATAGTATTAAAACACATTTAAAACAACAGGGCACAACTATTCATTTTAAACCTCAGATCACATGAATTTTAATGACCAGTCCTGCTTTTCATGAAAGAGAATGGAAGAATGGCTTGTTCCACTTCCCTGCCCCCCCACCCTAATTTGAAAGAATCTAGGCTACAGGGCTAAAACATTGATCTTCAAAAAAGATATTTCAAATGCAAAAAACCCCCACATTATAAGAACAGTATGCCTGCTACAGGCTTGCCAACAGGATGTTCATAAAATCAAAACTATACACATTCCTAGGCAGGGGAGTCCCATTTGTACGAACACTACAACACAAAAAATAATTGGTGGGTGGCTTTGAAGTGGTGAAAAAACACTGATCCAAGGCATAGTTATTTGTTGTTCTCCACATATATGTAGAATCATCCCCAAACCACTGTCCAATCATGGGCCCCATCTCAGCCCACATACTGTGCAAGCTTTCCCAAAGGGTCAAGCAGCATATGCTCCCTTTTCTTACCCCTTGCCTCAGCAGCATTGGTGGCTGACCAGCATGAGGGTAGGTGGTGATCAAAGGACAACCCTTCAATTGCAATGGTTTTACAAGCTAATGTAGCCTTGTCAACTGATAAAGCACGGCTTTATCTGTTGCCCATCAATAACATATATTCTGTTTTATGTCACTTTAATTTTTAATTCTAATATTATTATATTTACAATATTTTTATGTTTATTTTATTGTGTAGATTATATGTGTTCCATGTTGCAATGTATTGTATTCATCAATTGTTGTTAACCACCCAGAGTGGCCTCGCTGCCAGATGGGCAGTATAAAAATCCATTAAACAAATAAGTCAAATACATAAATTTAGAATGGATTAAAGCTTTTCCCAGGAGGACACATATACCAACCAAAATACTGTACGATCTGACTACTACACCACTTCAACCCAATTTCAAAAACCCTGATCCAGCTACTGATTTGCTTTCAACCATGCTTTTAGGCACCACTCCACCCACCTTGTCACTGTACAGCAGGCATGTCCAAGACCTCCTGATGTTTTGGACAACAATTCCCATAATTCCAAGTCTGTATTTCCAATGGCAAAGGACTGTGGGAGTTGTGGTCCAAAACATCTAGAGGGCCAAAATTTGGACATGCCTGCTATACAGTTTTAAAAGGACTTGTTGGAAAACAGCCGTGACAATTGTTTTGTGTTTGGGTGAGAAGTTGTTAACTGCTTAAAGAAGTAGTCAGGTTTTCCTGCTTGGTGTCTGTCTGTGAATGGCTGTGAGCACAAAACAATCTTCTGCAGACCATCTTGACTGCTGCCCATGGTGTCATCAACATTCAGGCTGCCATTTACTATGTCACCCCCTTTCCTGCTGGCAAAACAGGCACAATGTTCACCAGCAATATCAGGTCATTTCCTGGAGTTTTGAATTCTGGATACAAAAGCACAATACCCCTCATTAATAAGTTGGAGATTCTTTGAAGAATTAAGTACATCGAAATATCTCAGTGATTTATTTATTTACTTATTTATTGAGCTTATATACCGCCCGTCTTACCGGGGGAACTCCAGGCAGTTTACAACAAAAAAATATAAACAGAATCAAACAGCAAATAAAACAATTTAAAAACAGGAATAATCAAACAGGACAATTAATAAATAGCAGATGGCGGGTAGAGAAAAAAAAATATTTACTAGTCACCGAACGCCTTTTGGAAAAGCAGAGTTTTTAATGCCTTCTGAAAGGCTGGCAGGGACTCTGCAAGGTGCACTTCGCTGGGGAGGTGGTTCCACAGGGTAGGGCCATCCACAGAGAAGGCTCGGGTGCGGGTGGAAGTCTTCCTAACCTCTCTGGACGTGGCAACCTGCAGCATGTGCGCCCATGACAACCTGGTCGGTCAGGCCGATGTTGACTGCTGGTCGATCCGCTCTGCCAGATAGTCACGTCCCAGGTCATGGAGAGTTTTATAAATTAAAACCAAGACCTTGAATCTGATTTGGGACACAATGGGCAACCAATGCAGACGAGCCAGGACTGGGGTGATGTGGTCGAACTGGCGCACACCCACCACCAGCCTGGCCGCGCATTTTGTACCGGCTGCAGTCGCCGAAGGAGAGTCACGGGCAACCCCGTGTAGAGCGCATTGCAATAGTCTAGTCTCGAGATCACCAGCGCTTGCACAACTGTCCTGAGGGAGTCCCCAGCTAGGTAGGGATGAATCTGGGCTATGCGATGAAGATGGAAAAAGGCAGTCCTGGACACAGCGGCCACCTGGGCTTCCATAGTGAGCGCTGGGTCCAGGACCACGCCCAGATTCCGGACACTGTCCGAAGGCTGGAGGGAAACACCCTCCAAGGTGGGAAAAGGGCCTCCATAACCAGATGGGGAAGTTCCAAAGAACATAACCTCAGTCTTCTCAGGGTTGAGTTTGAGTCTGTTGGCCCTGGTCCATTCCATGACTGCGCCCAGGCACTGGTTGAGGGTCTGGACAGCCTCATCTGCAGCGGTGGAAAAGGAGAGATAGAGCTGCGTGTCATCAGCGTACTGATGACAGCAGACTCCAAATCTCCTTATGACCTCTGCCAACGGCCGTACATAGATGTTGAACAGCGTGGGGGAGAGGGACGACCCCTGTGGAACCCCACAAGGGAGTATCCAAGGAACAGACAGCTTCCCCCCCCATGCTGTACCCGCTGGGGACGGCCCTCCAAGAAGGACCAGAACCAACTGTGGACAGTGCCTCCGATCCCATCAGTCCCTAGGTGATCCCTTGCCTTCAAGCATGAGTGCATCAGGATCACTGTTTTGGTTTGAGTTTTGCTGAACCTTTATACAGTATCTGCAAGTTGTCTAAGCCATCTGCGCAAAACTAGAATCATTTCCATTTAGAAAGGAAAGTGCACACATGCATGCAGACACAATATGATAGGTTGATTGTTTATAAAGGTGAGAAAAAAAAACCTTTCCCGTGCTTCACATTGTTTGTGGTAAACATTTCATGCCTAATTCTTGTTTTCATTCTCCCCTCTTGCTCACAGATCCTGGAAGGGGAAAAATCACCCTCTTGCAGTTCAAGGAGGAATAACTTTGCAGCTTCTCCTCATCACGTGTGAGGACCAGGTAAGTGTGGGTTTGATATTCTTACATGGTAGCAAGAAGATGCTAGCATTTGACCTGCCCATGCTCAGGACCAGAAACTCTCATACAGGGATGTGGCAGTGAAGGAGAATTTGAATTAATAAGCAACCCAAAGGCAAAATGGCAAGGTGAATCTAGCAAGCCTTCCACACAGCTTTTTTTATTTATTTTTTTTGTAATTCTGAGCACAAGCCCTTGGACTTATTGTCACTGTTGACGTAATGCATGAGTGTAAGTGATGCAGGCGGCTGAAAGTGAAGGCGGGAGGCTCTTTGCAGCATTCAGAAGGCCAAGTGCTGCCTTGCATTTAGATTTCTGCGCTTCATTACATTCAGAGCAAGTGGGACATGGATGTGATGGCAGACTTTGGCCGAAATCCAGCAGACATTGATTACACCGTCACCAGAGCTCATCAGAATTATTGGTGCCAAGAAATTAGGTCATCCTAGTCCAAAGCCCAGCACTGTGTGTTGCAACAATATGATAACAGGGACTCTGGTAGGCTGGGAAAAAAAGCAGTAAAGAAGGTGAATGTAAGCCTAGTGCTCAAATACGTATTGCCCAGGTGGCAAGTGGAGGGAGGTCATTAGTGATATAGACACCACATGTCTCTCTTTCTGTGCCAGTGCCCTTGCCATTCTCTTACCCAGCTTCTCTGGCTGTTTCACATGTTGCAGCTAAAGAACATGGATGTGATCTTTCAAAACATTCTATTCATAATGTATGTGGGCCCTTGCTTTGTGCTGTTGGTTAAAATCTGCCCAGGATCAAAGGGATCTGAAATATTTTACTCAGGAGTTCGTGACTGTCATATTAATGAAGATAATTGTCCCTACCTCCAGATTTGATACATTGTGAAAATAATATTTCTGTTTTCTAAATTAGCATTCTTAGGTGAGATGGTAGAAACATAGGAAGCTGCCACATACCATGTCAGACTGTTGTTCTGTCTACCCCAGTGGTACCTTGTATAGAGGAATTAATTCGTTCCCAATGAAATTATGTTAAGCAAATTTTTTTATACAAATTTCCCATAGGAATGCACTGAAAACAGAGTAATCCCTAATCGCAACCATTTTTATGTTGTATGGATTTGCCCCATAGGCAATTCTGTTAAGCAAATTTCTGTTGCCCCGTAGGCAATTCTGTTAAGCAAATTTCCCCTATCTCCAGAATTTTTTATGTTGTACAGATTTTATGTTATACAAACTGTTTGTTATACAAGGGTCCACTGTATTGTCAACTTTTTATTGTAGCTTACCTTGTTGTTTATTTTATGATTTTTCCCCTTATTATTGCTTTCTTTTATTTAGTTTGTTATTATTGTTATAGTTTCTGCTGTAAACCGCCCGGAGTTCCCCGGGAAGAGTATTAAGTATTAAAATAAATAAATAAATAAACTCTGACTGGCAGCTGCTCACCAGGATTTAGGCAGAATCCTTGCTCTTATTGGCTGGCCTGACCGTGCTGCACAGAGGCGTAGGTAGAGTTTTCAGCACCTGGGGACAAAGTCAGTTTTTGCGCCCCCTCCTAGCCCCCTTGTGACAAGGTGTCATAACCACCAAAGCCAAGCAGGGGTGAGTGGCAGGGGTGGCTTAACTTAACTTGGCCAGAGGATCTGCATCACCCTTGGGCTGTGTAGCCAGCTCATGGAGACCCCCATGGATGTACCAACAGCCTGGGGCAACCTGTTTGCAGCGTACACCTGGGATTGATCCCCACCCCCTTCGCCCTTTGTCTTCACCAGCAAGCTCTGGGAAGCCCTGGGCTTGGTACCAACAAGCTTGAAAGCTGAAGGCAGCAGTGATGATGAGGAGAAGGAGGTTCACAGAAATCATCCCCCCCCCCAGCAAGGTGGGGCTGGGAGGCTGCCCTGCCTCTCTCTGTGGGCTGCCTTCAGATCCTGGCAGAGGTTCAGCCATTGGCAAGCCTAGATGTGGTGCAAAGGGGGCCACCAGGGTCTGGCATCCTGACCAACCTCTCTAGCACCTAGGCCACCCAACCCAGGCAGAAGCGATTGGCCAGGTAGGGGACCACTGGATCTAGGAGGCGGGCAGGGTATCCTGGGGAGGGAATCACAGAATCATGAAATAGTTTAATTGAAGGTGGCTGTTAAGGCCACCAAGTCCAACCCCCTGCTCCATGCAGGAATAGAAATTCAAAGGATATCTGCTGATTTTTTTTCCTCGAACTCCTGCAGGAAAGTCCATCACAGGTGATGGAGATGTGTAATCTCCAGGCTTAATGATGGAGATGTGTAATCTCCAACACTATGAATTAGTGACCTCAAAAGGGCCTGTCATCATCAAGAGCCCCTCACAGTTCTTGCAAACTCCAAATTGCAGCTTCCTTTATGGAACTAATCCATCTCATAGTTGGTCTTCTTCCTTCCCTGTTGCCTTCAATTTTTCCTAACATTTTTCAAATGAGTTTTATCTGATCGTGATGTGCCCAAAGTATGACAGCCTGTTTCTTCATTCAGTTGACAATTGTTTGCTCTTAGTGGCCCTTCAGAGTCCCAGTTGTCGTCTAATATCTTGGCCACAATCTCTCTTCACTTTGGTGATAGAATGAATACAAAATCTTAATTAGCTGTATTTTCCTTGTCCACATTTATTTATTTATTTATTTATTTATTTATTTATTTATTTATTTATTTATTTATTTATTTATTTAGCTTATATGCTGCCTACTACCCAAAGGTCACTGGGTAGCTTACAATTAAAATAAACAATTCTAATAATTAAAAAATTAAGATACCTATAAAATTACAGTAAAATGATAAGAACCTTTAAGTGCAATAAATATAATACACTAAAACAATACACTACAATTGCCACCAGGACCCACAATCAATGTTATATCAGTTAAAAAACTTCTGGAACAGGAGGGTTTTTACCTGGCACCAAAACGTCATCAACGTCAGTGCCAGGCAGGTCTTACCAGGAAGGGCATTTCATAACCTGGGGAGAGCTGCCAGAAAGGCCCTAGACCAGTGTTGGCAAACCTATGACATGGGTGCCAAAGGTGGCACTTGGAGCCCTTTCTGTGGGCACCCGACATCGCCCCTTCACAGCCACCTGTATTCAGATTAAATAGTTGTATTGGCACTTTGCAAAGAAATTGTGAGTTTTGAATTGCAGTTTGGGCACTCGGTCTCTAAAAGGTTCGCCATCACTGCCCTAGACGTACAAGCCATCCCTTTCACCTCCTTGAGGGATGGCTCTTTCAGGAGGGCTTCCTGGCTAGATCTTAATTGCCAGGTAGGTTCACATGGAAGGAGGTGGTCCTTCAGGTATCTAGTTCCTAAGTAGGGATGGGCAGGAAATGAAAAATGAAATGCTGTTTTGTCATTTTGTTATGTAACGAAACAAAACAAAACAAAACAAAACGAGGAAGCAGCATTTTGTTATAGATGAAATGAAATGGTCATTTCCCCATTGAAACTAACCGTTTTGTTCCATCGTTTTCGGGCTCCTGCTGAGCTGTCAATGGCTAGACCCCTTTAAACCTGGCCCAGTCGGTACCAGGGGGACCCTATGGTATCTGACAGTAATGGGAATCTCATAAATGGATGCTGAAATATTTGCATTCTATGACTTGGCACAGCCATTTTCCCTCTAATGGTTTTTAAAAAATTCTGCAAAGTCAAACTTCCTAGTGCTTTCTCCCATGGTTCCAAGGAAGGGAAGTCCCATGCAGATTGCCAAGGATACCTGCTGAGATGGAATCCTAAAACCATGACTATCCATAGGCCAAGACATTTGTGAGTCTACAAAACAGTAATGCATGGTAGCAGATTTATTATGTAAAAAAATTAATCCAGTTGACATTAGAGTGGGAGGTTTCTCATCTCGGTTTTATCAGTCTTTTGACCAAAATCTTATGCTTCCTTTTTCATTAAATTTATAAACAATCTTCAACCATGATAGAGGTTAATCTTTAACTCATTTATCTTCCCCAGACGTGAAATATTTTTGCCAGCTCATAAATTACACATTTTAATAAACCAGGACTTTGATTACTGTATGTGGTCTGACCTTCATTGTAATCTGGGAGAGACTCCTTGGTACCATTCCAAACAGTTTCTGTTGTGCTTGCTCAAAGACCTACCTAGATGGACTTGGACTCCTCTTTGTGGTCTTCAAGTGAGTAGTTTTATAGCTGGAAGGAGAAAAGATACCTCCTTCTCACAGAAATTACTGCCTTAACAAGAAACGGACCCCACCATTTATAAAAAGTTTTTTTGATGATATATGCTACTCTTAAATTATGTTAACAGAATCTGCAGTCATTTCTAAACTGGGCCCGTAACGCAAAACAAGGGTTCAGTTTCACCCTTCATACATTTTGCATTTATTTTAACAAAGAATTAAAAATCTGATTTTTTGGATGTGTTTCAAAGTCGAATTCAGTTCCTTGAGATTTAGCATTATTAAAGCCAACTTCCGTATGATGTGAATGAATCACCAGGAATATTTTGCATAAATACAGAAGGATTCATTAGAGATTATAAAGTGTACCAGATAGAGCTACTGATGGAGCAGCTTATTTAAATAGCACTCTTGGAAGATGGAATTCATTGAATTAATAGCTACAGTGGTACCTCTACTTAAGAGCAATTTGACTTAAGAGCAGAAAACTGTTGGCGTTTTAACTGACACCTTACAAATTTTGATGGGGTCTGCTCTACTTACATTTTTTTAAGATAGTGCTCTACTTTAGAGGTGTTCGACGTAAGATCATGCATTCGGAATGGATAAAATTCATAAGTAGAGGAACCACTGTACAATGTATTGAATAAGAGATGTATTGAATAAATATGTACAATAAGAATCTGTATTTGGGTAATATTTTATTAAGTCATACAAAAACTACATAAAACTATAAAACTCAAATATCATTTGTTCGGTTGTTGCATCATATAAAAATATCCAAATCTGGAATTGGAATTTTAGATTGTGCTTCAGGGAAACCTAGCTGCTTTTATCTTCTATATGCATAAATTAAACAGCAACGGGATAATTACCAGCCATCGGTTTTAGCCTTATTGAAGAGGGAAATTCAGCTGCGCCTTAATTTGTCCCTGATTAATTTATTCTGGTGCTGAATTATTCATGTTATTTATTTAATCATTTGATCATTTCTATAAGGCTAAAGACAAAATTAAATAAATCTGAAAACCATTTATTTATTTTTATTTACCATCTATTTTACAGAATTGTTTAGCCACCCCACTACCAAATGGTCTCTGGGCAGCAAGTATGTTGTCAATATCCTGTGCTTTCATTGATCTATTTTTATTCCTCCCAGGCAATTTTTCTTCCAGACCTATGTTTTCAAGGCAAGATTCCTTGTTTTATCTTGACATCTTGAAGTGGCAAAATGTAGATGGCATAAACATAGAATGTCCTCTGTCACAGGCATAATAACTTTCATATCTTGATCAACCTCTGCCACGCTCTCTCTGTGCTTAGTTAACATTCTATGGCAGCTTTGATTCTCACTCCAGAATTAGACAGTGAGGAAAGCAATGCTTTTCTCAATGTCACTGTGTCAAGTATGGCTCCAAATGGACTCCCTAACATCATGACTCCCAGAGAGGATTTTGTCTAGGACCTGTGGTGTTGCTAATGATGATATCACAATGACTGAGTCATTGTCGCATCCTGCTTGTAATAGGGCTGGGTAAATCTGGTATGTTTTCTTCTCTCCTTATGCAATATTTGGAAGTCCCAGTTGTAAAGAAATTAACAAATTCGGGAAAAGAAAATGTCTTTGATTTCATATTTCTCTCAATCCTACCTGCAGATTTTTCATCCACTTCTTGTCTTTCTTCATTGAAATGCATATGCGTTTTAGCTCATTTCCAAATATATGTCTTTATTTTATTTTATTTTTACATATTTGCCACATTAGCCGTGCTGATTTCCCCACCATTTATACAAACTTTAGCCAACAACACCCTCTTAAAGGTGTACAGTATCAATGCCACAAAAAACTTGTTTATGTATTCCCAACAAAATCTTGAAAATATTACCAATGAAAACCTTTGTTAGAATGCCTTCTGAATGAATTTATAAAGGACCAAATTATTTTATGTTTGTATTTCATTCTTTGCACAGAGCCAAGTACATTCAACCCCGAATGTTCACTGGAAGGACAGATTTTGAAGCTGAGGCTCCAGTACTTTGGCCACCTCATGAGAGAGAGACGAGTCCTTGGAAAAGTCCCTGATGCAGGGAAAAATCGAAGGCAAAAGGAAAAGAGGACGACAGAGAATGAGATGGTTGGACGGTGTCATCGATGCAACCAAAATGAATTTGACAAAACTCTGGGAGGCAGTGGAGGATAGGAAGGCCTGGCGAGCTCTGGTCCATGGGGTCACGAAGAGTCGGACACGACTGAACGACTGAACAACAACAACAAGAAGAAGTATGCTGAGATAATAGTGATTCATAGATTTGGATGGTGCTCCATCCCTGAGACATCTTCAGACTGTGCATTCCTACCTTGTGACAGAGGTAGCTCTCTGGAGGTCTTACACAGCAAGATCTACCTATTCCTGGGCATTGGAGGGGCACGTCTACTCCCATTTTTAAACCATCAAAGTAGTGGGGCTTTTTGATGGGAAAAAAGGGATTATTGAACCCTCTAATGACCATTTAAAAATGTTACTGGGGCCCAGAACCTCTGTGGACCCCTCAAAATATGCCAAAACTTCCCCCATATCATCTAGACTAGAGGATGCAAAGGGGTGTTTCAGACTTTTGGAATTTGCAGTGAGGTGGATTTTTAAGGGGTCATATTTGTATCCCTGGGGACCGCATATTGCTCATTCCTGCTGGGTGTCCATATTCTGTATCTATATCTACATAGATATACATATTCTGTTGTGGCTAAAGATACATTGGACACTTTTCAATCTTGTCTGCTGTCTGTAGTGCTTTTCTTCATTTTCTGAGAAATTAAGGATAATGAGCTAAACCATTGCTTAGTCTCAACTGGAGTAGATGTAGTGAATGAATAGGATCTACATTAAGTGTTGAGTTATCAAAGATGCACTGATTGTGTTCTACCAGTATCTGGGATTAAGAATTGGTTTTAGTATATCTGAAGTATCTCAGATTGTAACCTATCAATCCATCCATCATCTATATACATATATACAGTATAATGTATTTGTCTCACAGAGAGAGAGAGAGAGAGAGAGCACCACCACTCCATTCATCTGAAGAAGTGTGTTTGGACAAACCAAAGCCTTGGGGGGGACCTGTTAGTTTTACAGGTGCTTATAAGCTTCTCTTTTGTTACTCAGCTTCAATAGATTACTAAATACTGCACCAGAGCACTAGTTTAATAGCAATCCAACATTGCCCCCCCCGCAAATTGTCTTGTCTCACGGCGAAGCTCTCTGGATCTTTCCTGAGAGCCGCATTGGAATACATTGTTTTATTTTGATTGTGAGCCGCCCAGAGACCTTTGGGTAGTGGGCAACATACAAGCTATATAAATAAATAAATAAATAAATAAATAAATAAATAAATAAATAAATAAATAGTCTTTCCCCCCCCCCATTTCTTTCTTTTTTTTCCTGCTCAAACATTTGCAATAAGCAGCAGGCAAAAGGAATAATTTGCTTTTTGAAAATGTTTGGCACAGGAGGTAGTTTAGATGTTGGCCCATGTCTGAAAGTGTGGAAAGGCATGACCCATTAGTTTTGCAGGTCAATAAGACACCCACTCAGGGCCACACTGAGTTTCAAGGCCTAATTGCACCTGCCAAAAGAGGCCTAGTAATATCAATTTTCCCCAAACCTCTGTTGTATTGATCCATTTATTTTCATGGTCACATGGTGTATATATACCATCAGAAATGTTTCCATCAGTTTTTGATGCCTATTCAGTTCTTCCTGTTTGAAAAATTATTGCTGGCTACACCATGAAATACATTTAATTTTTCTCTTACTGCCCCTTCCCATTATTATTTTGATGATGATGATGATTAGAGATGGGCACGACTTAGCGGTATTCCCGTTTCCGTTTCCGTTACTCGGTTCCGTTACTCTACGGAAACGGTAACGGGAATTACTCCCCCAGACTTCGAGCTCGAACCGACGAACGAACAATTTTGGTCTGATTTGTCGTGCTCGTTCCTTGCATCGCGCGATGCCACGCGGCACAGAAAAAAAGTTTTTAAAAGTTAAAAAAACCCGGTTCCCGGCCGAAAAGCAGGCGGAAAAATGCCTGCCGTGCCTCAGGGCACCTACCAGAGGGGTTGTTTCTGGAGGTCCCCGGCCTCCCACCCATCCCCCGTCCTAGTGGGCTGCTCTGTGGGACTCGCCGCAGGCTCGCAGCCAGCAAAAAGCTCAGTCTCGCCGGCCGCCGGCCGCTGCAATTAAAGCGCAAGCAAGCGGCACGGACGGCACAGGAAAAAACTTTTAAACTCTCCCCCACCCATTCCCGGACCAAAAAAGCAGGCGGAAAAATGCCTTCTTGACTAAGGGCGCAGGGCACCTACCGGAGGGGGGGTTTCTGGAGGGGGGTCCCGCCTCCCCCCCATCCTGGGCAGCCGGACTCGCGAGTCGCCATCGCCATGCCATGCGGTGCGGGCGGGGGATCCAAAATGGGGCGGCGAACGCAATATTGTTTTTGAAATCGTGGTCCAAAAACACACAAGCACAACAGAAACACGCGAAAATTTATAAACTGCCAGATTTTTCACAGTAGCAGTGGGTTTTTTCTTGCAACAAAATGTCTCTCCTCTCCTCCTCTGTCCTCCATTGATTTTATTTTATTTTATTTTATTTACACCTGCGCAATGATGGGCTGGCCGAGTGGCCAGCCATGTGGGAGTGGACGACCATGCAAATTTTTGGAGCCATCCCACCAATCGCATGGCCACTTGGCCATGGAGACTTCTGGGATGTGCCAAAAAGCCCCCTAAAACCTGCCCTAGCCCTAACCCTAACCCTTGACTCCGTACCCATACGTCACAGACTGTCTTCTTAGTGGGTCAGAGAGGCACCCAGAGGTGCAACCCACTAGCCCACCGTAACCTTACCCGTACTAGCCTAACCCTAGCCCTTGCACTAAGCCACCTTAAAGCCAGATCTACTTGCTTGCATTGCACTACACGCAGCAAGTACACTTCCCTTCTGTGTGAGACATGGTGGTGCGAGAGCCTTGTGCAGGGAAGGCATGATTCTATCACTCTCACACTGGTCTCACTGTCTGCACATTCTGTAATGCAATATCCATATGGCTATTGCATAGCATTTTGCAGCAGCAGCAGGTGAGGAAGGGAGACCCCCATGTAGAGGGGTCTCTTGGAGCCTGCTTCCCCTTCCTAGTGGGTGAGGAGCCCACTTTCCCTTTATAGCGGGCCAGAGGAGGCACCCACCCCACAGAGGTGCCTCCAGGAGCCCGCTCCCCCCCAAAAAACCAGTACTAACGACAACGAAAAACGAACCGACTAATTTTTGCAAATTTTCGCGAAAACCGGAAACGACCCGAAACGGGACTGGCCCGACTAACGACAACTCGAAAAATTTTTTTTCAAGTCTTGCCCATCTCTAATGATGATGATGATGATGATGATGATGATGATGATGATGATGATGATATCACACAGCAGACAAGATAACTATGCTGGATTTTGTATTACAAATCACTAGTTGAGTGCTTCCCAAGCGTTTAGTACTACGTGATGTATCGCCCAGTAAGGCGGCTTTCTGCAGCTGACTGATGGTGACTTTGTCAGTTCCAAGTTCTTCTAAATACTTGCATAGCTCTTTAGGCACTGCACCCAGCATGCCGATTACCACTGGGACCACCTGTGCCGGTTTATGCCAGAGTCTCCGAAGTTCAATTTTCAGATCCTGATATTGGGTAAGTTTTTTCAAGTCGTTTCTAAGGGACTCGTCACTCTACTAATATCAATGATGCACACTTTTTTCTTCTTCACAATCATAATATCTGGGGTTTTATGCTCCAGAACCCTGTCTGTCTGTATTCGGAAGTCCCAAAGTAATTTTGCATGCTCATTTTCAATCACTTTTTCAGGCTGATTATCCCACCAGTTCTTTGCCATGGGCAGAGGATAGTTTTGACACAAATTCTAGTGGACCATTTGAGCCACTACATTATGACGCTGTTTGTAATCAGTCTAAGCAATTTTCTTGCAACAACTCAATATATGGTCAATAGTTCCATCCACCTCTTTACAGAGTCTACATGTGGGGGACTCAGCTGATTTTTCTATTCTAGCCTTAACTGCAATTGTTTTGATAGCTTGTTCTTGAGCTGCAAAAATCAGGGCTTCTGTCTCTTTTTTCAGTGTTCCATTGGTGAGCCATAACCAAGTCTTTTCCTCATCTACTTTTCCTTTTATTTTTTTCGAGGAACTGCCCATGCAGTGCTTTATTATGCCAGCTATCAGCTCATATTTTCATCGTTGTTTTCCTGTATTGACCCTTTGCTTTACTTTAAACACCTCCTTGTTCTTTGCCTCCAATAATGCTGGCTCTGTACAATTTTTTACATAATCTGCCAATGCATGCTTCTCTTCTTCAACTGTGTGCTTCACTTGCAAAAGACCTCTATCACCTAATTTTCTAGGTAAATACAGCCTGTTAACATCACTGTGTGGATGTAATGCATAGTGAATGGTCTTAAGTTTTCTTGTTTTCCTATCCAGACTATCTAGCTTCATCTGAGTCCGATTTATAATGCCAATAGTATACCTGATGACTGGTATGGCCCAGCTATTAATGGCCTTGATGGTGTTACCAGCATTCAGCTTACTTTTTAGTACTTTTCTAACCCTTTGGATATATTCTTTACTAACCACATCAAGAATGGGTCATTAGCTGTGGGTTTCAGCACCTTAGGCCATTGTTTACCTTAAGGCCATGGACACTAATGTCTCCCTAACGAGCCTATTCAGGCTTTGTTCATCTTATGAGCCAACCAGGGGACAAGAGGTCAAGCTGACTATAAGAAGGTCTCTTGCACTAGCTGTATTCAGACCGATGAAGCTGTTTGGATGAACAGCGAAACGTTTCTATCTCTCAAAAAAGAAGTCCAGTAGCCATGACTCAACTCCCAGTTAGTTTTCTGGGCTTTACAATTCTCTAGGATCATTTTATCAATGAGTAACTGATCTTTTGTGCCTCTACTTCCACGTTTATTCTCTTTCTGCTTTCCTGGCCTGATGTTATTTGCTTCCAAATAACCCTGGACTCTATCACCTATGATGCCTTCCCCCCCCCCTCTTCTTCCTATTTCTTCTGCCCCCTGATGCTTCTTGGTTAGGGTTTCCCCTCTATTTTTGTTTGTACTGTACTGGTGTTTTTAACTTTGTTGTAAACCACCCAGAGTTCCTGCTGGAAGATGGGCAGTATAGAAATAAAACAAACAAACAAACAAACAAACAAATAAATAAATAAATAAATAAATAAATAAATAAATAAATAAATAAATAAATAATGACTGTCAGCAGTTTATACATAGTTGGTAAACACGTTATTGGCATGTAATTTTCAGGTATTGTTCCTTTTGTTGGATCCTTCTGAATCAAATACGTTTTGCCACTTGTTAACCAATCTATTATTATTATTATTATTATTATTATTATTATTATTATTATTATTATTATTATTATTATTATTATTATTATTATAAATAATTTCCTGAGACATCAATATGACAAAAAGAGATTCCTCTTTGGGAACTTTTGATCTGTAGTGTAAGAGAGTTCAAAGCCTTTGAAAAGGAGTGTGGTATGTTTGTTTAAAAAGGGAATGAGAAGGCTGTCTCCTTCAAGCTGCTAACAACCATTGATAAACTGCGCAGAAAGAGACAGTAGCATACCAGTTTGTTGTATGAATTCTGTCAAAGAATTCTTAAAAATGGTATGAGCTCAGTAGCCATCAAGTGTCCACAGCACCCATTAAACCCAACTGCTTTGCAAAGCAGAATGAAAATTTGCAAGAAATGGGGTTTAAAAGGGGGTGGGTAGTAGGAAAGAAATCATGTACTCATGCTGAACAGGTTAGGAATAAATTGATACATTATTAGAGGAAATAAAAAACAGAAAGGTGGAAATAAAACAGAAATAAACTTATGGCAAGGGAAATGAATTCATGTCAGCCTTGCGGGCTTGGAAATTTATGAAACAATCTAAAAAAAAAACCACCCTGCCATAAATTCCCTTGAAGTACTGAACACATTCCTAGTTGATGACTTGACCTAACCCTAATAAGGTTGGCATTGTTTCTTTAGAAATGCATTCATAACCACTTGGATAGAAGTTGAATTTGTTGTGTTAATGTAATCCGGGAATTAAGTACCTCATCAAGACAAATGTCACAATAATGTTGTCCTAGTGTTCTAAAGTCCTGAAAACCCCCAAATAGGAGTGACTAATGCCATGACTAGTATTTCTTTCAAGAACATGAACAATACTTCCCAATAAACCCTATTGTTTAGAGCTGACAGCTCATCTTCAAACCTTTAAATATTTATAGTTCAGTTGAGTTTGGTGTGTCTGCTGTGTCATTTTCAAAGGAATTTTGGCCATGATTAACAATTAACTCTGCTTGCTCTCCATTGTGATGTTTACCATTCTTGCACAAGAAAACCTGTGTAAATAAAAATGCCTCCTGTCATACCATCTACCGTATATACTTGAGTATAAGTTGAACTGAGTATAAGTCGAGGCCCCTAATTTAACCCCCCAAAACTGGGAAAATGTATTGACTTGGGTATAAGTCTAGGGTGAGAAATGCAGCAGGGCCTGGCAGCTCCTCCTTTGTGAGCTGGGGGAGTGGTGTGTGATGTTTAAAATGACTTTTAGCCACTGAAGCAAGTGCTTGCGTCAGTGGCTAAAAGTCACTTTAAACATCGTGCACCACTCCCCTGTGATGCAGGGGGTCAGTCATGAGAAGCGGCATGCAATGTTTAAAATGACTTTTAGCCACCGACCCAAGCACTTGCCTCGGTGGCTAAAAGCATTGACCCGCATATAAGTTGAGGGACCCTTTTTCAGCCCAAAATTAGGGCTGAAAAACTAGGCTTATATTCGAGTATATACAGTACTTCTTTTTGAACTGCTTGCTAACCTACGGAATTCATCCTTGACACTTTATTAGCCATACTCAGTGGAAGGGGTGGCTTGTGGACGGTGATAGGGAGACTGTGCTTCTTTATGCCACTTCATTGACCCAAATTAAAGCCAGTTGCTGTTTTTACCTGGTTAGCATAGATGTTTCTTTAGTTTGTAGTTACCTCTGATGTGAAGTGTCTGTGTGGCTGGTGTGGAAAGGCCTTGTTGTCCTGTAGGTGGTGCTGTGTGTGGCCACTGCTGGTACAGTCTAGAAAGAATAAGGGAACTGGTGCGGAGTCCCCAAAATTACACAATACCTTTTATTGGACTACTATATAATCATGCAAATTGCAAGCCTTTGTGATGCAACTCCTTCAAAGACAGTGAAAACAAAATTGTAGTCAAATGTCTGAAAATTGATTGTACATATCTGAAAAAAGAACATGGCCATGGAGTTGCACAACACTGGCTCTTCGGCTTGAATATGGAGATGAGCGCCAGCCCCTAGAGTTGGACATGACTAGCATGCATATGTGGGGGGAAGTTTTACCTTTACCTATCTGAGAAAAGAATCTAGTCCTCTACTGTCCAGTCTGTCTGCTGAAATTCCTCAAGCGCCTTACTCTGTGCTGGAATATTAGCCTTTATTATGAGACCAACTACAGTGAAGCACAGTTCTATGGCCCCTGATAAGGCAGGTGGCACAGAAGCCTTATTATACACATGGGTAAGAGAAGATCTGTCATAGAAGCTTTCCTGTTGCCATGGTGGAAACATCTGGCATTGCCCCTTCCTAACAGTAGTAACAGTGAGGCAGAGAAAGGCATACTTGGAGAGTATTGACAGAGACCATGGATCTATAAGATCTACAGACCTGTTATACTTTCCCCAGACCCCATCAACATGGGAAAGTGATTACAACCCCATAGCTGGCTCAGTGAAAAGGAAAGAAACTTCCTCCCACCCTTTACCCTGAATAGAAGGGACCTGGTAGGCTTGAATGTGATGGCTCCTCACTCAGGCCCATGTAGGGCTGCTTGGTTGACCATTTGGGGGTAATATTTCATATCCTCCTTTAAAAGTAGAGGGGTGTGAGAATGTCACATTTTAGCTATTTCTACTAATCATGCACGAGCAGTGTGCCAGACTTTTAGCTCCTTAAATAGAGCCCAAACAGCCCCATCAGCCAGTCTTGATTATACCTCTGCCTCGACCCCTGGTGTGCTCCTATTCAGATGCACACAGACAAGTACGTGGATGTCTTGGGTATGCAAGCTCTCTCATTCCAGTCATCAGCCATATTTCACCCTGCTCTTTCTGTGATATGCTAACAGCACATGTTGTGTGATTCCCAGGCAATTTCCCATTTAGGTGGTCTCCAAGTTGTCTTCAGGCCATTTTCTCTGCTCATTCTTTGTGAGCGTGGTTTGTGTTGTTCAACAGGAAATGAATGTCAAAGCATGCATACACACAGACATCAGTACCCCACCAGAGTTCATTCATCCATAAATAATCCCTCGATGGAGCTACGTGTAACACTCATGTGGGAGGTACAGTATATCATCAGTTGGGACGCAGCACAATTTCCATAGTAGAAAGAAGGCACCCCGGTATTTACAGTATGCTGTTCATGTATCCCTGTCCTGCTAGTCAACCAATTTTTGAACGGCATGTTTCAAGTCCTTGCACTAAGGTGATGTAACTTATAGACACAACAACTCCTCAGTGTGCACTGAAAACATGCATATGTTGACATGTGCAAAGCAGCAGATAACTCAACAAAAACCACCTGACCAACTGTAGTGTCCTTCTGCACTTAATGGCTTTTCCACACATTTGGCTCCATTGTTCGGGCTGAAACAGTTCCCTGGTGCAATGCATACTAAAAAGAGCATGCAAAGGTCATCCATAAAGATTTTCCTCCAGGACGGCCGCCAAAACTAGTATGAAAACTCATTTGTTTGGGCAGTTGGCAGCAAAGACTGACATGAGCATTTAACCATGGAGATTGTGTACATTCTTCGCAGTGCACTAAATCTCAACATACAATGCAATTCAATAGCATATTTTGTTGAATTAAGTGGATCCTTGACACATTTTAATGTATGACTTTTCTCAGAAATATATAAACAGACCATTTGTAAAATATGCCCCCCCTTGCTACTTGTTAAGATTAAAATGCTGGTCTCTCGTTCTCAGCCTCAGTTCACCACCTTTCATATGACTGCCCTTTTAAAATTATTATTATTCCTATTAAAGATTATTATTCCTATTAGACATGGGCACGACCAGAAAAAATGACGTTTCGAGTTTTCGTTTGTCGGAATGGGTCCGTTTTGGGTCGTTTCCGTTTATTGCAAAACTTTTCAAAAATTTGTCATTTTGTTTGTCGTTTGTCGTTTCCACCATGATTTAGCGCGATTTGACTTCCCCCAGAGCATAGGGGTGTCCCACAATCAGGGCCGGCGCTAGGTGTTTTTGCGCCCTAGGCAGTGGGCGGGGTGGGGGGCGGGCAGCGGGGGGAGGTACGGGCGGGCGGCGGTGGCGGGGGGCCATGGGCGGGCGGCGACAGCGGCAGGGGGGAGGCGCGAGCAGGTGGGCGGCAGCCACGGGCGGGTGAATGGGCAGGCGGCGGCGTGGGCGGACGAGCGAGTGGGCAGTTTAGGATATCACTTAGGATAGAGGTTCTGTTCTTGGCTTGCACCCCAAATGTGTGTGTGTGCAAGCAAATTGAAGTTGGGAAAATAGAAAATAAATGGTAGTATATATATTTAAAATAAATCCACACCTCCCACTCCCAGTCGAACCTCCCCCTTTATCCAATATCAGAAAAAAATCCTCACAAACTGCCAGAGAAGAAATAAAGAATAAACTGCTATTCCCTTCAGCAGACAAAGCTGCAGGGAATCAAAGAAATTGTTTTCTAAATTCAATTCTCTCCCTGCCTGCCTAACTTAAATCCTAAAGCCTCCAGCCTCCCTCCTCAATCTCGATCAGATCACACCAGCACCAGCAGCCAGCCCTCCTCCCTCAACCACATCCATACACCCAACTGCGATTTCTGGAAGGTGCCTCGGCTTTTTATGCCCTCCGAGACATCCAGAAGTGTCAGTCAAAAACCTGGCGATGCCATTGGTGGAATGGTTCAAACAATTTGCATGGTCCCATCCCATGCCCAGCCCAAAAATGGGCAGGTCTAAAAAAATAAAAAATAAAATAAAATAAAATAAAATCAATGCGACGTTTTATTACTATAAAAACCCACTGCTGCTACTATTAAAAAATCAGGCATTTAAAATAAATAAATTTCACATGTTTCTGTGGTGATTTGGTGTGTTTTTTGACCACAATTCAAAAGAAAAATTGCAGTCGCCATTTTGGATTCCCCCCCCCCCGCATGGCATGCAGCGAGACAGACGGCGATGACCCCCACCCCACCCTGGTGCAAGCAGCCCAGGACAGGAGAGGGGGGGAAGGCTGGAGCCCCCCCCCAAAAAAACCCACCCCTCTGGTAGGTTTCCTCAGGCAGGCATATTTTCGCCTGCTTTTTTGGCCGGGAGTCGGGGCTTTTTTTTTTTTTTACTTTTTTACTTTTAAAAACTTTTTTCTGTGCTACTTGGCATCGCGCGATCGCTGCGATGCCATTAACGACAACGAAAAACCCGACCCAATTTTTCTTTTTTCGGGTCGGGTTTGAGGTGGAACGGCGTAATTATCATTACCGTTTCCATTACGTAACGGAAACGATAACCGAAAACGGAAATGACAATTTCGCCACTCCGTGCCCATGTCTAATTCCTATTAAATATCTTCTTACATAGACAATTATTTTCTTCTGAATCATTCCTATTGCACTCCCATTTATTGAGATATATCATGGTGTGGTTTTTTTTAAACCTTTGAAGAGTATTTCACTTTTGGTTCTAAACTGTTTTCACGTACTTGCCTGCTTTAACTTTTTCTATTTGTGCCTAATTCTCTCTGTAACATTTGTATAAGAAGGGCTCACTGGAGTTCACCATCTGTAACCAAAGGCAGATACTGTTTCCCATTTTTTTTCCTTGCTTGGATATCTTATGAGTAAAATTCTTATGAGATAATTTTGTAGACAATGGTGGCATTTGCAACTTCTTCCTAATTTTCAAAATCCCACCACACGGCCTTCTTATGTAGTGTTTCCCTTCCTGATCATGTCACAAAATTATCTTTGTAAGGACCATGGAAATGGAACATAGGTCTGCCCTGTGATTAGCTCACTTTTTCTGTCAGATGTGTTTTCCTCAGAAGTAAATGCTTTGAAAGTCACACTTGCAAATTAAGCCTGTGCTAATTTGGTTACCATCCAAAGACCAATAATAAAATAAAGGTCCATTGGATTAAATATGAAAGTAAGAGGAAAGCTAAACTATCACCTGGACCAGGGGTGTCCAAACTTTTTGCAAGGAGGGCCAGATTTGTTGAGGTGAAAATGTGTGGGGGCCGACCATTCAGCCACTTTTGGCCCCTGGGCCGGACATTGGACAAGTCTCTATAACATGCAAGGATTTGGGGAAGAAGCTGCGGCAACGGAGCGGGGGGTGGGTAGGCTGGGCAGGCGGCTTGGGGATGGGGTGGAGGGAGGCAAGGAGGGCAGGCAAACCATAAAACTGCAAGCTGATGCCTCCATCTGGTATGGGAATTGGCCAGCTGGCGGGGATGCATTCCAGGCTGAGCAGGTGGGGAGAACAGGCCGCGGGCCACTCAAAATTTGAAAACGGGCCGCATTTGGTCCCCGGGCCTGACTTTGGGCATGCCTGACCTGGACAAACATGTATTGGCCAGCCACCTAAAGAAGAACTGATTCTAATGATAGTGATCTAGTTTGACTCCACCCTTTCTTTAGAGGCCTTTAGTTAATTTATTTATGTTAAATATTCATCCATTTCCTTTTTTCTGAAGGATGCAAATAGTGTAGTAGCTCAAGAAACAAGCTGCTTACTCCAGTCAGTATAAATAGGAAGTCAGGGCAGAAATCTGAGTCAGGAAGCAAAATTAAGGCCTATAATGAGAGTTACGACCATAGAGAAGTTATAACAGAATGACAAACAAGAAGGCAGGAGTTAGGAAGGAATGAGCTTTAAAGCATATCAACACCCAAGAACACATCAGAATTCAGGAAGATTTTGCTGCCCAGGCAGGTTCAACTGAAGGAAAAAGTTGTCCTTCTTCCTGGTCAAGAGGAGTCAATAGATAGCCAGTATGGGATGTGTGCAGAGTCAGTCCCTGCTGGTGATTCATTACAAAGTGACTATGAACAGTTCAAAGGTTTTCCCTAAAGAGCAGCTGCATGCAGGTCAAGGACCACTGAAGCTCTTCTTCCATGCATGGTATAGATGCTTGTTTAGACAACCTTCTGGTTCTTCAGTTTCCCTGTAGCATACATTGGCTACATAAATGCATACCTATTTCCTCAAGCCATTCATCTTTTTAGCAGAGCAATTAGTCTTTCTTGTGCCAGGGTTCTTGTTCAGTCATTAAGTCTTGTTTGACTCTTCGTGACCCCATGGACCAGAGCATGCCAGGCCCTCCTGTCTTCCACTGCCTCCCGGACTTTGGTCAAATCCATATTGGTTGCATTGATGACTCCATCCAACCATCTTATTCTCTGCCATCCCCTTTTCCTTTTGCCTTCAATCTTTCCCAACATCAGGGACTTTTCCAAGGAGTCCTCTCTCCTCATGAGGTGGCCAAAGTACTGGAGCCTCAGCTTCAAAATCTGTCCTTCCAGTGAACATTTGGGGTTGATTTCTTTTGATCTAGTTGTAGTCCAGGGGACTCTCAAGACTCTCCTCCAGCACCACAGCTTAAAAGCATTGATTCTGCGGCGATCAGCCTTCTTTATAGTCCAGCTCTCACTTCCATACATCACTACTGGAAAAAACCATAGCTTTGACTATCCGGGCTTTTGTCAGCAAAGTGATGTCTGCTTTTTAACGTGATGCCTAAGTTCGTCATTGCTTTCCTTCCAAGAAGCAGGCATCTTTTAATTTTGTTGCTGCAGTCACTATCTGAAGTGATCAAGGAGCCCAAGAAAATAAACTGTCCATTTCTTCCTCTTCTCTTTGCCAGGAGGTGATGGGATTGGTGGCTATGATCTTAGTTTTTTTATGTTGAGCTTCGGCCCATTTTTTCACTTTTATCTTTCACCTTCATTAGGAGGTTCTTTAAAGCCTCCTCACTTTCTGCTATCAGAGTAGAATAATCTGTGTATCTGAAGTTGCTGAAATTTCAAATTTCTTCCAGCAATTATAATTCTGGCTCTTGTGATTCATCCAGTCTTGCCTTTTGCATGATGTACTCTGCATATATGTTACATAGGCAAGGTGACTGTATACATCCTTGTCATACTCCTTTCCCAATTTTAAACCAGTTAGTTGTTCCATATCCAGTTCTGACAGTTGCTTCTTGTCCCACATACAGATGTCTTAGGATACAGATAAAGTGGTCAGGCACCCCAATTCCTTTAATAACTTGTCATACAGTAATCCCCTGCCTATCACAGGGGTTAAGGGACCCCTGTGATTTTGGAAAATGGAAAATGGAAAATCCATGATATTCTTTTAAAACAATTTTATTGTTTTATAGTTTCAATAAATAGTTGTACACTGCCCAGAGACCACTAGGTAGTGAGGTGGCTAAAATTGTTGGCAAACCAACCAACCAACCAACCAACCAACCAACAAACAAACAAACAACAAATGAAATGAAATGAAATGAAATGAAATTGTGGATGCTGGGTTGTGCTGGGACAGGGGGACCTATCTGGATCCTCCTACACTTACCTGAGGCCTGGTGCTACCCCGACCCCCTGTCGGAGGCCCCAGAAATGGTTTCCGGTGATCCAGATGTCACTTCCGGTTTTCAAGATGTCACTTCTGTTTCAATGGGAACCACTTCTGGGGCTTCCAACAGACCTAGGAAGCCTGTTGAAGGCCCCAGAGGTGGTTTGGATGAACCGGAAGGCACTTCTGATTTTGCAGAAGTGACCTCTGGTTCGCCGGAAACTACTTCTGGGGCCTCCAGCAGGCCCGGGAAGCCCATCGGAGGCCCGTTAGGGGCAGCACCGGGCCTGGGGTAAGTGCAGGAGGCCTCAAATGGGCCCATGCAGCTTGCCCCAGGAGCCTTTGTTTCATATACTGCAGTTGCACGATATACTGGGACCGTAGTATATAAAACGCAAAATTGTGGGGGACAACTGTAGTTTGTTGTGGTTTACACAGTAAAAGGCTTTGATATAGTCAATGAAGCAGAAACGGATGTTTTTTCTGGAACTCTCTAGCTTTCTCCATAATCCAGTGCATGTTGGCAATTTGATCTCTAGTTTCTCTACTCCTTCGAAATCCAGCTTGCACTTCTGGGAGTTCTCAGCCCACATACTGCTGAATCCTATTTTGTACAACTTTGAGCATAACCTAGGTCCAGCAGCTAGAGGCTCGCATAGTGGACCAGCAACATATTAAGGAGCTTGAGCAGTTCCTGGACAGAGCGGAAGAGACTATCCAGGTCCAAGAAGAGACAGGTCACACTTCAGAGGAGGAAGTCACTCCCCCAACTCAGGAGGTGGATGGGTGGAGGAATGTGACTCAAAGGAGTAGAAGGCCAAGGCATCGCTCAGAGAGTCTCATCTTGCACAATCAATTTGAAGCTCTTTCCCTCAGCACACCTCATGAGGCACACATAGAGGAAGAAGTGGTTCCACCGGAGGATCTCTCCCTCATCACTATTGATGAGATACAAGATCAGGTACATGTTGATGACCAGGCTGCAGGAGAGAAGCTCATTGTGCTAGGGGATTCTATCATTAGAAATACGGAGGGATGGATTTGTGAGGAGCATGATAACCGGATGGTCACTTGCCTGCCGGGTGCAAAGGTTGCAGACATCACCAGAAATATAGATAGCTTGTTAGAGAGAACTGGGAAGGAGCCAGTGATCATGGTACACGTCGGTACCAACGATGTCGGGAAGGCCAAGCGGTCAGTCTTGGAAGCCAAATTCAGGTTGCTAGGTAGAAGATTGAAGTCCCGGGCTTCCAAGGTAGCATTTTCAGAAGTGCTACCTGTTCCTCGTGCAGGTCCCGCCAGGCAGGCAGAACTTAGAAGCCTCAATGCGTGGATGAGGCGATGGTGTCGAGAGGAGGGCTTTAGATTTGTCAGGAACTGGAGAACATTTTGGGACAAGCCAAACCTGTTCAGGAGGGATGGGTTGCACTTGAATCATGATGGGACCAGATTGCTGGCACTCAACCTCAAAAAGGCAGCAGAGCAGCTTTTAAACTGATAACTGGGGGAAAGCCGACAGGAGCTGTGTGGCATCCGGTTCGGAACACCTCATCCTCGGGGAATGAGGTTGGAGAGGGTAGAGAATCACAAAGAGATGACATAGCAAGTATTAACACTGGCAGAATAGCGGAATGTGACAGTTCGTCTACTGAAAATAAAAGCTGTGGGGGGAGAAGAACAAGGCAGCAGCTGTTGCGGGACCCACTGTACAAGTGCTTCTACGCCAATGCTCGAAGCCTCCGAGCAAAGATGGGAGAACTTGAACATCTGGCAGCTAGGGATAACATTGATATAATAGCCATAACAGAAACCTGGTGGAATGTGGAGAACCAGTGGGACACAGCAATCCCAGGCTATAAACTCTATAGAAGGGATAGAGAGGGGCGGGTTGGAGGAGGAGTGGCCATCTATGTCAAAGAAGGCATAAAATCCAGCAGAATGGAGATTGACAGAGGGTCTGACTCCGCCATAGAATCACTGTGGGTTAAACTACCAGGTCCAAAGAGTGATGTGATAGTTAGAGTATTCTATCGTCCACCAGATCAAAAACTTGAGGGGGACCTTGAAATGAGGAGAGAAATCATGGAGGTGGCTAAGAGGGATAGGATAGTAATCATGGGGGACTTTAATTATCCCCACATTGACTGGGCCAATGCGAGCTCTGGGCAAGAAAGAGAAACTGGGTTTCTCGACTTGCTGAATGACTGTGCCTTAGAGCAACTTGTCATGGAGCCCACCCGAGAACAGGCAACTCTAGATCTAATATTGTGTGATACTCAGGACCTCGTCAGGGATGTGAATGTCACTGAGCCTCTGGGGAACAGTGACCATGCTGCAATTACCTTTGCCATGCATGTCGGAGGAAGAGTGTCAACCAAATCAGACATAAAAACCCTTGATTTTCGAAGGGCAAACTTCCCTCAGATGAGGAAACTAGTTAGAGAGAAACTGAAGGGGAGGGTTAGAAGAATCCAATCTGTTCAGTGTGCATGGAGCCTGTTTAAAACAACAATAATAGAGGCCCAGCACAAGTGCATACCACAAAGAAAGAAGAGCTCATTTAAGTCCAAGAGGACACCGGCATGGTTAACGAGTGGAGTTAGAGAGGCTCTAAAGCACAAGGAGAGGTCCTTCTGTAAATGGAAATCCTCCCCAAATGAGGAAAATAAAAAGGAACACAAACTCTGGCAAAAGAAATGTAAAAAGATGATAAGGGAGGCAAAGAAAGACTTTGAGGAACGCATGGCTAGCAATATAAAGGGTAATAATAAAAGCTTCTTTAAATATGTTAGAAGTAGAAAACCTGCCAGAGAACCAATTGGGCCTCTGGATGGTGAGGGAGGAAAAGGGGAGGTTAAGGAGGACTTGGACATTGCAGAGAAATTGAACGAGTTCTTTGCGTCTGTCTTCACGACAGAGGACCTTGAGCGGATTCCGCTGCCTGAGCCGCCCCTCTTGACTAAAGAATTAAATCAAATACAGGTTAAAAGAGAGGAGGTTTTAGGACTAATTGATAAATTGAGGATTAACAAGTCACCGGGCCCAGATGGCATCCACCCAAGGGTTATTAGGGAACTGAGAAATGAAATTGCAGATCTCTTAACGGTTATATGCAACTTGTCTCTTAAAACGGCCACAGTGCCGGAGGACTGGAGGATAGCAGATGTCACACCAATTTTTAAAAAAGGAAGGCGGGGGGGACCCAGGAAACTACAGGCCGGTTAGCCTTACATCTGTCCCAGGGAAGATGGTGGAAGGCCTCATCCAAGAGAAAATCTTAAAACACATAAAAGAACAAACCTTGCTGAGAGAAAATCAGCATGGCTTCTGTAAGGGTAAATCTTGTCTTACAAACCTTTTAGAATTTTTTGAAAAGGTCAACAGGCACGTGGATTTAGGTGAACCAGTGGATATAGTCTATCTGGATTTTCAAAAGGCTTTTGACACAGTTCCTCACCAAAGGCTGCTGAGAAAATTGCATAGTCAGGGGATAAGAGGGCAGGTCCTCTTATGGATTGAGAACTGGTTGAGATCCCGGAAACAAAGAGTAGGTGTCAATGGGAAATTTTCACAATGGAGAGAAGTGAAAAGCGGTGTGCCCCAGGGCTCGGTCCTGGGACCGGTGCTTTTCAATCTGTTCATAAATGACCTGGAGACAGGAATAAACAGTGAGGTGGCCAAGTTTGCAGATGACACAAAACTTTTCCATGTGGTAGAAACCAGAGAAGATTGTGAAGAGCTCCAGAAGGATCTCTCCAAACTGGGGGAGTGGGCTGAGAAATGGCAAATGCGTTTTAATGTAACCAAATGTAAAGTAATGCATATTGGGGCAAAAAATCCAAACTTCATCTATCAATTCATGGGCTCTGAGTTATCCGTGACGGATCAGGAAAGAAATCTTGGTGTGTTGGTGGACAGCTCCATGAAGGTGTCTCCCCAATGTGTGGCAGCAGTGAAGAAGGCCAATTCCATGCTAGGGATTATCAAAAAGGGGATTGAAAATAAAACAGCCAACATTATAATGCCGTTATATAAAACAATAGTAAGGCCCCACCTGGAGTATTGTGTACAATTCTGGTCACCGCATCTCAAGAAAGACATAGTGGAACTGGAAAAGGTGCAGAAGAGAGCGACTAAAATGATTACTGGGCTGGGGCACCTCCCTTATGAAGAAAGGCTAAAACAATTGGGCCTCTTTAGTCTGGAAAAAAGGCGCTTGAGGGGGGATATGATTGAGACATACAAAATAATGCAGGGTATGAGTAAAGTGGATAGAGGGAAGCTCTTCTCCCTCTCTCAAAATACCAGAACTAGGGGACATACACTCAAATTGAGTGCTGGGAGAGTAAGAACTGACAAAAGAAAATATTTTTTCACCCAGTGTGTTGTAAGTCTATGGAACTCCCTGCCACAGGATGTGGTGATGGCATCTGGCCTGGATGCCTTCAAAAGGGGATTGGATAGATTCCTGGAGGAAAAGTCCATCACGGATTACAAACCATGATGGAGATGTGTAATCTCTAGGCTTTAAACCAGGGTACTTCAAGGGCCAGATGCAGGGGAGTGGTATCAGGAGACAGATATCTAGTCTCATGCGCTTCCAAAGGCATCTGGTGGGGCCACTGTGAGATACAGGAAGCTGGACTAGATGGGCCTTTGGCCTGATCCAGCATGGCTCTTCTTATGTTCTTATGTTCTTATGTTCTTGCTAGCATGTGAAATGAGTGCAATTGTACAGTAGTTGAAGCATTCTTTGGTGTTGCCCTTCTTTGAGATTAGGATGTAGACAGGTCTTTTCCAGTCCTCTGGCCACTGCTGAGTTTTCCAAATTTGCTGTAATATTGAGTGTAGCACCTTAACAGCATCCTCTTTTAAGATTTTAAATAGTTCAAGTGAAATACCATCACTTCCACTGACCTTGTTATTAGCAATGCTTTCTAAGCATTGCATTCCACCTAAGCATGCCAGAGTAGTGGTGAGGAAATGACCCACAGCAGAGCATCAGCCCCGTCCAAAACCCTGCCAAGATCATAATGGCTCATGTGAGACGAGAGTGTATAATTTGGTTTTATTTTCACCAGTTGCTGCAACAAGTTTTGGAAGAAAATAAGGATGGGGAGGTTGGAGTCCTGGTAAACAGTCTCCTCTTGTTATCACTGGAATTTTCTAGTCTAGTTCTATTCTGCCTTGAGAACGCTTCAGGTTGGCCGCACAGGATGACTGAGAATCCTGCTGCCACACAGCAGAGATTTTCAGCTGAAGGTTCCTTCCTTTGCAAGCACCTTGAGGGTCCCCCAAAGGCCCTCCTTACCCATTTAGGGTTGGTTCCCAGAGTTAGTTCATTCTGTTTTTTTTCCCTTTTGAAGTGGTAAGACATTAAATGGAATGCTAGTATTGAACTCACTGATTTGTGTGCGTGTTGTGGTGAGAAATATTGGAATACAGCTAGTTCCGTGCCCCTTGTCAACCAGTTTCTCTGAGACTAGAACTGCATTGCAGACTTCCGATCATCTTGTTGCATAATCATAGTAATGATATAATTCACCTTGTAAGGCCCATGCAAATATATACAAAGCACTATACGACCTGTGTCCTAGCTACCTCAAAGATCAAATCTCACAGTATGAACCGTCTCGGGTGTTAAGGTCATCAGGAGAGGCCCTTCTCTCCATCCCGCCACCCTCACAGGTACGTCTCATGGGAACCCATGAAAGGACCTTCTCAACTGCTGTGTCCAGACTCTGGAACTCCCTCACACTAGAAGCCAAGACTACCTCATCTCTGTTGTCCTTCCAGAAACAGGCAAAGACCTCTCTCTTCAGGCAAGCTTTCCCTGAATGATGGACTACCATGTGCATGTTATATGAATCTATAGGTTCACATAGACTTTGTGTTTATAACTACTTATTACCTTGTAGCTTTAATGTAATGTTGTCTATTAATGATGTCCATCAATTCCATGTTCTCAAATACTTGAACATTTCTTAATTTTACTGGACTGTATATTATCCCTCATTACTGTAAGCTACCTTCAGGCCTTTTCCAAGGAGAAAGGCGGGGTAAAATAAATAAATAAATAAATAAATAAATAAATAAATAAATAAATAAATAAAAACTAGTTATTTCATTCCCTGTTTTTGTCTGCTATTGAGCATTACTTATATTGAGAAAATTAGGAATCAGAATAGAGCCGTTATTTAAATGAGCTGCACAAGAACACCATTTGATTGTAATGGGAATTAAAGATGCATCTATTAACGGTGCCATGAGGTAACAAGCATCCAGTTGATGCATGACATCATTGACAGTTTACAGGCTTTTTAATAGAAGCTGATGTGAACGGATAATCCTTGAAACATTCCTCCTGTGAGTGATATTTTATCCTGCATGTAACCTGGCAAGCATGTCTTTTCTGTACAATTGGAAAGCACTGATGCACAGCTAACTGGTAATGCATTGTGTTCAGTTCCCTGCCCACCAGTGAATAATTTCCAGAAGCTGATTATTCTAGGATAAATGGTTTTCTAACAAAAAGTGTGTGCAAGCTTGCCGAACTGTGGCTTGCATTTGCTGTTAAAATAGGTAGACCTTATTGATGGATTAGTCTGCTGTGGTAGACTTCGTTTTGTACTTTTCACTTGCTACATGTTTTGATATAGAACAATATAGTCTGTGTGAAGGATGCCTTTTGATCTGACTGTGATACTTAAACTCAAGTTGAATCGGCTTGTGGACTGAAATAGGGAGAGGGTCCCTGCATATTAAAGGGGGTCACTGTTTACTGTCATAAGTACATAAGAATAAGAACATAAGAACGACCTTGCTGGAACAGGCCACAGTCCATCCAGTCCAGCATTCTGTCTCACACAGCGGCTCACCATTTAAGAACATAAGAACATAAGAAGAGCCATGCTGGATCAGGCCAAAGGCCCATCTAGTCCAGCTTCCTGTATCTCACAGCAGTCCCACCAGATGCGTTTGGGAGCGCATGAGACTAGATATCTGTCTCCTGATACCACTCCCCTGCATCTGGCCCTTGAAGTACCCTGGTTTCTCCATCATGGTTTGTAACCTGTGATGGACTTTTCCTCCAGGAATCTGTCCAATCCCCTTTTGAAGGCATCCAGGCCAGATGCCATCACCACATCCTGTGGCAGGGAGTTCCATAGACTTACAACGCGCTGGGTGAAAAAATATTTTCTTTTGTCAGTTCTTACTCTCCCAGCCCTCAATTTGAGTGTATGTCCCCTAGTTCTGGTATTTTGGAAGAGAGAGAAGAACTTCCCTCTATCCACTTTACTCATACCCTGCATTATTTTGTATGTCTCAATCATATCCCCCCTCAAGTGCCTTTTTTCCAGACTAAAGAGGCCCAAATGTTTTAGCCTTTCTTCATAAGGGAGGTGCCCCAGCCCAGTAATCATTTTAGTCGCTCTCTTCTGCACCTTTTCCAGTTCCACTATGTCTTTCTTGAGATGTGGTGACCAGAATTGTACACAATACTCCAGGTGGGGCCTTACTATTGTTTTGTATAATGGCATTATAATGTTGGCTGTTTTATTTTCGATCCCCTTTTTGATAATCCCTAGCATGGAATTGGCCTTCTTCACTGCTGCCGCACATTGGGGAGACACCTTCATGGAGCTGTCCACCAACACACCAACATGTCCACCAACATTTGCTTCAGGGTATTCCCGAGCAGATGTCTTCTTCACCTGTCCGAATAGTACCATCCCATGTGGAGTTGCTGAAGGTCCAATGGGCTGTAGAAATAAAGCACTGGACCCTGCCTGTTGATTCTACCACAAGCTTGCTTCTCATTGGGCAAATTGGCTCAATTTTGTTTTGTACATGGTGGTTGAAGGCAGAGGTTGGGAGTTTAAATCCCTCTGAGAAGAAAAGTCAGCCATTGTAGACTTAGGCAAGCTCCAAAGCCCCAGGGCGTTCCTGGAAGGGGAAGTACTTCTGAGTACACTATGCCCCAGTTCTGCTCTGGGGTTCCGAAGAGCCACCCTCACCCATCCTCATGCCTGCCTGCTGGTCTCCCTTCTGTGGACATGCCTAGGGGGATGACTGGGCCAAGGCAGGAGATGGGGAGTTAAGCTTTCTCCAGCAGCACCAGGGCTGTGGAAAAGTGGGGAGGATTACCACTTGAAGCTGCAACCAGTGACCGGATTCTACTCTGGGCTCCTGCCAAGGCAGGATCTCCTGGTGTGGTCTGGAGCGTGGCCCTTGATTCCCAGAGCCAAGGGCTAAAGTTAGGGCTGGACCCCTGGCAGTCAGTGGGTTGCTCGCCCCCTGTCCTGGCCTGCAGCTTCTGCCACCCCCACAAGATCAAGGGCTAGTGCTGGCCTCCCACTGTCCCCCACATCAGCTCAAAGGAAGGAAGGAAGGAAGGAAGGAAGGAAGGAAGGAAGGAAGGAAGGAAGGAAGGAAGGAAGGAAGGAAGGAAGCTACTCCTTACCAACTTGCTCCAGACTATACATATTCTTATGCACTGGTATGTATCGCAAGGATAGAAAGTAACTGAAGGTAATCAATTACTACTTTTATGTTACAGCAGCATTGACCTGGCCAGCTAGACCTCATGGGTGCTGGAATTCAACAACTTTCCTCATACCATTTTCATCATGTTACCCCATCTTGTCTTTCCATATGTCCTAAGCTCTGCTCCATATATACTGTTCTGTGAGTAGACATTTGGATTCTTCTCAGTGTTTATACTCACAAGGTACAGTATTACAATTTGCTGCTTCTGAAAGGCTTCGTAACATACCCAGAAACATGGGGTTTGAAGCTTGGAACAGTAGAGACATTCAGTTCTGTCTGTCTAAAGTAAATACAAAATTTGCCAGAATAATTTTCATTATTATATTATTATTATTATTTATTAACCACACAGCTATCTATGCTGGATTTTGTATTACCAATCACTAGTCGAACGCTTCCCAAGCGTTTAGGACTCAGTGATGTATTGGTGAATTATGCAAGCAGATCCCAGTAAGGTGGATTTTTGCAGCTGCCTGACGGTGACTCCAGTGGATCATTTGAGCAACTACATTATGACACTAATCAGTCTGAGCAATTTTCTTGCAACAACTCAATATATGGTCGATAGTTTCATCTGCCTCTTTGCAGAGTCTACATGTGGGGGACTCAGCTGATTTTTCTATTCTAGCCTTAACTGCATTTGTTCTGATAGCTTGTTCTTGAGCTGCAAAAATCAGGGCTTCTGTCTCTTTTTTCAATGTTCCATTGGTGAGCCATAACCAGGTCTTTTCCTCATCTACTTTTCCTTTGACTTTTTCGAGGAACTGCCCATTCAGTGCTTTATTATGCCAGCTATCAGCTCATATTTGCATTCTTGTTTTCCTGTATTGACTCCTTGTTTGCTTAACTTTAAACACCTCCCTGTTCTTAACCTCCAATAATGCTGGCTCTGTACTATTTTTTACATAGTCTGCCAATGCATGCTTCTCTTCTTCGACTGTCTGCTTTACTTTCAAAAGACCTCTACCACCTAATTTTCTAGGTAAATACAGCCTGTCAACATCTGCGTGAATGTAATGCATAGTGAATGGTCATACGTTTTCTTGTTTTCCTATCCAGACTATCTAGCTCCATCTGAGTCCAGTTTATAATGCCAGCGGTATACCTGATGACTGGTATGGCCCAGCTATTAATGGCCTTGATGGTGTTACCACCATTCAGCTTTCTTCTTCTTCTTCTTCTTCTTCTTCTTCTTCTTCTTCTTCTTCTTCTTCTTCTTCTTCTATTATTTATTATTATTATTATTATTATTATTATTATTATTATTATTATTATTATTATTATTATTATTATTATTATTATTATTATTATTATTATTATTATTATGTCAGACAGACATCAGAAATATTAAAAATGACACCCTAATTTTAGAAGGGATCAGCTGGCTCATATAAATAGGAACCTCCTGCAAATGGGAAATTTTACCTAAACTAAGGCAAAAATGGCAGATCAGTTTCCAAGTGCAAGAGCAAAAGGCAGATATTATGTTTAAAGATGAGTGTGTTCTGTTCCAAGTGGGAAGTTTGGCACATCCAAGGTTTATGAGAAGTTGCATGAATTTCATTTCAACAGTGGCTAGAATGAGCCCATTTGTTATTATTAGTTATATTTGAATAGTATCTTTTTAACAAATCTTCACAGTGTTCTTAACTGAAACGGTAATGTAATCATATCAGATCATTTTATTTTGAAAAATTATGCTTACTGTTACACCCAGGAGATTGCTTCATCTTTAGCCATTTCCTCTATTTGGGGGGTGGCCTCTCTCATTCCCATTATGAAACCTTGAAGCCAAAGGGTAGGCCCAAACAAATTGGGGGGTGTAGGCCTTGAGAGAAGGAAATACCTGCCCTTTGCTAGATATTGTTCCCATGGAAAGAAATGTAATATATACAGAGAGTCATACAGTGAAGCCCGTTAAAATGATTAGAGGCAAGAATAATTAGAAGGAAGGTTAAGAAGGGATCTTTTATTTGTGACTTTCCTCCACATAACCAGTCATAAAAGGACATAAACATAGCTAAATGTAAGGCTGCAATTTCTATATTCATTTTGAATATAGTTCAAAACATCCCATAAAGATTGTTTCATCCTCATTATTGTGGGTGAAAAAAATTGGGGCTGGAAATGTTACTTTTATTCTATCATAGGTTATAGAATTCCATGGCAATATTGCCTAGTGAATTCTGGCAGTATGAAAAAGCATTATTATCAACCTCTGGGAAATAAAGTAGCCTTTTATTTAACTTACAGAGTACAAATGAAGAAAATAAGATTTTTTCTTAGAAAGACTGACTTCTAAAAGTCAGCATTCCAGCTGTTGTGGTCCTTTCAGATCCTCATTTTAAGATAGTTTTTCTGAGTTTTTCGGGCTGTTTGGCCGTGTTCTGGAAGTTTTTCTTCCTAACGTTTTGCCAGATTCTGTGGGTGGCATCTTTAGAGTGCAAGGAGCTCAGGGAACAAGGAGTTTCTCTCTATGCTCTGGGGTGTAGAGTGAATGAGACTGGGGTTTTTTTAAGTTGTGAAAAAGAGGAAACATGTCCTATGCAAGAAAATAGGTGTTAATCATTGTTGTGGTGGGAGGATTAAGAAATTTCAATGTAATCAGGGGTAGCGATGATCCTAATATGTAGTTGATGATTGTCATTAGTTGTTCTATTGTGTGAACTGATCAGCTTTGTTGTGGCTGGATAAGAATCATTGAGCTTTGACCTTTTTGCACTCTGCAGTTTTTAGTACTGGAAGCCAGGCTTTGTTGATTTTTAGACTTTCTTCTGTGTACTGGAAGAGGATTTCATGTCCAGTTTATTTCAAGGTGTGTTCAGCTACTGCTGATTTTTCAGATTTTAGCCTACTGTATCTTTCATGTTCTTTGATTCTGCAGCATCCAGACCAGAATCAAAGGTGAACATACCTTGAAACAAACTGGACATGAAATCCAAATCCAGGACACAGAGGTACTGGCCAACACTACCAACACTATGTCAGACTACACAGGGAAGCCATTGAAATCCACAAACGTAAGCACGGTTTCAACAAAAAAGAGGTTTACTAACATGGCCAAACAGCCTGAAAAACTCAGAATAACTATCGGATCCCAGCCGTGAAAGCCTTCAAGAATATATCTCATTTTAAGTTTTTATTTGTGGCAAACAGCTGTGCCCCTTCAAATAAAACAAACAATCATACAAAACATTTGGAACAGTCAGATGTTCCTATTAAATATTAATAATCAACAAAAGCACTGATTGCTGAAATTTGCTTTTTGTTTCCCAAAGTTAAAATAATAAAATGTTCTTGTTGGATTCTCTGTCTGAGAGGAAAGATGGGTAGCCCAATAGGTCCCAGGGGTCCTTCCTATGGAAATCTGTGAATCCAGGGACAGCCACACACATTGGCTTAGTATATTATTTTACAACGTATGTTGGCTTAGTAAATCAATAGAACTGACAAAGAAGTTGACTCACGCAGTCCTTACTGATTCAATGAGCCTATTCTAGCGCAATGTGCTGTTGAGATTAAAGACAGGTATGAACAGCTGGTTTGGCAATTCATACCAGGTCATCCTTTGGGCTAATAGGCAGTTCTCTTCCCTCCTCCTCCAGCAGGTGCCCACTCACAGGCTGTGCCCTGGCTTCCCTGCCCTCCCTGTTCCAGACACTGCCTCTGAGTGGGCACCCACTGCAGGAGGTGGGGTTGAGGATCGTTGATCACCAGTGTCTGTGAAGATTCTCAGTCATCCAGGTGAGTTTATCTGGAAGTTGAGTCATGGCTACTGGACTTCTTTTTTGAGAGATAGAAACGTTTCGCTGTTCATCCAAACAGCTTCATCGGTCTGAATACAGCTAGTGCAAATTCTCCATCTTATAGGCAGCTTTGACCTCTTGTCACCCTGGCCTGAATTAGGCTCATAAGTGGCCTAAATAGGCTCGTTAGGGAGACAATAGTATCCTTAGCCTTAAGGTGAACAATGGCCTAAGGTGCTGAAACCTATCAAGAATGGGTCATTAGCTATGGCCTTGGTGGTGAAGGCTTTTTGATTTGCCTGGGGACTAGAGATGGGCACGACTTAGCGGTATTCCCGTTTCCGTTTCCGTTACTCGGTTCCGTTACTCTACGGAAACGGTAACGGGAATTACTCCACCAGACTTCGAGCTCGAACCGACGAACGAACAATTTTGGTCTGATTTGTCGTGCTCGTTACTTGCATCGCGGCGATCACGCAATGCCAAGCGGCACAGAAAAAAAGTTTTTAAAAGTTAAAAAAACCCGGTTCCCGGCCAAAAAGCAGGCGGAAAAATGCCTGCCATGCCTCAGGGCACCTACCAGAGGGGTTGTTTCTGGAGGTCCCCGGCCTCCCCCCTCATCCCCCGTCCTGGACTGCTCTGGTGGGACTCGCCGCAGGCTCGCAGCCAGCAAAAAGCCCAGTCTCGCCGCCGCCCGCCCGCAATTAAAGCACAAGCAAGCGGCACGGACGGCACAGGAAAAAACTTTTAAACTCTCCCCCCACCCATTCCCGGGCCCAAAAAAGCAGGCGGAAAAATGCCTGCTTGACTAAGGGCGCAGGGCACCTACCGGAGGGGTGGTTTCTGGAGGGGGGGGTCCCGCCTCCCCCCCATCCTGGGCAGCCGGACTCGAGTCGCCATTTCGCCATGCCATGCGGTGCGGGCGGGGGATCCAAAATGGGGCGGCAAATGCAATATTGTTTTTGAAATCGTGGTCCAAAAACACACAAGCACAACAGAAACACGCGAAAATTTATAAACTGCCAGATTTTTCACAGTAGCAGTGGGTTTTTTTCTTGCAACAAAATGTCTCTCCTCTCCTCCTCTGTCCTCCATTGATTTTATTTTTTTTTATTTTTTTTACACCTGCGCAGTGCGCAATGATGGGCTGGCTGAGTGGCCAGCCATGTGGGAGTGGACAACCATGCAAATTTTTGGAGCCATCCCACCAGTCGCATGGCCACTTGGCCATGGAGACTTCTGGGATGTGCCAAAAAGCCCCCTAAAACCTGCCCTAGCCCTAACCCTAACCCTTGACTCCGTACATACGTCACAGACTGTCTTCTTAGTGGGTCAGAGAGGCACCCAGAGGTGCAACCCACAGCCCACCGTAACCTTACCCGTCACTAGCCTAACCCTAGCCATTGCACTAAGCCACCTTAAAGCCAGATCTACTTGCTTGCATTGCACTACACGCAGCAAGTACAATTCCCTTCTGTGTGAGACATGGTGGTGTGGGAGCCTTGTGCAGGGAAGGCATGACGCTATCACTCTCACACTGGTCTCACTGTCTGCACATTATGTTATGCAATATCCATATGGCTATTGCATAGCATTTTGCAGCAGCAGCAGGTGAGGAGGGGAGACCCCCATGTAGAGGGGTCTCTCTTGGAGCCTGCTGCCCCTTCCTAGTGCCCCCTTCCACGGGTGCCTCCAGGAGCCCACTTTCCCTTTATAGCGAACCAGAGGAGGCACCCACCCCAGAGAGGTGCCTCCAGGAGCCTGCTCCCCCCCAAAAACCAGTACTAACGACAACGAAAAAACAAAAAAACGAACCGACTAATTTTTGCGAATTTTCGCGAAAACCGGAAACAACCCGAAACGGGACCGGCCCGACTAACGACAACTCGAAAAAAATTTTTTTCAAGTCGTGCCCATCTCTACTGGGGACTTTGGAAAGCACAGCCTGATAAGTAGCAGATAGACTATGCCGGAGCCCACCACCTCTGTTGAGGGAGGGGTTTTCAATGCTCACATGAATGGCCTCCCTTACTCCTCTTTCAAACCACCTCTCTTCTTTGCCTGACATGTGTACATCCTCATCTTTGAAAGAGTGCCCTTTGTCCTTCAAATGGAGGTGTACTGCTGATTCTGGTCCTGACCTGTTGCCCCTCCTATGTTGGGCCATCCTTATGTTTAATGGCTGTTTAGGTTCTCCAATGTAGAGGTCTAAACACTCATCACTGCATTGAACCGCATATACTATATTGCTCCTTTTATGGTTTGGTATCGGATCCTTTGGGTGGACAAGTCTCTGCCTTAGTGTGTTAGTGGGTTTGAAATAAACAGGGATGTGGTGTTTGCCAAAAATTCTTTTAAGCTTCTCCGACACTCCAGCCAGTGGTTTGTGCCCATGTCTAGTTGTGATAACGGATCAGCAGCAGCAACAACAAAAAATAGTCATCAACCAACATTAACAACAATAAAAGAGATTAAACCGGGGCAGGTCTCCGTGTGTATTTCAAAGTCTAGTGCGAAAGATATAAACCATCTCCCCAAGATGAAGTCACTTCCAGTCACTCAAACTACAAATAGTATGTGAAGTTGTATATAAAGCAAAATAAACCAACAAAAATGAAACACACACTTACAAGATGGAGGATACTTGGCTCAGGAATATTGTATCCAAGAACCATCTTGGAATTGTTGTAAATCACAAGATGAATATGAGCAATGTGGCTGCAAAAAGGGGGGGTGCTATTTTAGGCTGCCTTAACAGAAATATGATCTCCAAATCAAATAAAGGACTAGTTATCTTCTATTCAGCACTGATTAGGCCCCATCTTCACTACTCTGTCTAGTTCTGGACACAGCATTTTAAGAAGGATTGAATTTGCAGATAAACTGGAACAACCTCTGAAGAGGGCAAGGATCGGTCTTTCAATCCCACCCATCTAGTGTCCAGACACGACTACAGGCAACAGCCAACAACAGAACATAATTATCCACCCTTCAACCAAAACCACATACATAATAAAACCCAACAATAACACCTCATCCCTGCTAAAGACAATACTGAGCTGGATGGAATCAGTATAAGAACAGAAGAACCAGCAGCATCACAAAAAGCAAGAACGGCACTGCTTGGGGTGTGTTGACACTTGAATCTTTTATTATTCTCTCCAATACCAGATCCCTTTTGGCTGAGGGAAAAAAATCAATCTGTCAGATAGATGTCTAGGGTGCCAGTGTTTGAAGGTTCATGTTGACTTTGACCAAATAGAAAAACTATTTGCAAGCATGGTGTGGTGGTATAAAAAAGGTTGTAATGTTTTTTTCTTTTTTCTTTTACCAGTCAATTGGTAAAGAGGTTTACTAATCAATCCCTCAGCCTTGGTTACAGACATGAAAAAAATCATAGTTTTTTAGTCCCATGTGAATGCCACAGTTAAGACAAAGGCTAACATGTCATGACAATCATTGTTAGTTTTATATGGATGTGTTTCAGTCTTTTATGATAAGGAAATAAAATTTATTTGTTTTTTTATTTATTTTTGAGTATTTCTACCCCGCCCTTCTGCTTGGAAAAGGACCCATGGTGGCTTACAGTAAGGAGAGACAATATACCGTCCATTACTATTAAGGCACATAAAGTTTGAGAAACAGTGAATTGAGAGTTATCTTACAGCATTATAATTTATAAGGCAACATTAAAGCTAAGAATTTAAAACACAGTGTCAATGCAATCACACAAGGAGACATATAAACACAAAGTTATATCAAACAGAACACTCACCAAACAAAACGCATCCTTGCTGTTTGTGAGTTTGATCTTCACATATACACCATTCAGCAGCAAAAAATATATCGCTGTGTAATGGGCCCATCAGATCCCAGGTCCGGCTATAAGGGGTTAGAAACACAAAGTCTGTGCAGCCATGTATGGTGGATTCATAAAAAGACACAGTAGATAGAGATGGGCACAAAACAGAAAACCAATGGTTCGATTGGTTCTGATTTGCCCCCCCCCCAGTTTGTTTCTTTTCATACAAATTTTTAAAACAAACATTTGTATGTACCAAACCAAAAATGAACTGGTTCGGCTTACCTGGACCACTGCCACCACCGCTGCCACCGGGGGACCACCACCGACGCTGATGCTAATGCTGGGAGACCACCAATGCCGCCGACACTGACGCCAACCAGTGGGATGGGTCATCACTTTTTTATTTTTTATTTTTTTTAAAGTTTTTGCAGCATGGACCACGTGGCTCCAGAGGCCGGGTTGGCACTTTTTATTTTTTTATTTTTTTCTTTATTTTAGAGCACTAACCCTGTGGCCCCAGGGGCATTTTTTACTTTCTGTTTTTCATTTTTTATTTTCATTTTTAGTGTGTACCAGCTGCGGGGTACTGAATTTCAGCCAGACCAACTTCCCAACTGTTGAAGTGTTGTAAAATTAGCTTACTGGGCCAACCCTTATCCATTTCACTCGGGGCAGCCCTTCATTTCACTAAGTGAAGTTTTCCTGAGCCACGGCCCTTTGTGGCCAATACCTTTTCAATTCTATACACCCGGTCTTCTCGGGGTTTCACTTTCTGTTCTTCGGGATAGAATGTCCCCACAATAGCATCACCATGGTAATCTGTTAACAGGTATATGGGTCTCTTTGCTTTTTTGATAACCTGATCCACTTATCTCCTGTAGTTTTGCTTTCTTTCTCCTCTTTCGTTTTATTTTGGCCAAAGAGTGTCAAACACGTGACCCCAAGGGCCAGGTCGGTCCTTTTTTTTATTGTTATTTTTAAAAGTCCTTGATGCCGGGGACTCCCCCCCCCCCACAGCTGAGAGTCACTAGCTACTGTGTGCCATGGGTTTTTATTTATTTATTTTTTTACATCACCGACCACGTGGCCCCAGGGGCTGGGTTGGTAATGTTTTATTTATTTATTTTTAAATTTATTTTAGAGCACCCACCATGTGACCGCAGGGGCTGGGTCGGCATTTTTTTTTAAAAAAATCACCTTTTTTTAATTTTTAAAAGTCCCTGACACTGTGAGCTCCCCCCCCCCCAGCTGAGATGAGTATGCTAGCTGCCGCACCCCCCCCCGTTTTATTATTATTTTTTCTCCTGGCCTACTGGGTCATGGTCCGTACCGGCTGGCCCGCAGGCCGGAGGTACATTTATTTATTTATTTATTTATTTATTTATTTATTTATTTATTATTAAGTCCCCGATGTGGGGCTTTTTTCCCTCTCCTGGCCTGTTGCCGCTGCCGGAGTTCCAGGCGAGAAGGCTGCTGGTGACAAGGTAGGAGAGAGGGGGGAACGAAGAATGAAATGAAACTAAACAGAAACTTCCAGTTCATTTCATTTTGTTTTCCTTTGATGGGTTGGTTCGTTATTCGTTTTGTTAGCTAACAAAATGAATAATGATTAACAAAATGAATTAAAAATTCATTTCATACCTATCTCTAACAGTAGGTAGTTCATCATTCAGGGAAAGCTTGCCTGAAGAGAAAGGACTTTGCCTGTTTCCGGAACGTTGTCAGGATACTGTACTGATAATTTCTACCCCCTATTGGTTGAAGCTTAATAGACTGGGGTGTATAGAACTTGGCAAAATGGCTTTTTATACCATGGCCACTGCCTGGGTAAGTTCTGCTAGCTGCAGTAAGAAAAAGAACTTGCCTAATTTCTCAAGGTTACTCACATTTTTATTTGCTTCACTGGAGATGACTATAACAAGGAATGCAGAATTCAGTCTAGCAGGCCTCCTTCAGATGGTTGAACACTAAGCCATACTTGCGTTATTGTAATATCTTTGCTGCACAGAAAATCATCCCAGTTTGCCTTACTGACTGTTGATTCATTTGTTATCTCGCTCTCGATATGATTGTCATTCAAGGAGCTGCTCATACCTTCCTTTCATGTGTCCATGTGGCTCATCCTGGAACTGTCGTGCTAAGTGCTGAGCATCTTTTTCTAGTTAAGTAGGTTCTCCACTTTAGAGTACTTGGACTGATAGCAGCGATTTTTATTTGGATATTTAAGACTTCCTCCCCACCGTCTGCTGCCACCAAAGGCTTCCCCAGGAATAAAAACCTAAGGGAGACTAGGACCTTCAGGGGTAAAGGAACACGGAAAAAATTAATTACCATAATACAGCTGCCGCCAATGACTTATGTGGCACGATGTTACATTACTGGATTTCAGCCAATATAATTTATGAGTTGGGCTTATTTCAATGAATGCTGGTTAGGATCAGTTGGACAGATCTGGATTTTTTTTTGTACGGCTGATGTTACTAATGCATCACTGGGCTGCCTTTGACGCTGCTGAACAGCAAGTATTACTGCAAACATTCTACAAGTTGACCAAGAATTACAAGCCAGCTAAAGCAATGCAACCCCTTTGCAAAATGGCAGCTTTTGGGTTAACTTTCAAGGACAATGTAGCTGATGGAGGACTCAAAGGAACAGTGTACGGGCACCAAAAGTTTTGCTTATGGTGATGATCTCAAGCTTGTCACTCAGATGGACAGCTTTCAGACAGCACACCATCTTCTAACAATTGCATCAGAAGAAATTGGCACATATCATTATACAAATCAATTTAGGCTCAGCTCTACTCAGTCGCAAATATGTGACTTCTAGATAGCAGTAACCAGCTATTTCAGAAACTTCAGGTCACCAGAGGCATTTCCAACTAAATCCTTATTTTGACCCAAATACCTGTTACCTTAGATTATATGCTGACCAAAAAGAAACATATCAAAATACAAAGCAACCTCTCTGTGATATGCAAAACCCCTCAGCAACTCTGCAGGCAAATGTGTCAGCCCAGTGTGGCATAGTTCAGCCCATGCAAAACAGGTAGATGCTACACTCAATGAAAGCACCAGAATCCTTCCCAGATGCCTGATGTCAACCCTTATCAATACAATCAATTGCCTAGCAGGCATTGCATCCAGTGACATATGGAGAGAGGAGAGGGGACGTATATGGAGTGCAGCTAGGAGTGAAAGATTGAAAACACATATATCAAATGCACATCTATTTTTCCACTATCATCCTGCTGTTCCTGGATTAAAATCAAGGAAACATCTGTAAATCTTGAAGAAACAGCAGAGAATGCCTAGACTATAATATGCCAAGAAAGAACTCCTTGCCTCTTAAAAATTAGTGGAATCTCAGAAGAGTCTAGCCTACAATTTCACAGAGAACATGGCTACTTGGAGTTGGAACGTATCAGATTCAGACTTGGAGAGGAACCTGGAGCAGCATGTCTGTCTCCTCTTTTCTCCAGTTCAAGGGTCATTGGGGAGGTCTGAGGAATTGCATTCCATGCCTGGAACCAGAAATTGTGGGAGCCACCTTGATAAATGGGGCTAATGGGATGATAATAAACATGATTGCTAGACATGCAATATTATATTAAGCTCAGAAAAATAATATTTTAAAAAGATAATAAAAATGATAGGTGGTTAGTGGATTCAAATTAATTACAATTTAATTTAACTTAATTTAAAGATAACTAAATCTGGGGCAAGGCTAATTATTTAATTTCATTTAAATTAATTAAATTATTTCAAATTAATTGAAAGGTAACTAAATCAGAGGGATGGAAACCAAGCCCCATGAGGAAAGACTGAAAGAACTGGGGATGTTTAGCCTAGAGAAAAGAAGATTGAGGGGTGATATACTTTTCAAATATTTGAAGGGTTGTCGTACAAAGGACATGCACAAACACAAACGCCTGCCCAGGACATTTCCAGGAAAATTATAAATCAGAGGAGAAGAGTGGAAAAGAGTGCCTGATCCGTGAATGTCCCGGCCAAAACAGGACACTTGACAGGTCTGAAGAGAACCCAGCTTTTGGCTGAATATCAGGAAAAACCTCCTAACTGTTAGAGCAGTACGGCAATTGATCCAATTACCTTGAGAGGTGGCAAGTACTCCAACACTGGAGGCATTCAAGAGAAATCTGGACAATCACTTGGCAGATATCCTTTGATTTGTATTTCTGCGTGGAGCACAGAGTTGGACCTGATGGCCTTGTAAACCCCTTCCAACTTCACTATTTATGGTACTATCATCTGGGGGAAGGTTAAAAAATGGCTTGCAAAAAGAGACAGATCTTAAGTTGCCTCCTAAAACCAAGGAGTAATGGGACTTCTGATATGAGAGACTTCCATCACAGAGAAAGCCCCATTACAGGTCACACATTTCCAGGTTTCTCTTGGGGTGGGGCCATTCAAAGCATCCCACTATGAGAGCTGCTTTTGGGACAGGTCGATATTATTTTACAATGATCTTATGAATGATGTCCCAAAAAGTAAGATAAGTCTTACCTAATGGCTACCATCCAAATTTTCTGTTTTGCAAAATGCATGAGACATGGTCCAGTGCTGAAAATACTGGTTGACAGATTGTATATTGTCCACATATTTATAACCATGAAATGGAACCAGGGATTACTACAATGGGCTTTTTCTTAAAGCCTCTTTTGAGTTAAGTCTTCGTCTCCTCCTTTTCCGTGATTCATAATATTTGCCCCATCATGACATGGCCTTTACAACTTGGGTGGATCCAGGTGGTTGTCTCTTCCAAATATCTTCGGGTCAGCTTTCTAAAGGATACCACATCAAAAACTATGGTGGTTGCTATGCATAACAATGATTCATAAAGCTTGATATTTTTACTCACTACATTCCTCAAGCTACATTTTCATTATTCTTTTTGTCTCTAGTACAATATTTTAGGATTGTGTCATACTCTTGTTGAAGGATAATTGTGGCAAGGATGAATGGGAACCCCTTGAACCACAAAATGCTACTGGCATCCCACATTTTGGACCTTGGGGTTTACAAGAGTGTGTACTTCCTGATAGAGGAACCAACCAAACAAATGATTATGGTGCAGATAGGTGTGGCCATTGTTTTTGAAGCATTTAACTGCAAAGAAAGACTTGTTATGAATGGAGGCTCTCCCACCCAGAGTGACCTCACTGCCAGATGGGCAGTATAAAAATCCAATAAATAAATAAATAAATAAATAAATAAATAAATAAATAAATAAATAAGGATAAGGATAAGGATAAGGATAAGGATAAGGATAAGGATAAGGGGTTCTTATGAGGATGACCAGTTCCGCAAATGTCTGCAGCTCAGACCTGGGTGGGACCCCAGCAGATCAGTAGTGTAATAAGTTCAGTCTCAACCTCAGCTTTGGCGTGATAATGTTGATGGCAAATTATACCTGCTTAGTTCCTCGTGTCATGACTTCGACCGTAATTTTACTTTTGTGTTTTCCTATGGATTGCTTGGACTGTACTTGCAGTTTTCATGCCATTTGCTGTTTACAGATGGACTGTTAGACAATTACTGGGTTTGACTTTGCATTTTCCTCACTTGGTTTAGTTTACTCACTGTCAGGATTCTGTTCTTTCCTTCATCTAAGCTGTTTTCTCTGGATTGGCCTTGCCTGGCTCATTTCTCTATGGAACAGTTTCTTACTGCTGCGACATCCTAGGGTCAGAAGACAGCATAGAACATGGATAATCTGACATATTTATGTTTACTGCTGTGTTCTGCCCAGCAAATTGTACCATACCTTTTTCCTCCTGCATTTCTGAAGCCTAGCAACCTGCATTTCCTAGAGTGTTTTTACTTATTTCTGACTGTTTTTCATTTATTTATGATAGAGACGTACAAAATTATGCAGGGCATGAGTAAAGTGGATAGAGGGATGCTCTTCTCCCTCTCACAAAATACCAGGACTAGGACATACACTCAAATTGAGGTGAGAACAGACAAAGAAATACACTCAAATTGAGTGAGAACAGACAAAGAAAATACTTCTTTGTCCAGTGTGTTGTTAGTCTGTGGAACTCCCTGCCACAGAGTGTGGTGATGGCATCTAGCCTGGATGCCTTCAAAAGGTTATATATATATATAACCTTTATAATAATCTTATATATATTTCATATATATAATCTTATATATATACACCACCCGTCTTCCCGAGAGAACTCCGGGCGGTTAACAAAAGGGATAAGAAATAATCCCAATACAACAATTAAAACAGAAAGATAGAAAAATTAAAATAAAAAACAAGGCAAAAAGATGAAGTCATCGGCAAGATGGTGGTTCAGGGGTGGAGGGGAAAAAAGGTTATGGTTGCCAAATGCCTCCAGAAAGAGCAGAGTTTTAAGAGTTCTTTTGAAGGTGGGCAGGGATTGTGCAAGGTGCAGCTCACTCAGAAGGTGGTTCCACATCAAGGGGCCAGCCACAGAGAAGGCCTGATCATGGGTGATCTATTTCTGTGCCCCCCTGGGCATGGCCATGGAGTGAGAGCACCTGCAACATTCTAGTGGGCTGGGCCTCAGTTGATCTTTGGGTGATACGCTCCAACAGGTACTCAGGTCCCAAGCCATGGACGGTTTTGTAAATCAAAACCAGGACCTTGAATCTTATCCGGAGAGCAATGGGCAACCAGTGCAAGCGAGCCAGAACAGGGATGATATGGTCAGATCTACGCACACCCATCACCAGTCTGGCCACTGCATTCTGTACCCGTTGAAGTCTCCGGACAAGAGTCAAGGGCAACCCCACATAGAGGACATTGCAGTAATCTATCTTCGAGATCACGAGAGCCTGCATGACTGCTCTCAGGGAGGCCTCATCCAGGTACATGCAGATCTGGGCAATCTGACGCAGATGGAAAAAGGCAGTCTTGGAGACGGCCATCAAATGGGCTTCCAGGGATAGGGCCAGATCCAAAACCACTCCCAGATTCCTGGCCCTGTCCGCAAGCTGGAGGGTAGTGCCCCCAAGACTGGAGAGAGGGCCACTGTTCCCGGCACACTAGCTGTATTCAGACTGATGAAGCTGTTTGGATGAGCAGCAAAACATTTCTATCTCTCAAGAAAAAGAAGTCCAGTAGCCATGACTCAACTTCCAGAATTATGGAGATTACACATCTCCATAATGGTTTATAACTAGTGATAGCCTTTTCCTCCAGGAATCTGTCAAATTCATTTATGTCACCTACTGCTGCAGCACTCGACTGTAGCCTCACCAGTGTGAACGCACCTCGGTCTGACCTAGGAGAAGGCTCTCATTGACTTTCCCTTACTATCTGCCCCCCCCCCTCGTGACCAGTCGGGCTTGGGAATTTGGCATATGTTTTTATGGATTATTTATTTTATTCTCATTTTTTTTATTATTATTTCTCATTTTGTTTTATATTGTTAATAGTTGCCTAGTTTTTTGTAATATTGTTATTCTTCTTGTGCTGTTTCCCCCCCCTCTCTTTTGGTTGCTACCTGCCTTTCCCTCCCCCTTTTTTATTCTTTTTTCCCCCTTTCTCAGGTCGCCACTTGCCATGCTGGCAGGAACTGCTATTTCGTGGTGTCTGGCCGTGAGAGGTAGGCTTGGAGTGGGGCAATTAGTCGGGTAAGAAGAACTTGGGTCAGGCAGTTGGTACCTGTCCCCCATTGTGATCCCCCTGCTCTCTCCCACATACCAGGGAGCCATTCCGTCAGTGCCTCTGACCTGTCCTGCCTATTGGTTAATGCCAGGTCAGTCCACAATAAAATCCCCATCCTCTATGATGCTATTGTGGATGGGCGGGCCAACCTGGCATGTATTACTGAGACCTGCGTGGGAGCAGAGGGGGGCCTCCCTCTCCCAGCTGGGCCCCGCTGGGTTTCAGGTCCAGGGTGTGGGCAGGCCAGAGGGTCGGGGGGTCGGGGGGCCATTGTTTAAAGGGACTCACTTCATGTCAGCAGATCTGCAGCACTGGTGCGTTCTGGGTTAGAATGCCTTCATTTATTGGTGGGTCAGCGAGACAGGTTCAGCATTGTGCTGGGGTACCGTGCTCCCCACAACCTTGTACAATCCTTTCCAGAGCTCACTGAGTTTGTCTCGGCGGCTCTGTTGAGGTTCCCCCGCCTGTTGGTGGTTGGAGAAATTCAACGTCCATGCCGAGGATGACCTGTCAGGAGCAGCTATGGATTTCATGGAGTCCATGGCCTCCATGAATCTGTCTCAGCTTGTTGTTTGTCCCACCCATACTGCAGGCCATACCCTGGACCTGTTTTTTTCCTCCGTGTCGTCAGACCCTAGTCTGAGGGTTGGGGACATTGTTCCCCAGCCAGTGTCATGGTGAGATCACTATCTGCTGCCTTTCTCCCTGTCGATTGCCGCTCTGCCCCGCAGGGAGCCACAGCCCCTTGTTTGGGCTTGTCCTTGAAGGCTTCTGGACCCTGCTCGGTTCCTGGAGGACTTTGGAGACCTTCCTGATGGACTGGCTAACGACCCGGTAGAAGCCCTGGTGGCATGAGGATGCTGCCCAGGCTGTCAACCAGATCGCCCCCAAGCACCTTCTTCACTATGGAGCTCTTTCCTCACCATGGTATACAGCTGAGTTGAGAGCGATGAAGCAAGAACGAAGACGGCTTGAGAGCAGCTCGAGAAAGGATCGGTCGGCAGTTAATCGGGATGCTGTTTGTGCGCTGACCAGGCACTATGTCACTGTGATCATGGACACTAAGCGTGCTTATGCCTCCTTGAGGATTGGTGCGGCCTCGAACTGCCAGTTGGAGCTTTTCCGGGTGGTTCGCGACCTCATCAACCCTGGTCAGCACAGGCCTCCTCCTAGTGATTTCACTAATGAGTCTTTTGCAGCCTACTTTAGATCTAAAATTGAGGCCATCCATTTCAATCTGGACTCCGGTTGCCCTAATCCCTCCTCTAGTATCCTGAGCACTGCACCCCTCTCCTCGCCTGGTTGAGTTTGGGTCTGTTTCTCCAGAGGAGGCCTCTAGGGCCTTGGCCTATTGTCGGCTGGTGGCCTCCCCCTCTGACCCTTGCCCATCTTGGCTTATTAAATCTGCGAGAGGGAGCATACCAGAGTGGGCTTCAGTTATTGCCACCGCCTCCTTCAGAGAAGGGGTATTTCCCTTTCATCTGAAGGAGACAGTGGTGAAGCCGACACTAAAGAAAACTGTCTTGGCATCAGAGAATTTGGCCAACTATTGTCCGATTGTCATTGTTACCTTCATGGGCAAGGTGATTCAGAGGGTGGCTACCGTCCGACTTCAATCTTTCCTGGAGGAAAACCATGTCCTTGACCCATTCCAGTCTGGGTTCAGGCCTTTCCGAGGGACTGAGACCGCCCTGGTTGCTCTGCAAGATGACCTGCTCAGGGAGGCTGACAGGAGTTGCTCTACGCTGTTAGTCCTCCTTGATCTGTCAGCAGCCTTTGATACTGTTGACCACGGTATCTTGCTGGACTGGCTCACTGAGGTGGGAATCGGAGGCTCTGCATTTAGCTGGCTTCGACCCTTCCTTAGTGACTGGTCCCAGCGTGTGCAGCTGGGGGATGAGCTGTCGCCTCCTTGGACACTCCCCTGTGGGGTGCCCCAGGGGTCAGCAATCTCCCCCATGCTGTTCAACATCTATATGAGGCTGCTGGCACAGGTCATTAGGGGATTTGGAGTCTGCTGTCACCATTATACGGATTACATGCAGCTCTATCTCTCCTTCTCCACTTCTGCAGTGGAGGCGGTACGCTCCCTTGATTTGTGCCTGGAGGCGGTCATGGAATGGACCAGGACCAACAGGCTTAAACTCAAACCAGAGAAGACCGAGGTTCTGTTCTGAGTCCTCCATCTTATAGTCAGCTTTGACCTCTTGTCACCCTGGTCTGAAATAGGCTCATAAGATGAACAATGGCCTGAATAGGCTCAATAGGTAGAGAATAGTATCCATAGCCTGAAGGTGAACAATGGCCTAAGGTGCTGAAACCTTGTATGGGTCGTTAGCTATGGCCTTGGTGGTGAAGGTTTTTTTATTTGTCTGGGTACTGTGGAAAGCACACCTTGATAAGTAGCAGATAGACTATGCCTGAGGCCACCACCTCTGTTGAGGGAGGGGGTTTCAGTGCTCAAATGAATGGATTCCCTTACTCCCCTCTCGAACCACCTATCTTTACTGTCTAATATGTGTACATTCTCATATTTGAATGAGTGCCCTTTGTCCTTCAAATGGAGGTGTACTGCTGATTCTGGTCCTGAGCTGTTACCCCTCCTATGTTGGGCCATCCTTCTGTTTAATGGCTGTTTAGTTTCTTCAGTGTAGAGGTCTGCACACTCCTCACTGCATTGGACTGCATATACTATATTGCTCCTTTTTTGTTTTGGTATCGGATCCTTTGGATGGACAAGTCTCTGCCTTAGTGTGTTTGTAGGTGTGAAATAAATAGAGATCGGCACGAAACAGAAAAATGGCATTTCGGTTTTTCGTTTGTCATTGAGAGGTCTGTTTCGGTTCATTTCCGTTTGTGGTGAATTTTTGGAAAAATTTCGTTACCGTTTTTTGTTTTTTCGTTTGTCGTTTCTACCCACTTTTTGCACGATTTTTAAAGCATTTCTGTGTGCAGGCATCCCCCAACGCCCCAGACCAGAGGGAAAACACTAAAAAAAATGGATGCTGGCAGAGACACAGTATAGACTAGGTATGCAGGGAGGCTGCAAAGGCAGCGGCAGGCGTTGCCCAGGGTGCAAGGCAGCTGCAGAGTGACTGCACTGCGGAGCAGGGGAGGGTACTCACCGAGAGGTACACAGCACGCACGCACACAGGGAGGCTGCAGGACTGAAGCTAGAGTCGCAGAGACAGCAATCCCACCCTAACTCCCACCAGAGACTGCAAGGAGGACGAGGGCTGCCAGAGCTTTTTATGCCCTCTGTGGCTGCCAGACCTGCCTGCCCAGTCTGCAACCTTGGCATGCTATTGGTTGAACATGATCCCACATCACATGGCTTGCTTCCATTTTGTGGCTGGTGGCGACATCCATTTTAAAGGGAAAAGAAAAATACATCGTGATAGAAGACAAAAACAAACGTTTTAAGGACCCCAACCCCCCTGGTATGCATTATCAGACAACATAAATAATTATTGCTGTGTTTTTATGGATGTCCAGGGTGTTTTTTAACATTTAAAACAGCTCATTTCATTGCGCGTAACGACCACAATTTTCATGGTTCTGTTCGTTTCGTTTCATTTTCATCACAATTTTCATTTGTTGTTTCGTTACGTAACGGAAATGACAAACGGTAACGGAAACAAAAAAATGTTCATTCTGTGCCCATCTCTAGAAATAAACACGGATGTGGTGTTTGCCAAAAATCTTTTTAAGGTTCTCAGACACTCCAGCCATGTAAGGAATGACCAGGTTCTTCCATTGGGCCTGGGTCTCAGACTGATCCCTTGTTCTTCTGTGTTGGCACGCTGCTTTGTTGAAGGCCCACTTTGGATATCCACAGGCCTTAAGTGTTGTCTTCAGGTGCCTGTCTTCCTTCTTCTTGGCTTCTGTGGCAGTGGGGTGCTCTCTGCTCTGTGGCTTAGGGTCCTGATGACTCCTAATGTGCTGTAATGGATGGTGGGAGTCAAACAGTAATCTGCATAATTAAAAATAGGGTACTTCAAGGGCCAGATGCAGGCGAGTGTTATCAGGAGACAGATATCTAGTCTCATGCACTCCCAGATGCATTTGGCAGAGGACCATTGTGAGGTACAGGAAAATGGACTAGATGGGCCTTTGGCCTGATCCAACATGGCTCTTCTTACATTCTTATGTCCTTATGTTTTCGACCAAAACTCCCAGAATTGTGAGAGTTGTGGTTCAAAACATCTGGAGTGCTGAAGATTTGCCACTGCTGGTAAGCTAAATTATTCAAATATTAACACCTTCAATATGAGGAGGCCATTTTCTAGAGCAGCCCTGCTACAAATGAGCCAGGAATGTTAGCCCCTGATGTCTTGCAAAAAGAGAAATACAAATTTACATTTTATGTATGCTCATGTTATTTAGTGGTAATTTTATTTCATGCTCCATTCAAAATGATATCCACTTTCATTTCACTTTTTAATTACATGTTCCAGGAATAGATGTGTTCTCATAATTACTTCCACATAATTAAACTACCTATACAGTGATTTATGTTGCATGTAGCAACCTTTTTACTGCTGTTCTAGAAATACAATGAATTCAATAGCTTTGACCTAAAGGTACAAGGCAGCTTGTTGCTGTTCTGTACTGAAGACACACGGAGCTATGTTGGATCTAGTTGAAACATAATTTTTCAATTCATTACTACAGGCTATGAAAATAATACCTAGGATATAGTTTTCATATTTGTACTAGAAATGAGAAATTGAAAGATTTATTGATTTCTCTCCCTTAAGCATTTCACCTAACAATGTTCTTTCTCAGTATCACGTTATACTGCACATGAAGACCCATTGCATATGGTAGGTATGTTCTTCTTATGGAAGTAATCAAACATCTATAAAACGTATACATGTGCATACTTTTGGACATATTAATGGCTGCCTTCACAGATCCCACAGTAGGCACATCAGAAATCTTCACATTTATTTATCTGAAATCCTGTTGTGCAGCTCCATATGTGTGACAAAAATGACATCATCAGCAGTGGCAAATTGCTGCTGATGATTAAAGTCTTCATTTGGCAATTTTGGGATGATTGTGATACCACCATGTGACAAAGTCACATGCAATGTGAAATTGTCAGAAGAAGCCGTAGTGATTTGCATGGAGGTGTGCCTCAGATGTTCAGTAACAAAAGACAACATGTGGCTTTGGATTTGAGAAGATCTGGATGTCCAAATATATTCTTAGTCATAAAATCAACTTGGGATGAGTCCTCTATATTCATTTATAAAAAGCAACAGCAAAGTGTTCTGCTTATATACCAAGCCTATTCAGGCCATTGTTCATCTTTATGACCCTAATTCAGATCAGGGTGACAAGAGGTCAAAGCTGACTGACTATAAGATGGAGGACTCGCACTAGCTATATTCAGACTGATGAAGCTGTTTGGATGAGCAGTGAAACGTTTCTATCTCTCAAAAAAGAAGTCCAGTAACCATGACTCAACTTCCAGATACTTCTGTAGTCATTAACTCTATCTTCTTAACTCTGATCTAATCCTAAATGATACAGATTTAGTCAACTGAATCTAGCTCATCCACTGAGATCACTCCAGCCCATTTCCTGAATTCCAGTTTTGGCCCTGGGATGGGATGCTTCTGACCTTCAATCCCTTGTTGTGGTCAATGGTCCAGTGGCTAAAAATCCTGTTGTGTAGCTATGCCTGTGCAATTCACAGTCATATAAGCCATTGCAAAATTTGCACCAAAGCAGCTGTCTCAACCAGGAAGGAGTTCTGCAGGTGCAATCACACCGTTGGTTAGGCAGCTTATTGTATGGCCAAGTCCAACATATTTTCAGCCAGTATGTGGCAGCTGTGAAAACGGGAATGGACAGAATTGACTGTTCTTTGGAGATCAGTGATGATGGATCATGGGTGAGTGCTTAGAAGAGAGATAAGAGATTGGGTAGGAGTACTTACAAATTTGTTCTTCAGTGGGCAATTTTTTTAAAAAATACTCTTGTTCCCCCTTAACCAGTCAAATGCTCCCCTAACAGCTTGCCCTTTGTCTTGTCTGGTTCATTTTTAATTTTTTAGCCCTCATCCAGTTTATAACCCTAGTCCAGTGATGGCGAACCTTTTAGAGAACGAGTGCCCAAACTGCAATTCAAAACCCACTAATTTTTTGCAAAGTGCCAATACAGCAATTTAACTTGAATACAGGTGGCTGTGAAGGGGCGATGTCGGGTGCCCACAGAAAGGGCTCTGAGTGCCACCTTTGGCACCCATGCCATAGGTTCGCCAACGCTGCCCTAGTCAGACAGTGCTCAAGGACTTGAAATGATGATAGTGCCGAGAGTCATCATTATACCTGTGGCAACACAGTCCAAATCTCTAAATGATGTCTTCTAGCAGCTTCATATAGATATTAAAAATAATTTGGAAAATTATTGGTAAGCCATTGTGGGACTCTGTAATTGAGATTCCACGAGGACAAAACAAAATTCCCAAGCTATACCATCTAGGATTGACCATCAAGGAAGGATTAGAAGCACCAAAGAGCAGAACCCCAAATCCCGAAACTTAATAGCCTTTCCAGACAGATGCTCTAGTACAGTGTTAGCAAATCTATGGCATGGGTGCCAAAGGTGACACACAGAGCCCTTTCTGTGGGCATGCAATATCACCCCCTCACAGCCATGGCACTCCCCCCCCCCGGCTCAGAGCATGTCACTGTGCTCCGTGCAGAGAGCCGGGTGAAGGGGAGGCAGCGGCTTGTGGGCTCATTTGTAGCCCCAGTTTACTCTCCAGCCAGACCACTCAGGGCATCCCAAAAGCGGCATGGCTGGAGAATAAACTGGGGCTACGAAGGAGCCCACAAAACACTCCCTCCCCTTTTCTTGGCTCTCTTCACAGAGCCATTTTTGCAGTCTGGAAATGGCTCTGTGGAGAGAGCCAGGCAAAGGGGAGGCAGTGGTTTGTGGGCTCTTTCGTAGCCCTAGTATACTCTTCAGCCATGTCACTCTGGGCAGGGCAGGGCAGAGAGGTGGATGGGGTACTATACTTTGGGAAAGCGAGGATCGAAGAGCAGGTTTTTAAATTTCCCACAGCGAGGGTGCTGTGGCTGTGGGAAATACAAAAGCCTGCTCTTTGATCCTCACTTTCCCAAAGTATGGCATCCCATGCTACCCTTTGGGAAAGCAAGGATCAAAGAGCGGTGTGTGTGTGTGTGTGTGTGTGTGTGTGTGTGTGTGTTACCCTTTGAGAAAGTGAGGATTGAAGAGCAGACTTTTGAATTTTCTGCAGCCACAGCAAGGGTGCTGTGGCTGTGGGAAATTCAAAAGTCTGCTCTTCGATCTTCACTTTCCCAAAGGGTAGCACCTGAAGCATTTGCAACCCAGGGTGCCACGATATTCAGGTTACCGTAAATTGCTGTACAGGCACTTTGCAAAAAATAACTGGGCTTTGAATCACAATTTGGACACTTTGTCTCTAAAAGGTTCACCATCCCTGCTCTATGGCAGTGTTTTTCAACCTTTTTTGGGCAAAGGCACACTTGTTTCATGAAAAAAATCACGAGGCACACCACCATTAGAAAATGTTAAAAAAATTAACTCTGTGCCTATATTGACTATATATAAAGTAATTCTCTTGAATAGGAATCAGATAGCAACATTAACTTGCTGCAAAACATTAACAGTTTTTTTAGGGCACTGTAGGCGAACCTATAGCATGGGTGCTAAAGGTGGCACTCGGAGCCCTTTCTGTGGGCACCCGACATCATCCCTTCACAGCCACCTGTATTCAGGTTAAATTGCTGTATTGCCACTTTACGAAAAAATTAGTGGGTTCTGAATTGCAGTTTGGGCACTCGGTCTCTAAAAGGTTCGCCACCTGGTGGTTTGTTCTGGGCTGGGGCTCCCGGGCCAGCTCGTGTTGGCAGGCGGGCTGTCGGGCGGTTCAGTCCATTGGTAGCTCCCAGGAAAGGAGTGGTGGTGGTCCAGGGTAAAAAAAGGAGGGGGGAGAGGGAAGCGAGCGATTCGCGGCAGCGGCGGCAGGCACAGGGCAAACACTAAGAGAATGAGCGGGGCCAGGTCTGGCCGGGGAGGAAGTGACGCCAGCGCTGCGGGCCTCGGGGGGGGGGTAGGAGCCAAGCTGGCTCTTGGACGCTATTTATAGCACCTCCCAGCTGTGGGCCGCCCGCCGGCCCTGGGTTGAATTTCTTTAGAACTTTTCAATTTTTCCCACGGCACACCAGGCAACATCTTGCGGCACACTAGTGTGCCACGGAACAGTGGTTGAAAAACGCTGCTCTATGGTATCAAAAAGTTATCAAAAGTTATCAAAATATTTAGTAGCACCAGCAGGGTTACACTTTCTCTATCAGTCTCTCTTAAGAGATTGTCTTGCAGAGCCACCAGTGCTGTCTGTACTCCATGTTATGGCCTAAACCATGACTGAAATGGATCTAGAACAGTAGAGGTGGGCACGAAAGAGAAAACCGATGGTTCAGGTTCTTCTGTTTGGGGCCCACCCTTGGTTCGGTTCAGTTCAGGTATGTATGAATTTTTTAAAAAATTGTATGAACCCAAACCAAGCCAAACTGGTTCAAATCCAACCCTGGGGCTGGGTTGGCACTCTTTTTTAAATTGATTTATTTTTATTTTTAAAAGCCCCCAGCCGGCAGCTGAGTTCCAGGACCAGGAGGACATTCAGTGGAGGTGACAAGGTAGGAGGGGGGGGGGTAACAAAAAATGAAGCGAATGAAACGGAAATTTCTATTTTGTTTTGTTTTGTTTCATTTTTCTTTAATGGGTTGGTTTGTTATTCATTTTGTTAGCTAACAACTCGAATAACGAATAACAAAATGAACTAAAAGTTCATTTCGTGCCCGTCTCTATAGAACAGTGGTTTCCAGCCTTGGGTTCCCAGATGTTCTTGGACCATAATTCCAGAAATTGTGGACAGAACAGCTAGTGGTGAAGGGTGTTTTAGTCAAAGAACCTCTGGGGACCCAACATTAGGAGTCTAGACTACTCATATCATCCACAAACACTGCAGCTGATTGACTATCACTTTTTCATTTAACTTGCCCAGAATTAGGAAGTTAGTGTCACATCTATATAGTTGCTTAATTCATCCATCACCAAGTTCATTTTCTTAGGAATGGGTCTTAGTTTAGGTTTTTTTTTAAAAAACAATAGGAAGGCATGTAGCCTTCCCTATGAGATGTATTGATGAGTGACCTATTCTATCATTATCTCCTTGGCAGACTTTCATAATCAAGATGGGGACGCATGTAAAATAGAGATGGCTGCTTTACAATATACAAGTAACTAGGCTAGATCCTCAAGTATCACTGACTGAAACTGATCCAGTCAACTAAGCAAAGCATTGGACATCTCAATTTCATCAACTGGTCTCAAACAGGAGTCCAGGTCTCTACTGAGCTTCAGATTTAATTTAGCATAGTAGAGATTGAAAATGGTACACTAATTTATGATGCTATCTTTCTAAATGAGATCTAAAACTTGGCAATACTACTTCCTTTATTGTGCTTTCACTTACTACATGTTTTACTAATGTTTGCTTGAGAGTGAAATGAAGGTTGCACAACATACAGATTTTCAGATAATATGGAAAGGTGTGTTGATGAACCAGACTGCCCTGCGGGATCAACTTTGCTGTGTTTCAAAGCACACCATATAATCTCTAATTCTGCTGATGCGGCAATAAATTTCTTCTTTAAAGGTCCAAACTTCTGATTCATTGCTTTCTGTGCCAAGTAATGAAAGTGAATCTTGGAAAAGGTGAGCCAGATTGCATTTGTTTGTGGTTGCATTCAAATCCATTTCATATTTTTTTTTAAAAATTTACTTTGTATACAAGATCTCTATCTAAGACAGTGGTGGCAAACCTTCAGCACTCCAGATGTTTTGGACCACAACTCCCATAGTCCTTTGTCATTGGCAATACAGGCTTGGCATTCTGGGAGTTGTGGACCAAAACATCTGGAGTGCCGAAGGTTCGCCACCACTGATCCAAGAATATGGCAAACAGAATCATTCATTTCATTCTTTATTATGCGGTCATAGACCCGATTTAAAAGCACAGAAGGAAATTTGGTAAAAACAAATAAATAAAACCAATTTGTAATACAAAATGTTAAAATACAAGCTAAAACCAGGACGTGTTAAAAGCACAGAATACTTCCTCATATGTACAGTATAACCACTCATGTAACCTGAACACACGTTTATTGTGGGCTCATTCAAATCAAGCATTTCCCCTCCACTCATTGTGCCATATGTGCTTATTAATACAGTTTTATAGACAGATAATTTTCTTGTAGAAAAGTGACAAGATTGTTCTAAGCTGGATAGGTGTGCGGCTTCAGCAGATCAGGAGTTCAAATCCACGCTGTTTCCTCTTGATCTATTTCTGTGAAGAACATCAGTCATCCAGGTGAGTTTATCTGGAAGTTGAGTCATGGCTACTGGACTTCTTTTTTGAGAGATAGAAACGTTTCGCTGTTCATCCAAACAGCTTCATCGGTCTGAATGATCTACTGATCTTGATCTATTGTGTTCCTTCCAACTCTGCCATTCTAAGATGATGATTGATTATGATGATTTAGAGATTGTTCCAGGGCACCAAAATTTAGAAGACACAAACATCTAGCAGGGAAGCTACTGGCAAGTGTTAGGAAAGGAAGTAGCAACACCACCATCTCCTATTCACCTTACTTCTATTTGAAAACATTAATATTTCTTTTCTTTTGTGTGGCACTGCATTCTTTTCCTTTTTCTTGGTGTGTGTGTGTGTGTGTGTGTGTGTGTGTGTGTGTGTGTGTGTGTGTGTGTGTGTGTGTGCATGTGTGTGCATGTGTGTGTGTGTGTGTGTGTGCGTGTCAGAGATGAGTCGGTGGGAGATGGTGCTGCTTGCTCACTGTTGCTAGTTACTAATCTCCGATGCATATTAAATAGTACATTAAGTAGTACATTTGACGCAGTGTTCAAGATAGAGATCAGGTCTTTGGGTCTGGGGCTCTCGATATGATGGACAAGAGCTGACATTTTTTTGGTTCAAACCCAACTCAATCTCTCACTATTTTTAAGAGCCCATGGCAAGCTTGACGCTATGTGTTGATATTGAAGCTAAACTTGATCTGTTCAGTAGAGATGGGCACGACTTGAAAAAAAAATTTCGAGTTGTCATTAGTCGGGCCGGTTCCATTCCGGGTCGTTTCCGTTTTTCGCAAAAATTCGCAAAAATTAGTCGGTTCATTTTTTCATTTTTTCGTTTTCTCGTTTTCGTTAGTACTGGTTTTTGGGGGGGAGCGGGCTCCTGGAGGCACCTCTCTGGGGTGGGTGCCTCCTCTGGCCCACTATAAGGGAAAGTGGGCTCCTGGAGGCACCCGTGGGTGCCTCCTATCCTCACCCACTAGAAAGGGGAAGCAGGCTCCAAGAGACCCCTCAACATGGGGGTCTCCCCTCCTCACCTGCTGCTGCTGCAAAATGCTATGCAATAGCCATATGGATATTGCATAACAGAATGTGCAGACAGTGACTGTGAAGACTAGTGGATGGCACTGAACCCAGAGCCATAGGTGATGCCTAGGCTCTCGCACCACCATGTCTCACACAGAAGGGAATTGTACTTGCATGTAGTGCAATGCAAGTACATCTGGCTTAGGGTTAAGGTGGGTTAGGGTTAGGGCTAGGGTTAGGCTAGTGACGGGTAAGGTTACGGTGGGCTAGTGGGTTGCACCTCTGGGTGCCTCTCTGACCCACTAAGAAGACAGTCTGTGACATATGGGTACGGAGTCAAGGGTTAGGGTTAGGGTTAGGGGGCTAAGGCAGGTTTTAGGGGGCTTTTTGGCACATCCCAGAAGTCTCCATGGCCAAGTGGCCATGCGATTGGTGGGATGGCTCCAAAAATTTGCATGGTCGTCCACTCCCACATGGCTGGCCACTCGGCCAGCCCATCATTGCGCAGGTGTAAAAAAAATAAAATAAAATAAAATCAATGGAGGACAGAGGAGGAGAGGAGAGACATTTTGTTGCAAGAAAAAACCCACTGCTACTGTGAAAAATCTGGCAGACTGCAGTTTATAAATTTTCGCGTGTTTCTGTTGTGCTTGTGTGTTTTTGGACCACGATTTCAAAAACAATATTGCATTCGCCGCCCCATTTTGGATCCCCCGCCCGCACCGCATGGCATGGCAAAATGGTGACTCGAGTCCGGCTGCCCAGGACGGGGGGGAGGCGGGACCCCCCCTCCAGAAACCACCCCTCCGGTACGTGCCCTGCGCCCTTAGTCAAGCAGGCATTTTTCCGCCTGCTTTTTTGGCCCGGGAATGGGTGGGGGTAGAGTTTAAAAGTTTTTTCCTGTGCCGTCCGTGCCGCTTGCTTGCGCTTTAATTGCGGCGGCCGGCGGCCGGCGAGACTGGGCTTTTTGCTGGCTGCCTGCGAGCCTGCGGCGAGTCCCACCAGAGCAGCCCACGACGGGGGATGGGGGGGAGGCCGGGGACCTCCAGAAACAACCCCTCTGGTAGGTGCCCTGAGGCACGGCAGGCATTTTTCCGCCTGCTTTTCGACCGGGAACCGGGTTTTTTTAACTTTTAAAAACTTTTTTTCTGTGCCGCGTGGCATCGCACGATCGCGCGATGCAAGGAACGAGCACGACAAATCAGACCAAAATTGTTCATTCATCGGTTCGAGCTCGAAGTCTGGTGGAGTAATTCCCATTACCGTTTCCGTAGAGTAACAGAAACGAGTAACGGAAACGGAAACGGGAATACCGCTAAATCGTGCCCATCTCTAATGTTCAGCATAACTTTTCACCTGCCATTTCAGTTTCAGCCTGAATTTGATCCCCATGCCCATTAAAGAGGAAGGAGTGAAATGGCTCTTATTCAGTGTTAATCGTTTTATGCCAGAAGTGCTAAGGTGGTGCTGCAGCAAGAATTAGTTTTCTTTAAATAAAGTGAATTTTAAAAGTAAATAAAAACACTTCATAGTATGAACAATTATGTAGTGCTTTATGAGTGCTCAAAATGTTTCATATACTTTATATTAAACTTAAGACAACGATCCTTAAAGCTGGTAGTGCAGACCTAGAGGAATCTCACACAAACACAAAAGAACTTTAACTAGCACATGCAGTGTCTCCATTATATTTCCTGCTGTAGCTACCTGATGCAATATATGAAGTTTCAGACTTCACTGGCACCTGAAGTGCAGTTGGGGGCTGGAAGACTGGCAGAGTGTATGGGGCAGGGGTCCAGGAAAGATTCATAGCTCAAGTAGACTTCCATTTGATCTTCTTGGATTCAACCTGTACAGTATTATCATTATCATTTCTTCAAAAATCCTTCATTTTATGGTTGTGGGATACTGTGCTTTTGTATCCAAGATACAAAATGTTTGGAAATCGCCTGAATTTGCCGCACAATTCTGTAGCCACATTGCCAGCAGGGAAAAGGCTGCCAATTTTTTACATAGCAAAGAAGGGCAGCCTGAATGTTCAGGACAAGGGTAGCAGTTAAGGTGGTCTATACAGGATACCCTCTTGTGTATTCACTGCCATTCACACAGAGACACCAAGCAAGTGAAAATCCCAGAAGTTGACTCCTGTTTTCATCACTTCTCACCCAGATACAAAGCAAATATCAGGGCTGGTTTTCAACAAGTGCTCTGGTTCAGAAATCCTCAATGTTTACTGAAATCACTAGAACAAAACACAGCTGCTATCTGCTTTCTTTCTTTTCTTTTTTTCAGTTAAGAGGAAGTACTTTGAATATACCTTACAACCCTATGTTCTAATTCCCAGAAGATACATAGAGGACTACTGTTATTCTATTACAGCGGTGGCAAACCTTCGGCACTCCAGATGTTTTGGACCATAACTCCCACAGCCCTTTGTCATTGGCAGTACGGGCTTGGAATTGTGGGAGCTGTGGTCCAAAACATCTGGAGTGCCGAAGCTTCGCCACCACTGTTCTACTATTTTCTTCAAAGCAAAATAGGGTGTTGTGTTTTTTTTAAAATTCAGTGATGAACAAGGTCTCCAGAGAACAGGGCCTGAATCCTCATGTGTCCCCTGGAGTGGAGGTGGAACTGGTAAAACCACTCCTTAAATATTACCCTGAAAGCCTTTTTAGGGCCACCATAAGTCCCTGATGTTGGGAAAGATTGAAGGCAAAAGGAAAAGAGGATGGCAGAGAATGAGATGGTTGGACGGTGTCATTGATGCAACCAATATGGATTTGACAAAACTCCAGAAGGCAGTGGAAGATAGGAAGGCCTGGCGAGCTCCGGTCCATGGGGTCACGAAGAATCGGACACGACTGAACGACTGAACAACAACAAAGCCAGCTCCAACTTGACCTCACAGAGCACAGAGAGAGAGAGGGGCTTGAAGCATTTTCTCTGCTACTTATCAGGGTGTGCTTTCAACAATACCCAGAGAAATCAAAAAGCCTTCGCCACCAAGAGCATAACTAACGACCCATACTTTATAGGTTAGGCCATGGTTCACCTTAAGGCTATGGATACTATTGTCTACCTAACAAGCCTATTCAGGCCATTGTTCATCTTATGAGCCTATTTCCGACCAGGGTGACAAGAGGTCAAAAATGACTATAAGATGGAGGACTCGCACTAGCTGATGAAGCTGCTTGGATGAGCAGCGGAACATTTCTATCTCTCAAGAAAAAGAAGTCCAGTAGCCATGACTGAACTTCCACGTAAACTGACCTGCATGACTGAGAGCCTTTGTACACGACCCCTAAACTCCGCCGCAAATGGCTGCCAGCTCCGGAGCTTACAATTGTTTCCCCAACAGCTCCAGAATTTGCAGAAAATTAAGTGCGACCATGCCCACCTAAGCACGTCCCAGCGCACTTTTCATGTACCTGCTCTCGGAGGGTGAAAATCCCTGATGCGGATTTAAGGGAGTGAGTGCTGGGCTCTCCTCGCTTCTGTTTGTTTTTGGGTTTTTTTGCCTCCCGCCCCTTTAAGAGAAGGAATCAGGATGACGACGGGGCTCCGGGCGGCTTTGGAGGTGAGCCTGCATTTTTTTCCTCTCTTTTTTCTCCCTCCCCTCATGCAGACAGGAGCAAGGAAGTGCGGAGGGGTGGGGACGTAGGAAGAGCAATGAACCCCCAAGATCTCTGGTCCGAATTTAAGTGGCCAGCGGATCTTAGGGGTCGTGTGAAAAGGCCCTGAGAATCTTCACAGACATATAACTATGATATAATTTCATGTTCCTTTCTTTGACTAAAATGATAAATATGAGTTTGTTTTTTGTTTTTACATAATTGAAGTATCTGGAAAGGTAAAACTGTCACCTTGTTCTGAATCATAAAATACCACAAATCCCAACAAAATGTTACTATGATACTACAGCAAATTTCAAGTATAGAAATATATTATTAATAGTTAATTAAGTAGTTACACGATCATTTATTGGATAATTTTTTCTTCATTAAGCTTCCATTTTCTTCCTTGGAGGATGCTGTGCATATTAAGCTCCAATCCTATACCCACATCCTAAGCATAAACCCCATTGAGCTTGCTAAAGAATGTGTATAGAATTGCATTTTTTTGAAGCCTGAGAGGACCTTCCATGGAAACAGAATGTAGAAAATGGCAGTATCTTTGAAGCCAATGTTCTTGAATTCAGCAGACATCCTGGATGCCTTTGGGTATTTGGGATCCATAAGTTCACACTAGAGATGGGCACGAAACACCAAAAATCGCATTTTGTTTCATTATACGTTTCTTTACCCCCATTTCATTTTTGTTAATACGAAACCATTTTTTTAAAAAATGTTGTATTTTGTTTTGTTTTGTTTTGCTTTGCTTTTGTTTCTTTACTTTTGGTTTCTGCACTGCTCCCAGGCTGGGTAGGCATTTTTTAATTTTTTTTAAAAAAATTTTTTGGTGGGGGCCTGCTGGAGGGCGCCATTTTTTATTTATTTATTTTTTAAATTTTCCAGCACTGACCACATGCCCCCCAGTGCCGGGTCAGTACTGTTTTTATTTTATTTTTTTTCTTTAATTTATTGTGCCGACCAAGTGGCTCCTGGGCCTGGTCGGTGCTTTGTTTTATTTTATTTTTATTTTACTTTTTAAATTTTTAAAAAGTCCCCATGCCAGGGCCTTTTTTTTTTTTTCACAGCTGAGAGGCACTTGCTTTGTAGCGCCAAAGGTCAGCAACTCTGGAGGACTCCAGGATTCAAGGCAAGGTAAGTGCCAGAAACAAAAAATGAAATGAATGAAACCGCAATTTTCATTTTGTTTCATTTTGTTTTTCTTTGACGGGTTGGTTCGTTATTCATTTTGTTAGCTAATGAAATAAATAACAAATAACAAAATGGATTAAATTTTGTTTTGTGCCCATCTCTAATTCACACCATTACTATATCATGGTTTTATGTATTTTTATATGAACTACTATACATGACTACACAGACTTTGTGTTTATAACTATGTATATAACTTTTTGTTTATATATCTCTTTGTGTGATTGTGTTGACACTATGTTTTCAATGTTAGTTTCCATCCCTCATAACTTTTAGATGGACCACTGTACATGACTGCATTGACTGACTTAATAAATACACTGGTGTTTCAATGTTAGCACCATCCCTCATAATGGAATTTTTGCTCTTTTTTTAACTGCTCATGTTCTCTTTTAGCTTTATAGTTGCCATTTATTGCTGCAAGATTCCCCTCAATTCTCTGTTCTCAAACTTGAATATGTCTTAAATGTCCTGGAGTGTATATTGTCCCTCATTACTGTAAGCTGCCTTGGGTCCTTTTCCAAGCAGAAAGGCTGGGTAAAAATACTTTAAAAATAGTTTTCCACTGGGATATCACAGAACAAGTTGCGTTGGTGGCATAAAATATCCTGATAACCAAAGAACCTTGGATATAAATATTGAGCATAGTTTCTTCAGGAGAAACATAGAACCTACACAGCATTAACTCATATTTTTGTTTCTTATCAAGTGTCAGACATTCTTGAGGATTTGGCAGATTTCCCTAATCCCTCAAGCTCTGGATGATTTATCGTTCCCCATCATGTGCAGTGAAGTAATTATATGCCAGCTGCACAGCCTGTTCACCAGTGGCAGTCTTTTACTCCCTAATCCAGATCTCTTATGTACAGAGATGAGATCCATGCCAGCAATTCTACAATTATATGGATGTATAAGGATTTTTTCTGCTTGAATAATGTCCTTCTGCTGCACACAATCTGATCTATAACTGGATTTTCCCTTTACACTAAAAGTAAGTGGTGTAGTCATTCTTCATCCATGCTTATCTTTTCAATACAATTTAGCCTCCTGGAGTTTTTGAAACTGTTATTTGTTTGATTGAACCATGGCTGGGTCCTATTGTAAAGTGTTTGACACCTACAGTATTTCTCAGATTTTTGTGAGTCCTTTCCTCACAAGTTACTGCCAAGAGAAAATGATGTTCTTCCTAAACATGACAGCTTATCTGAGGCACCAACTATTTGTTTATGAATTTTGTGTTACCCATTCTATATCCCACAAGAAGCAAAGTACAGCCACTCCTAACCTAATCACCCACTTCTGTTCCAAGGCTAGGTTAAGTGAATTGGTTGAATAGCAAGGAGCTTAAAGACAGATGCCCCTTTCTGTGTAGCAGAGATGGGAACGAAATGAAAAAATAGTGTTTTATTTCATTTTGTTTCATTTCCATCCCCATTTCATTTTGTTTCATTACTAATGAAATTTTAAAGTAGTTTCATTAGTAATGAAATGAAATGGAAACAAATTGCTATACTCCTCTGGGTCCTAAAGGAACCAGGGGAGCAAGCAATTTATCTCAGCCCCCCAAATTTGAAAATATTTTGGGGTAAGGGGGATGAGATATTAAGCTCCAAAGGGGGTACCTCTAGGAGCCTTTTTTTCAAATTGGTACCCCCTTTGGAACTTAATAACTCTGCCCCTTACCCCCAAATGTTTCCAAATATCAGGGGGGGTCCCTAAAATCACTTTTGGGAGGTACTCCTGCTACTTTGGTGCCCCAAGGAAAGTAATTTTTGAGTGCATATTTTTTTAAAAAAAATGCACTTGAAAATTTATTTATTTATTTATTTATTTATTTATTTATTTATTTATTTATTTATTTATTTATTTGTATACCACAATCAATCTGCAATCAAAATGTACTTACTTTGTGGCCCCAAAGTAGCAGGGGTACCTTCCAGAAGTGATTTTAGGGAACCTCCTGAAATCTGGGGGGGAAAACCTAACCATTTTGTTACTATCTGAAATGAAATGGGGTCTCTCGTTTTGTTAGCTTACAAAACGATTTGTAAGCTAATGAAATAACAAAACAGAGTTTCATTTTCATTAGGGTGCCCATCCCTATTGTGTAGTTCCCAAACACAGGGTTCCCCTAAGTAATGGTAGCAGAAGCAGAAGCAGTGGCACAGGTAGAGTGGTGCTGTACGGAAGGAAGAAGGAGCTGAAGCTGAAATGAAACCAGTTGGAAGAGTATCAGCACCGCCACTGGTTGGGCAAAAGTCAAAAAAAAAGCCAGAGGCAGCCTTGCCACAGGCAGTTGGGAAAACCAAGGTTGTATTTGGCAGCTTGAGGCACCTCTGTTGTTGCAAACATCCCCCTGTCAGAGCCACCATCTCCTTTTCCTATGCTAATGAGAGACAGACAACTACAAAGGCTGCAGAGAGGGGCACATGTTTTGATGTGGGTACAGGCAACACAGATGGCAATGAAGTGGAGAAAGGGGAGAATTAGTCAAAATGCCAAACTGTTAAACAGGTAGGTCATAAAGTGAGCAGTGGTTGTAAGACGTAATTCTACTTTGTGATCCAACACACCCTGGACTCCCATTCACATGGCGAATGAGCTCACTGAGTGTCTCCTTTTGTTTCCCCAATGTCCAACCAGATGCCAATGGTCACCCCACAGGCAGGCTGTGGGTGTGTGTAACTCTACTATTTTTACAAGTTGCAAAAATGCTACTACTAGTATTGAAAAGTGGGGGTGAATACCTTCAGCATGCTAGCAAGCAGACCCCAGACACAGCACCTTTCTGATCTTCTATAAGTTAACAGAGTGTTTAGTGTGGGCTTTATAGTAATCTAAATTGGAGTTTGTCTTTTGGGAAGTCAGCCCATGCACTTCTTAAAATGGATATCAACATTAATATGGCATGAATAAATAACGACAGCAGTACTTAATAATCTCTCATAAGCTCTGTTTATGACACAAATCAATTTGACCCATTTTGTACAAATGCAGATGAGCTGCACCACAGGTGTGACATGTTCCATCCCTCTTACCCCCCCCCACCAAACTGGCTTTCTTACTCAGCCTCCACCATGCCCCACTTGGATCCTCCTTTTCTAGTGGCATGACAGGCGTCAGGAGGTTGGGCTGCCCTTCCCCAACTCGTCCCATAGCTGACTCTCAACTGCTGTGAAGGGAGAATTCCTGTCCCATCTCTTTGTCTCACTGGTTGGCTGCCAGATGAGGAAGGGAAGGGCAGCCCAAGCTCCAGCCTAGACTGCTGTACTACCAGAGCAGGAGGACCTGGCAACATTCAGTTGATTGTGAATAAGCAAGCAAGCTATGGGGTGGAGTGCGGGTGGAGACATAGAGAACAGACTGAATTAATTCATGCCCATCTCTAGTCTTTTCTTTATTATGCAGTCTATTTTATATCTCCAATATTATGGAGGACTCGCACTAGCTGTATTCAGACTGATGAAGCTGTTTGGATGAGCAGCGAAACGTTTCTATCTCTCAAAAAAGAAGTCCAGTAGCCATGACTCAACTTCCAGATAAACTCACCTGGATGACTGAGAATCTTCACAGAAATATTATGGAATGTAATTTCAGAGAGGGTAGCTGTGTTCATCCTTTCAAGAATTGCAGGCAAAAATCACAACAAAAAAACAAAACAAAACATAAGACACAAAACATGTGGCACCTTAAAGACTAAGTTTCATATTATAATGTAACGTTTCGTGTCCACTTCTTCAGACATATAGCAGCATATATTTTTTTGTAATTTTTTATTCATTAGGCTTTCAGACGTGGCTCTATTCAGAAAGGGGATTCCTGCATTGCAACAGATCATATTCTGCCTGATATCGTAATTAATTATTCATTTTTCTAAATTAGAATATTTTAATACACTGAAGAAATTGGTAACTTATCTTGTAACTGAGAACAAATAGCTTGGTTTTTGCTTGGCTTCTAGTATTTATGCTTGTGTTGTGTTCAGCAGACTTGCAACTAGAAACATTCAGTTGATACTCCCCCCACCCACCCCAAAGTATAATCAAGGTGGCCAACACAGTTAAAAGAAAAGCAGGTGGGTGCACAGTGTGCAATTAAAGGAACCCTCCTGGAGGAAATAAATGTGTGTGTTTTCTGGGTCAGTGCAGTCCAGTAAGGTCAATAGCCAGTCTTCCTTCCTTTGTTTTGTTTGTTTGTTTGTTTGTTTTGCAGTGGTGAGACATCCTTGCTTTCCATGGCTTTAGTTCTGATCTTCAGCAGAACTTTTTTCTTTTTAAAAGTACGCCTTCTACTACTCATTATTATTTGTCAACCAAATGTATGTACAATCCTCTTGCATTTTTAAAAGTAGCCTGCTGTACTGCTCATCATCAGCTTGTTGCGTTGTCGTTATCAATGTCTACTGAATACGATGAATCGTTTCTGGTTCCCTGTAGCAGGCAACATTGAGATTGCACACTGCTCGCTTTACATTTTTCCCCTACCCCAACAAGCCAACAGCAATGGGAGTAGCCATGCGCAGGCATCTGGTGGCTGTCTATTTTCTTGCAAGGCAGAGCCCAAGTGAGCCCTTCTCGTCAAGACAGCTATCTTCTGGAAGCGTTTCAGACAGGAAAATGTCCATTGAAAGCAAAAGACATGGCCATCTCAGTTTTCGCTCTTCCTAGCTGTGTCATTTAAAATAGCCGAGACTGATATCCTTGTTTGACAGCCTTGAATAGAACAGGAAACCGGGGAGAAGGACCTTGGTCTCAGACCTGTGGAATCGGTCATTTCAGCTCTTTGGCCCAGTTCATATTCACACATCAGCTCACCTTGGCAAGCAGTTTGACCACCTAAACCTTTGAGAATGGTTTCACTTTCTTGCCCAAGCAACCATTAGAAGATTCTCCTTTCCCTTACCTCTAAATATGTAGTGTCAGGGCCACAACCCCAAGGTCATTTCATTACACAGAAAACACTCAGAAAATGTAAGTTTTGAAATGGAAAAAGAACCATTTTGAATTGACCAAATTCAGGATATGATTGAAGAACAGATATCTTTAAACATAAGGGGAGGGGGATTTATTTATTTTTTATCAAACATCATTTTCTTCCCTGACTGCAATTTACCTTTGCTAATATCTATATAATGAACATATCATTATTTAAATTGTAGCTTAATTGAAGTTGCATTGCTCAAATTAAAACACACTTTAATTGTACATTTAATTTAATGTGGCTGCAATTAAAATACACTTAGTTACACACCCCAGAACAGGTCTTTGAAGCATCTAGTAAATAACTCATCGGGGCCTTAACTACATATACATTTTAAGAAGAAGACGATTAATCAAAATGAATAGACCATAGGCATGTCTGTGAATTTCCTTGGGATGTTTAGGGTGAATTGGGAGAACAAGGAAGAATGCAGATTATGTCTCTCAGCCCTTCTGACCTTGAAGTAATTCTGATTAGATTATGCATCTAATGGAGCTGTGAGTGATCACTGTAGATTTATTGCTGCTGAGGAAAACTGTAGACTCAAATCATATTGTCAAAGCATAACCTTTCCTTTGGAATTATACATATACTTCATAGAATCATAGAATCATAGAGATGGAAGAGACCTCAAGGGCCATCCAGTCCAACTCCCTGCCATGCAGGAATCACAATATTTCTGACAGATGGCCATCCCGCCTCTGCTTAAAAACCTGCAAAGAAGGAGACTCCACCACCCTTTGTGGCAGTATATTCCACTGCCGAACAGTGTCATGAAGTTCTTCCTAATGTTCAAATGGAATCTCTTTTCCTGTCCTTTGCCCGGAGTCCTAGTCTCTGAAGCCATGGAAAACAATTCATGTAGTATTTTTTTTCTATTGCAGAATGATTCTTTCCTTGACTTTTCTACCAAGTTGAGACTCTTCTAAGTTGGTTAGATGTTTAGATATCTGACAGTGTAATCACAGTTTGGAAGTTCAGTTCGCCACTGTGCCTCCTTAACAGGGACTAGAGTCGATGACCCACAGAATCACTTCCAACTCTGTATGTCTAAGATGATGGTGATGGTGGTGTAAAAACAACATATTCTGACCTGCGGAAAATGTACCGGAATATAGAACTGAAACTTATTTAAAATTCTCAAGGAAAAACAATTCTTCTGCACTGTCAATATGTAGTTAGATAATACTTAGTGTATTGTAGTAGACAGATTGACAGACTAGGACTCTGGATAACAGGGTTCAAATCCCTGCATGCACAAGGGGAGCAGAATCAGTAAAAATTCTTAAATAAGCCCACTTAGCTTGAAAGCTCTAGCAGGGTTTCAACTTGACAATACATAACTAACATACCTACGTTAGAACAGTTTTACTAATTCAATATATCAACATGAACTCTGTGAAAGATAAACAATTTGCTAGTTCCTCATAGAAAATATGTTTCTTTTTAACTCTTTCACCAGCCCTGTTTTAAAACCTCCTCAGCCTAAAGAAAATAACAGTGATTACCCCACCGGAGCAAACTTCTCTATACTGAAACCTATTGGCCTCCTTCACTAAACCCTCTCTTGACTTCACACAAATACAAGCCAAGACTGTTTTTTTTTCCATTAACCAAGCCCTCATTTGACTTTTTAAGAAACCTAGCTCTACCTAAATTCCTTGTTAACCAAACCTGGTCCAACCAGACAATTAAAACTGACAACTTTCTCACCTGATTGGCTGTGACATTGCCATGTTTTCAATCCTGTGGGGCTAGATCCCCTCCAGCAATTTTAAGCCTCCTAGGGCTCTATTCCCATGGTCTTTAAGATCTGGATCTAATTTACTGATAAACCGGCTCCAAAATCATGCCCCCATGGTCAGCGGGTTTAAAAAATAAAAGGTAATGCCCACTTAACCAGGTTTCGATGAGGTTTCCAAGACCCATGGTGGAGGGTGGGTATTTTTTGATCTGGTTCAAAAGGCAAATTTTTACAAGAAACAAATGTTAGTGGGGGCACAGAAAACCCATTTCCCCCCTTTTTGTTATCGGTTTACTGGTTATGCAATTTGGCAACATTCTATCTTGCTGTTTCCCCTGACTTCTGTCTCTCCCATATTTTGCTCAGGAGACTGCCAGCCAATTCAGGGTGAGGAGAAGGAGGAGGCTCACTTGTGGGACAAGGTTTAAAAAGACAAGTCACCTCTTCTGAGGCTAACCAGCGGTAGCCAAGGGCTCCCAGCAAGGGCATGGGTCAGCCCCTGTGGTGGGCCTCCCTTACCAAAGGCACCTGGGGTGAAATTCTTGCCAGCCAGAGGAGGGGGAGGGGTGCATACATGCAGGGAAATCTGGCTGTGACAAAAGAAGAGGGAACTCCCTTCTTGGCAAAGGAGTGAAAGTGAATCCTGAGGCTGGCGAGCGAGCGAGCGACTTACAGGCAGCTTGGAGTGTTGAAAAAAAGGCATTGGCAGGCTTTCCCTTGAGGGCCATCAACGAGGAAGCCCCTTCTTGGTGCCTGCCTCAGGCGAGGCTGATGAGGGCTCTGTGGTCGCGGTAGCAGCAGGTTGAAAGCTGGTGCAAAAGCAAAAGGTAGGGCAAATGGCACCAGCTCTCTCTCTCTTTTCTCTCTCTCGCACACCATTGTGTGCACGCATGCACGCACGCACACATACACACATGCACGCACACACACACGCACACACACACACACACACACACACACACACACATTCTCACCCGCCCACCTGCCTCATTTCTCAATGCTGCTGCCGCTCTCCTTCAGAGCTTCTAGATGCAGTTTAAGGACATGGGGACATATAAAATGCGGTTGCTTAAACCCCATCCATGGGAACACAGTAACCACATTTTCAGTCAGGTGACAACTTCAGAAAGAAACATGGCTTTTATTATTAACCACCTATTTTGCCCATGTAATGCGGCTCCAAGAAAAGTCTATTTTTGCAAGAAGGAGGGGTGGTCTACTCCTGGGTCTTGGTGACACTCCCCCAGAAACCCCTCCATCTCCGAACAAACAAACAAAGACTGGAAATGCTTATCTAGGCACTTCCTGTTTTGTTTCTTCTCTCTCTCTTTTCTTTTACTGATAGCTGTTTTCAGCCATTTCTGGCCCTGTTGTGACTAGAGGGTTGATTTTGTCCTCCTGGCTTCCAGACCTTTCTGACTCATGTTTTATATTGATCACATATCACAGAGAAACAGTAACTAAGTGGGGCAGAGTTGCTAAAGAAAAGAGAAGGAGTGTATTTGAGTAGAAAATGAAAGTTCAGGAGTGGTTATTACCTCAGTTTGAATGAAACTTGGGTGTGTGCATGTGTGGAAATGACCAAAATCAACTGGATCTGTGAGAAACCCTATAGGGCAGTTTCTGGGACAGCATGAGCAACTCCCATTGTACTAGTAGGCATTGGAGGTTACTATTTGAACAGATATTCCAGCATATTGATGTGTTATATAAGCTCCCTTCAAATTTATGCCATGCATACGTTGCACGCATTTTCCATTTAAGATACAAAGGAAGCCAGTGCTGAGGGCAGGCAGCTGAATTGTGGGTTTCAAAATGTTAAGCTTTCATGTTTCTTCTGATGTATTAAGTCACAAGAAACATGAAGGGCAGGAGCAGATTCTGGGTCTTTCAGAGCATGCCCTTCGAACCCCACTTTCAACACCTGGCTAAGGAAGGCTTTGGTGTCACAAAGGTTGATGATGGATCCATGTATTGACATTTGGTGTGGGGCTGGCTGCCTGTCTGTTAGCACACTCCTGCTTTATTTAAGCAGAAATGCTTTGCGAGTTGCTTGTTTTGAAAACTAGGAACATATCCTTTTGAACTTAAACCTATAAACTGCAGCCTTCTATTAGTAACCCCATGACAATGAATGGAGGAAGCAAATGGTATATCCCAAAGATAAAGCAAGGGTTTATGTCCTCCTTTTGTGCACGGTATCCTTATTTGCTTCTGAAGCCTTCATAATCTGAAGATAAATGGATTTAGTTTAGGGTCTCGGTTTCGTTTATAAACATTTGCTACCTGTTAAGCAAATCGGTGTGTGTCTTTTGACCTTATCTCTATACCAGGAACACAGTGACCAAACACCTATTGCAAAGCTTCGCTGGTATTCACATTAGGAATGACATTGCCACCCGAAGCAGATTGCTGTTGCTAAAGAGTTTTTGCTTTGATTCTGAGTTGCACACAACTTAATCTTGTTGCAGACAAAAGAAACAATGCAAAATCTTTAATCAATAGCAATGTCCCACTTCCACTTGCCCGACACAAAGTGGTCCAGAGTGGCCCTCAGGCCAGATCATTTTGCAGTCTAAAAATCAAATAGATAGATAGATAGATAGATAGATAGATAGATAGATAGATAGATAGATAGATAGATAGATAGATAGATAGATAGATAGATAGATAGATAGACCGACACTGGCCGAGCTACACAAGATGAACAGCTGTCCAGCAGTTCTCAGTCCCACCTAGAATTATAGAATCATAGAATCACAGAATAGTGAAGTTGGAAGTAGCCAACAAGTCCATCAAGTCCAACCCCCTGCTCCATGCAGGAATACAAACCTTAGAATCACCTTTTCAGGTGGAAGTGGGCACCCACTCAGATGCAGGTGCCCTGGCCTCCCTGCCCTACCTCCTACAGGGACTTCCTCTGAGTGAACACCTGCCAGAAGAGGCAGGACTGGAAACACCTGTTTGTCCAAAGGAACAAAGCAAAGCAAATAAAAGCATGCTGCTTATATACCGCCCCATAGCAGTTAGAGCACTGGGCAGTTTACAATTTACTTATTACAGGCATGTCCAAACTTCAGCCCTCCAGATGTTTTGGACAGCAACTCCCACAGTCCTTTGCCATTGGCAATCATAGCTTAGAATTCTGGGAGCTATGGTCCAAAACATGAGGAGGGCCAAAGTTTGGACATACCTGACTTATTATATATTCTTCACCTTGCTGCCCCCTCCCCTCACAAGCTGGGCACTCATTTTACCAATCTCGGAAGAACAGAGGGCTGTGTGAACCTTGAGGTTTGCTACCTGGGATTGAACCCTGGGTTGTGAGCACAGTTTTGGCTGCAGTACAACAACTTAACGACTATATCACACAGCAGTGCATGCCCATCTCCAAAAGTGACCTCTTGAGAAGATCTGTCTTATCTGCTGCAATTTGTTGCAATATAGTTCTGTGACTATACTGGATGTAAAAGTCAAAGTGACAACTTTTTTACTGTAATAATAAGTACTTTTAAATGTTTCTTCATCCGTTTACAAAGTAAGACATAGGTATTTTTCTTCTTTATCTTAATGGGCTTAACCAGTTCCTTCTATGCCATCAGTTCCTTTCAACTTATAATAATCGTAACTGGGTTTTCAAGACAAGTGAGATATTTAAGGTTTTACCAGTTCCACTCCCCTAATCAGTTTCCATCGCCAAGCAGGGTTTCAAACCCAGCTGTCCAGAGACCTAGCCCATCACTCTATCATCTGCACCATAATGGGAATCCTCTGTTCCTAATTAGAGATAGCCCACGCTACAGCTGAGTAGAGCTTGGGGCTCAGCAAAAGAAAGAAAGAAAGAAAGAAAGAAAGAAAGAAAGAAAGAAAGAAAGAAAGAAAGAAAGAAAGAAAGAAAGAAAGAAAGAAAGAAAGAAAGAAAGAAAAGGGGAAAGGAAAAGGAAAAAGAAAAATTAAAAATCCCACTGATTGGGTGGAGGAAAAAGAGGGATTTTTAAACTTTTTTTTTGCCGACTTGGGGCTAGCAAAAAATAGTAGTTTAAAAATTGCTCCTTTCCCCCACCCCATTGGGTGGGGGGGGGAGGAGTGACTTTTAAACTGATTTTTAATTGCTTTTCAAAGTGCAGCTGATCAGCGCTTCGGGATCAGCCAAAAAAAATTAAAAGTCCCGCCTTTCCCCCCACCCAATCAGGTGAAGGGAAAAGGCAGGTTTTTTCCCCACTGAACCCCAAGCGCTGATCAGCTGTAGCGCAGCCGGCTGAGGGTGCTTTTTTAAAACAAGCACTGACCATGCTACAGCTGATAGACACTTTTTTGTGTGGGAAGCCTTCCCACCGCTTTGGAAGCTCCCCCCCCCCCCGTGGGGGCTGGTTGGCGGCAGTGACAGTGCCAGGCACCCAGGAGGCCTCCCCAACCTAAGGTAGGAGAAGTCACCAGATTGCAGTGGAACAAAAAACAAAATGGAATGAAGGATATTTTTTTGTTTTGTTTTGTTTCGTTTTCCTTTGAGGGGACAGTTTGTTATTCATTTTCTTATGTAACGAAATGAATAATGAATAACAAAATGAATAAAAAATTCATTTTGTGCCCATCTCTGTTCCTAGTACCTACACTATAATAGTAAAGGTGAAGGTTTCCCCCCACACATGCATGCTAGTCGTGTCTGACTCTAGGGATGACGCACATATCCATTTCTAAGTCAAAGCACCAGTGTTGTGCCAGTCCATGGCCATGTGGCCGGCATGGCTGAATGCATTTCTGTCTTAGAGGTTGTACATGAAGTCAGTGCAATGAAGGATGAAGAAAAATATTCTGAAACACTGTATATGGAGCACTTATCAATTAAAGAATGAAGGTAACAGAAGCATTACATTTGTTAGCTGTGACTAATTGTTTTATCTCTGTGTGTTTCATCACATACTTGGAAGGTAGATTGGGTAGCCCAGGATGAAAACTGTGGCAGAAGAGTGAACCATATCTGTTTGTTTCAGTAAAAAAGGGGGGGGAAACAAAAGAGACTTCTGGCTTCTTAAAGATTAAGAGATCAATTATGCTCATGAATATTTTGTGGATAGCACCCCCCTTATCACATGAAATGGGCTCTTAGTTACAGTGAATATGATGGCCGTGTTTTCCCAAGGTCTCCACACAAGGCTATATACCTGAGTGCAAAGTGTGCCACACGAGGAGGAAGATTTATCATACATTGTGTGTTAGCTTGAAAGCCTGCCATTTTTTTCTTCCTGAAGCCCATCTGGTGCCAGGGCTCACTAGCTTAGCAGAGTAATGTCTGTATGATCTACCTTACAACCCATATATGTTGTTTAGAAAGGAGTGCAGGACACCTGACTTCTCTGTCTCACTTGATCGCATGCACATACATTGTTTTATTCCATAAATGTATAATCTATGGTATAAAATACACATTACACAACCACCTCCTTTCCCCTTGCCTCAGGTCTCAGGTTTTTGCTCCAACACCTCAGGAAATGGGAAGCTGCTTATCTGGCAACCTGAACTGTGGTGTATCTCTTATATTTTTGCCAAATTAGAAACAAGGATGTAGCCTGTCTGAACGAAAGCTTCATACATTACAGTAGACATTCATTAAAGCCAACTTCCAGTAAGCTGTTTCATTCACGCTCTTCCTCCTGTACAATATAATGAATTCTTTAGGCTTTGAAAGTGGGTTCTTGTGGCCTAAAGTAACAAATCAGTTTTGGAATGCACGCTGTCTGTTGTAAATGATTTGGGGGTAATAAATTTTCTGTTACAAAGCGATAGGCAGAGTTTTCATAATGTTGAACAGTTTGGACTTGTCTTGAAGTGAACAATGTCACTAAAGCAATGCACGGTTTCCAGCTATTTGTTATCATAAAAGGTGATTCCTCCCTCCCCCCCCACTTGTCCTTAAGGTAGAATCCTCATCAAATTTCGTTCTTTGCTGTAACATGTTTTATTTCATATGTAGAACAATTTTTAAAAAAATGTTCTCAGTGTCCTTTGCCTTCTTTAATGTGACCCACCTCTGGCTACTTGGTAAAATATAATTCTTATTAATTAATGTGCTAATGATTAAAGTCAAAGAAGTGTCTTTAAGACCACAGTTTAAAAAACTTTGCAGTATATTTGTTTCCTCAGTTTAGAAAACTCTGTTGGGAGTTCCTGAAACGTATTTTCCAACAACTGCTTTAACAAAGTTTCCTCAGATCAGCCATTCAAATTTATAGACATTTGACTTTCTTTTAACTACCAAGTCCCCACTTTTCAAAATAATCCTTTCCCCAAAGAAAAGTGGTTTATACTATTTTGATGACTTTTAAAACCACTGACTTTTTAAAAATAATCATATATTTTTTACTTAGAAAATGATTACTTGACCAAAAACTTGGAGCGTCCTTGTGAGAAGAACATGACACTTTTGCTTTTTACTTTGAATTCATAATGGGGATTTGGTTCTTTTGGGAGCCTCACATAGTCTCTGCTTCTTTCTTTCTTGAGTGGACCACTTTCACTAGGATCGATTCATTTTTGTTGCAGGCATTTTGGTTGCACAGCTTAAGTATCTGGACATAAAATGTGTGTAAACAGCACATTTTATTGAAGCAGTCACTGCTGAGCGTTAAGAGGAAAGGAAAATTCTTGAATAATCTTCAAGCACCTGAACAAGTCACATTCTTTAACTGGCATTCATTTCCCAGCATGACCTAATACTGCAGGGCAAGCTGGTCTAGAGGAAGAAGTCAATATACCGGTTAATTATAAACAAGGTGAAAGGTCTCTTCAGATTTCTTTGTCATGGGATGTAGTCAAATACCCAGATTCTGAGGATTCTTCTCCTTGCGTGTAAGTGAACACACATCTGTAAGTGAATTGCGTACAATGCCTTATTTTCTCACTCAGTTTTTAAGGCATGGGAGCTGCATTTTGGAGAATCTACTTTCCAATCGAACCTGTTCACCTGGGAACTTGACTTCTTTTTCAGAGAGGAGAAGATATGTATTCAGCCATGTTGTACTGAATACTTGCAGAGCCATGGCTGGCCAAGCCGGAATGGTTCCCCACCTCAAAACTTCAGAGCCACCCACCCACATACACATACACATACACACACAAACACAAACTAGACCATTTGCTACCTACAAACTACTTTGATTATATCAAAGATTTATTTGTCAACAAAGGACAAAATCCTATTCCCAAAATCCTCCCATGAAACTTGAATGCGGGCATAGGGATTTGACATCACTGGGAATGAAATAGTGCCACTAGTGAAAGACCACTGCTCTGATTTCAGGTACTGCACAACTTGCATGGATGGCATCAAACTAGAGATGGGCACGAAATGAACAATTTTTTGTTTCTCTTTTCGTTTTTTCTTTTTGTTACGCAATGAAATGACAAACAAATTTTGTCTCCAAAATGAAACAAAATGAACAGAAACACCGGAAATTTTGTAGTGCGTTTCATTTCTGTTACTGCAATACAGTGAACTGCTTTAAATGCTAAAAAAAATCACAAAAAATTGAAATAAATGGTAACGAAATGGTAACAAAACAAATGAAAATGAAAATGATTTTTTTTCAAAAATTCGTGAAAAATGGAAACGAAACGAAAAGGACCCTCCAAATGACAAACGACAAATGAAACATCATTTCTTTTTATTCGTGCCCATCTCTACATCAAACTATTGAAGCCATGAAGAATCAAAGGAATTATTTAGTTACTGCTGCTAGTGACGTCGTTTCCCCTATGCCACTATAGGCAACCCTGGGGGATTTTGCCCATTGTGTGTTCCTGCTGGGATAAAGCAACAGGCATAAATCTTATTTAGTTATTTAGTTATTTATTGGATTTTTATACTGCCCATCTGGCAGCATGGCCACTCTGGGTGGTTAACAACAATGAATGTGTACAATACAGTGCAAAATAAACACAAATAATTCATACAATACAATAAGCATAAAATACGGTAATAAAATAAACATAAAATTAAAAATAAAGTGATGTAAAATAGTATATATGTATTGTTATTGGTGGGCAAATCAGTTAACATCCTGTTTTAATGGGCGACTACTGAAATTACATTATATTTGAGGGAATGCCTGCTAGGATAGCCAAGTTTTTAATAGTTTTTTTAAAGAAAGACAAAGAGGGGTCCTGGCAGATGTCTGGTGGAAGGTTATTCCACAGGTGAGGGGCAATGGCAGAGATGGCCCTATTTCTAGTTTTTGCCTTTTGGGCCTCTCATAGTGTTACTTGTCTCAAATGCCTCACCTGGGAAGATTGGGTATTATGGGCAGCTTTCATTGGGAGTAGACGCTCTGACAAGTAGTGAGGCCCTAAACCATTTAGGGTTTAGGGTATGTCATAGTTAAAACCTTGAAGTTGATGAGGAACCAAACTGGAAGCTAGTGCAGGGCAGGCAGCTCTGGGGATATATGGTCTTGAAACCAAATGGTCACAAGTGAAGGCACTGGTGCATGTATTTGCTCCTACAGGCCAAATCTGAATGACTCGGCATGCAATTGTCAGTGTCTACACTAACTTCCTAACTTGTGGCAATTCCCTGTCAAGATTTACATAAACTGAATTGCACAATACAAATGCACGATAGCCTATAAGTTATACCTTTTTAGGCCACTAATAAAAAAGGTAAAAATCATTGCAAGCTTCAGTGGGGAATACCCACTTCTTCAAAGCATGTACCAAAAGTCCAAAGATGGCAAAAGATGTCATTTGTCAGGACATTATTCTTAGATGTAAAGGTTTTGGCAAGAGAGAGTAACTGATAAGATGGTGGTGACCAAGGAATCTTATGGAACTAACACTAAGACATTTTTTGTGGATCATAATCCATAATTTTCCAGTTAAGCTTGTGTGGTGTGAATCATCCACGTTGCACAGCATAAATTTATGCCAACAGTACTAGAGCTAATGAACGTATACTCCCTGGTGTGCTGTCTCTATCTCATATGCACAATAGACTTGACTGCAGACACAGTGCACAGCTCTCCATTGAATTCAGAACTTTTTTTACTTTTTATTGTTGTGAAGTCAAGGAAGAACCATGATTTTGCTGAGCAGATAAATCAGTTTTAAGTGGGAAAGCAGTTTGTTCTCAAAAGATGATCAGCTGTACTGCAAACTTCAACAACAGCTCTCAGGTGTGTGTTCTTCTGTCCTGTCAGCACACTATAGTTGTCTGGCTTTGAAGCCACTGAAAAGCAGTGGAAGGAAAGCACTCCACATTCTTACTGAATAATACTGAACATAGTTCTCTATGGAATCTTCGTAGAGGGTGGAGTTCTGGATCACAAGCTGCATGTAAGAACTTTGATATGAATCCCATATCTGAAGGTTATGACTTCAGTGAATTGTATTCTTAAGCCCCAGACAGGGAGGAACCTGGTTACCAATATGCTTCTTGAAATTTGCCTGGTGAGACATGTATAGTACATTGTGCACATACCCATTCCAGCCGCGCTGACATAATGGTGATATTTAGAGAAAGCCTCAAGGATGTAATGTGATGCAGGGAGAGGGTAATTAAAAGATATTCGTCTTTTATTACTCTGTTTTAGTGTAAACAGCCAAAAGATCCACCATAGTCCCCAAGTACTCGACTGAGCTGAAGCAAAGTGTACAAAAAATTCAGAAAAGGAAGAGTCAGATTAAATGTGTTACTTTTGTTACTGAAGTATTGCCCATAAACCCTCTGTCAGCCATCAGCCAGCTAGTGGTGAAGGCTTCTGGGAGTTTCAGTCCAAGAACATCTGGGGACCCCAAGATGGAGGGTCACTCCTGTATATAATAAAGCAAACATCATGCAATGCACAGCACTCACGTGACAGCCAAAATACTGTGGTAATTATGATTTTTAAATACCCAAAGGTCTATTAAGATTAATTTACCTTAATTAAGGTATATTGTACTGTGTGTGGAAATAACAATAGCATGAAATGTTGAAAGATTAGTCACTTAGATTGCTTCCATTCAAACGATATTAAAACATGGCCTTGCAAACTTTGTTGGGTGACATTGTGATGAAGGTTGATGCTAAGGGAGGAGGGAAATGATAAGGCTGAGCCAAAATGTCTGAGAGAAAGACTTCCACTAGCATTGGAAGGTACCCCTTTCTCTTTTGGTTGAGGTGTGCTTCATGTCACAGTGGTTAAATGCCTGTACTGCAAGTAAAACTGTGCTCAAGACCTGGGGTTCAATCCCAGGTAGCAGGCTCATGGTTGACTCAGCCTTCCATCCTTCCGAGGTCAGTAAAATGAGTACCCAGCTTGCTGGGGGGGTGGGAATGTGAAGCCTGCATACTGCAATTAAACTATAACCCACCTAGAGACTACTTGAAGGGGTATGGGGTGGTATATAAGCAGAAAACTTTGCTTTGCTTTGCTTTGCTTTGCTTTAACAAATAGTGGTATTGAACGGCTATCTTAAAGGGCTTTAGCATACATTTCATGGCTGATTCTAGATTGTGGAACTACCTGTCAAGGCAAACCTAGTTGGTCCTCTTTGTGTTGTCCATCTTCAAGCAGGCAAAAGCCTTTTGTAGCAAGCAGTATTTTAGAGACCGAACAGATTGCTGAGGAAATCTTTTTTCAGGAGACATACTTTCCTTGTTTTCCCTTCTTGTGAACTTTCTTATAAATGACTTGAAAGCTACTGGCTGGTACAATATGCTGATAGATTTATCCAAAATGAAGTGATATAACTTTATATGATTTTAGTGCATCATTTCTTTTCTGGTCATTTTTCTGTAAACCATATTTATGTTGGAAAGAAAACTGGGTAATAAATTTTTAAATAAACACATTATTTGATTGTTCTCCCTTTGCTAATTGGCCAGGCTGAACCATCTGCCCAGTCCAAAAAACATCGGCTTCACTGTATGCCACCCTTCTTCATCCTCAGTGCTAAAAGCATCTGGGCAAATGAGCCCTGAGATCATCACAATCCATGGGAGATCCTGATTATTTATTTATTTGATTTCTATACTGTAACCATCTAGAAGAAAGCTACTCTGGGTGGTTTACAACAGAAACAAAAATACATGTATACAAATTATACATCAAATATACAACAACAACAACAAAACAAGCAAGCATAGTATCGATCAAAAGAAAATAAATAAGAGCAAAAATTGAAACCATACAGTAATTTAAATAAAATTCAGAACAAGAAAAATGACAAAGAATTGCCATAAGGAAGGAAAAGAGCAGTGTCATTTTTTTTAAAAAAATTGTATTAACTAGTTGAAAAATCAAGTAAGGCCAACCTATAGAGCTGTGTTGTCAATGATTTCTTAAAGGCTTGTAGTGAGGGTGCCAGGTGAATTTCTTGGGGAAGCTGGTTCCACAAGTGGGGTGCCACCACTGAGAAGGCCCATTTCCTTCTTGCCCCTTTCTGGGCCTGCCTGACTAGAATGGGTGGCCAGATGGCCATCTTGACTAGAATGGGTGATCTGGGCAGTTCTTCTTGAGAGGAGCCACTCTGTCAAATACTGAGGTCCCAAACCATTTAGGGCTTTATGTGTTAACATAAAAACCTTGAAATTAATGTGGTAATGTATTGGAAGCCAGTGCAGAGCAGCCAGAAGAGGGATGATATACTGGAACCTTTTTACCCCTGCCAACAATTTGGCTATGTTTTGCACTAGCTAGAGTCTCACTCTCTACATTAACTTCATAGGCAGCCCCACGTAGAGAGCACTACAGTAGTCTAATCTCAATATTATGACTGCATAAACCAGCATGGTCAGCACCCCAACATCAAAGAAGGCCCACAGCTGTGCAGTCCTCCACAGATGGTAACCACCAATGCCATCTGGGTTTCCATGGTGAGAGTCAGGTCCAACAGGACACCCAAAATGCAGTCCCCATCATTTGCAGAGAGAGTTATTCCCCCCCCCCAAAATGAGAGGGAGCTTCCCAAGCCACAGATGTCAGTGGTCCCCACTCGCAGGGTCTCCATCTTGCCCAGGTTGAACCCAGTCTATTAGCCCCCATGAAGTGAAGAACAGCTCGCAGGCAGCACTCAAGGGATGGAATGGCATCCACTTCAGAAGATGGAAAGCAGATATAGAGCTGGGTATCATCAGCATATTGCTGACACAAAGCTGCATACCTCCAAATAACCCTTCCCATTGGTCTCATATAAATGTTAAAGACCATGGGCAATATGACCATCCCCTATGATAACCCACAATTGAGTGACCAAGGGACAGAGGTCATCTCACCCAGCTGCACTATCTGGGGACTGCCCTCCAAGAAAGACTGGAACCATGCCAAAGTGTGGCCTCTGATCCCCAAATCGGAGAGCCTCCCCAGAAGGATATCATGGTCGATAGTACTGAAGGCCACTGAAAGATTGAGGAATACCAACAGGGACATTTTACCCCTATTGGACTCCCTCAAAAAGGGTGACTAGTGCCATTTCCATACTATGGCATGGCCTGAAGCCAGACTGAAATGGATCAATGGGCACTGGTATCATCCACGACAACCTGAACCCGGTCCACCATCACCCTCTCCAAGACCTTGGTCATAAGAGTAATATTGGTAACTTGCCTATAGTTGTGGTCTGCCACCACATTAAGTTTTTTTTTCCAAATGGGCCTGATGTGTGTCTCCTTGAGGGCAGGGGGAACCCTGCCTTCCTTGAGAGACCCATTAATTATTGCTAAAGCTCATTCAGTAGTAATTGGTCTTGCTGCTTTTATTAGCCAGGCTGGGCAAGGATCCAATTAGGAGATGGTGGACCAACAGTGATTAAGGCCTCTGTCTACCTTGGTTGACATCACTGGCTGAAAGCTAGAAAAAATTCCAGGCTAGGTGATGTGCTGAACACATCAGCTCAATCTACTGTTTGCAAATAGTGGTCCAGGTCCTAGCAGATGGCCTCAACTTTAGATTTTTTTTTAAAAAAAAATGCTGCAAATTGGTCACAGGAGAGAGGCCTATCACTGTGACCAACCCTGGCATTACTTGTGGCAAAAAGCAAAGTGTTCTGCTTATATTCTTCCCCATACCACTTCAAGTAGTCTCTGGGTGGTTTACAGTTTTAATTACAGTATGCAGGCTACACATTGCCCCCCCCGAAAGCTGGGTACTCATTTTACTGACCTAGGAAGGATGGAAGGCTGAGTCAACCATGACCCTGCTACCTGGGATTGAACCCCAAGTGGTGAACACAGTTTAACCTGAAATACAGGCATTTAACCACTGCGCCACAGGGCTCCTTTCTCTTAGCTTGTCTTTTCTGTGAAGACTAAAGTTTCCTGAATGTAGACTAAAAAAACAAAAACATGAAAAGGAGAAAGATGTTTGCCTGCTTCTCCTCTGTGTGTTGTCTAAAGAGAACCTCCTTAAGTACTGAGGTTTTCCCCATAATTCAGAACACTGCAAAATCAAGGCCTGGGTTCAAATGGAGAGCCTCCATGCCCAATGGAGGTCTCCTAATCCAACCTTACATGAGAAAAGAAATGGAAACACAGGGAGATAAAATTGAGGCTAGGATATTACTCTTTCTGGTATCTTCATCTATTCAGAAATCCCAAGCAGGGCTTGAACCTTGAAATCTCCTTCACATGGATTCCTATGCAAATCATGGGTTCGGTACAGCTCGAAGCTTCTGAAATTCCATTCAGGCCCATTATTAAGGGTTGTTGGCACACACAGTCTTGAATTTGCATAGGTACTATTTGCATAGATACTAGTACTGTAGTACTGTAAGAAGAATGCATACAATCCTGGGTTCTGAGCATGTTTAGAACCGTACCTAAAGACTTGGGCTGAGCTGTCATCAATATGTGGATGACAAGGAGCTCTGCTTATTTTTTCCATCCCCCTGTTCCAGGGCAGCAGTGGTGGAAATCTTGAATGCATGTCCAGAGGCAGTTGTGAGAGTGAGGGGGTTTGCCAGCTAAATAAAGGGAAAGTGCTGCTCAAATGGGTGGCTTTTAATCAAAACAGAGGTTAAGGACCAGTTTTGGGTGGAATGGCATTTGCCCTAAAATATCATGGAGTTCGCATGCACTGAGCTTTATTTATTGAAGTGCAGATAGCAACAGTGGCTAAGAGTGCCTTTTAGGACCTCAAGGTGGTTTGGCAGTGATGTTCTGTCTAGAGAAAGCAGAGCTGCTTGAGTTCACTAACAAAAGACCTGACTACATGCAGATTAGATGGTTATAACACTTTCTTCATGGGGCCACCTTCTGAAGAATTCAGAAACCTCAGCTGGTTCAAAATACAGCTTCTAGGAGAGCTCATACAGCATATCTAGGGCACGGCAGAGTGTCTGTCTAGGAGTTGACAAAACAGGGACCCATGTTATCAGCAAGCTGGCAGAAGCTTTATCCAGGTGTGGCAGAGTTGTATTGGGTATAGATTCTACTTTTGAAGATGCCAAGGCATTGGTCCTGTCCTAATGCTGGTTCCAGGCCAGGCATCTGTTAATTGATAACTTATATACTATGCTGTATGTAATTAATACTGCAATATAGGAAAAGCTGAAAACAGTAAAATGTTCAAATATTTCAAAAATAATTCATAACATTATATTAAAAATCTTAGGCAAAGGCATTGCTAAAAACAGGTTTAGAGGTAAAAAGATATAAATCATGGCATTTATTGTCTTCTAGAAGGTCAGTCACTAAGGAAAGCCTGCCCGAAGAGAAAGATCTTTGTCATATAGTGGAAAGACAGCAGAGATGGGCCCTTCCTGGACTCCTGTGGGAGGAACTTCCAGAATCTGGGAGCAGCAACAGACAAAACCATCTCCCATGTCCCCATGGGTTATATGGAACCTTTAAGCCACAAACTGCATTACAAAATGGTGAAAGTGAACAATCCAAAGAATATCTGTGTTCCAACTTGCAAGCTAATTTGTGTCACTTTTGCAGGGCAGGCAAATCCCTAAGCATAATTGGTGGGGGGAGTGAGTCTTACGCCTAAATTGTTGCGGCATGCGCTGCACAATTAACTACCAACACCCTCTTTGGAGCTTAATAACTCAGCTCCCTGACCCATGAACCTTTCCAAATCTTGGGGGCTTACCTAGAATTGCTTGTGGAAGCTAACCCAGTCATTTCCATGCCAAAACATGGGTATCATCCATATTTTCAAGTACATAATGTTTGTTATATTTTTGTACTCAAAAATACAGATCACAGCCACATTTCAGCATGGAAATGGCAAGGTTAGATTCCGCAAGCTCTTCCCTCTAAGCACCCAAATTTGGAGAGTTTTGGGGTCAGGGAGCTTAATAACTCAGCCCCCTGACCCCAAAACCTCTCCAAATTTCGTGTGCTTACAGGGAAGAGCTTGAGGAGGCTCCCAAGTGATTTTGGTGCCTCTAGGACCCAGAGGAGCATAGCATTTCATTTCATTACATTACAAAACTACATTAAACATTTGTTAGTAATGAAACAAAACAAAACAACTTAAGAAACAAAATGCAACACTCTTTTTCCAGTTTGTGCTCATTTCCGGTAAGATCAGCAGGGTTGAATTGGAAGTATTTTTCAATGTCCACACAGCACAAAGGCCAGTGTGAATCAGCTTAGCTTTATTTTGCTTCTGATTTGGATCCCCCAACACTTCTCAAAAGTTGGAATGAGTCAAACAGTGTTTTTCCTGTGTAATCATTTGCTTTGTTTTCCAAAAAGACAGAGAGTGTAACTTTGGATGCTGGTGTGATGGCATATTAAGCTGAGGAATGGTATTTTGGGACAGCAGGAACACCTACCCTGGCAATCTTTGTCCCTCTCCATCTCAAAGATTTTTTTAAAATCAGAACAAACTACCACATTTAGTGCTAGATCACCCTATCACTGTATTAATATATTATTTTAGCACTGTAGCAACTATGCACAGAAAAATATGGTAGGTAATAGAGATGGGCATGACCAGGAAAAATGACGTTTCGAGTTGTCGTATGTCGGAGCCGGCCCGTTTCAGCTCGTTTCCGTTTGTTGCGAAATTTTTCAAAAATTTGTTGTTTCGTTTGTCGTCTGTCGTTAGTACTGGTTTGGGGGGGGTAGGGTAGCGGGCTCCTGGAGGCACCTCTCTGGGGTGGGTGCCTCCTCTGGCCCGCTACGAAGGGAAGGCATTTAGCAGGCTCCTGGAGGCACCTCTCTGGGGTGGATGCCTCCTCTGGCCCGCTACAAAGGGAAAAGGAAGGGTACATGACCGTGTAGCCATTTCGTACCAAGTGGCACTGGCAGAGGCACCTCTCTTTTGGGTGCCTCTCACTTACTAAGAAGGACAGCATACTGGCGTACAGGTTTGGAGTTTTTTGGAACTTTGGACTGTGAGCCAGGTGAGAGAAGAATGCCTCTGCTGGGCGCCCTCTGACTCACTAAGAAGGACAGTGTACTTGCGTGTAGTGCAATGCGAGTACAGATCTGGCTTAGGGTTGGGGTTAGGGCAAGGGATAGGCTTAGGGTTATTACGAGTAAGGTTAGGGTGAGTTAGTGGGCTGCACCTCTGGGTGCCTCTGACCCACTAAGAAGAACAGTGTACTGGCGTATGGGTTAGGGTTAGGGTTAGGGTTAGGGCTAGGGTTATAGTGGGCTTTTTATGCCCAATTGGCACATCCCAGAAGTCTCGGTCAAAACCTGGCCAAGTGGCCATTCGATTGGTGGAATGGCTCCAAAGATTTGCATGGTCCCATCCCATGGCCAGCCCATCATTGCACAGGTGTAAAAAAATAAAAATAAAAATAAAATAAAATAAAATCAATGGGATTGGAGACAGACGTTTATTGCAAGAAAAACCCACTGCTGCTACTGTAAAAATTCAGGCAGTTAAAATACCTAATTTTCGCATGTTTCTGTGTAGTGCTTTGGTGGGTTTTTGGACCACGATTTCAAAAAAAAATTGCGGTCGCCATTTTGGATCCCCTCGCACCGCATGGCATGGCGAGACGACGAGGATGCCCCCCACCAGAGCAGCCCAGGACAGGTTTTTTTTATTTTTAAAACTTTTTTCTGTGCCGCGCCGCTTGGCGAGTTGGCGTGGCGACTCGACGAGGATGCGCACTTTGCGCAGCCCAGGAGAGGAGGGGGGAGGCCGGGGACCCCCCCCCCAGAAACCACCCCTCTGATAGGTGCCCTCACTGAGGCAGGCATATTTTCGCCTGCTTTTTTGGCCGGGAATCGGGTTTTTTTTAAAAACTTTTTTTCTGTGCCACTTGGCATCGCGCGATCGCCACGATGCCATGAACGACAACGACAAATCAGACCCAATTTTTCTTTTATCGGTTCAAGTTCGAGTTCTGATGGCTTAATTGTCGTTACCGTTTCCATTGCGTAACGGAAAAGAGGAACAGAAACGGAAATGAGAATTTCACCAAGTCATGCCCATGTCTAGTAGGTAAGAAAGGAATGCCAGAGATTGCTAGGTTGCCAGTGTCAAAGGAAGCCAGGCTACAGGCTGCAGGCATGTCTCAAAGCGCCTCAAATTGAGGGCCAGGGTGAATACTGACACCAAAACAATCCAGGATTTTCATGTGATCACCTAAATCAGGCATGTCCAAAGTCAGGCCCGGGGGCCAAATGTGGCCCATTTTCAAATGTTGAGTGGCCCAGAGCCTCTTCTCCTCCTCCCCCCCCCCTCGCTAAGCCTGTCATGCATCCCCACCAGCTGGCCCCTCCCCATCAGCTTGCAGTTTTACAGTTTGCCTGCCCTCTCTGCCTCTGTCCACCACCACCCCACAGCCACCTGCCCAGCCTACCTGCCCCTAGCTCCATTGCTGCAGCATCCTCCCCACCTCCTTGCATGTCTAGAAGTTTGTCAAGTCCAGCCCGGGGCCAAAAGTGGCTGAATGGTCAGCCCACACAAATTTTCACCTCACCAAATCTGGCCCTCCTTGCAAAAAGTTTGGACACCCCTGACCTAAATGAAATCCAGCCATAAAAGAGACTGCAAATCAAGTCTATTCAGCTTGCCAGTGAAGCCATGCCCTTCACACAAAAAGTCCCTTTTTGTGCTGAAAGACCAGTTATTTCATATATATTTTCAAAATTTCTTTTTGCAGAAAAATCAAACTAGAAGATGAGGAGTAAGAAACTTCCAGATGTTTACCATCCTCATTCCTTGTTTTTGCAGTGGGAAGAAGCTCGAAATCATTGGTGAATAAAGAATTTTTGTGAGTCTTCTCTATATTTTTTTCACTTTTTAAAATACCACATAATGAGGGAAACCTCTAGGTGTCACCTCTATAAATTATCTTTTGGTAACATTTAACAGAAAACAGTGTTCTCCCCAAATGCGCCAGACAACATACATTTCAAAATGGACTATAGAGCCTTTAGGAGTGAGAAAAAGCAGAAGCCAGGATGTCATGCTGGCATTTTAGCTTCCACGTTTTCTTTATTGCCAACTAAAGAATGTGTTTTTCATTTATACCTACCTGGTACTTTACAGGGCCTAACAAACACTTCAGTGCATTTTAAGAAAGGAAGACGTGTCATGCTAATGATATGTTACTCTCTCCACCCATCCCCACCATTTGAAGGGCAATTTAAATTGTCTTCCCAAGAGACGGCTTACATTATTGTGCTAAAACGTATGCTGGGTTAAGTACTTGGAATGGATAGTGTAGGAGGAAAAGAGTTTGCCGCCCTTGTTAAGATTTAGTAGCACTAATTTTTTCCTGCTAAATTTGGAATATAAATTACTTTCTGGGCTAAAGTGTAAAGAAAATGTTCAGCTCTTATTAAGACATATTTTCAGATATAAATAGGTACTACTGCTAAGTATTGGGAGGAACTCTCAGAAAAGTCTTTTAACAAAATAAAATGTGAATTGTTTCTTTACTTGTTTACTGTGTCATTGGTAGATTTACCAAGGCAGTGGTCCTCGTTGCATTCACCACTAGAATCCTGTTTGAACCTGCTTAAAGAGCACAGGCACCCCTAGCTCTCCCTCCTCCATCGCTGCACTCTTCACAATTTCGGCACTGAAAAGGCCATTTCACACTCTCTAAATGTGAGCATGGGCCTTGGTTTTCTAGGATTCTTGTCTGCAGCAGAGCCTACACCCCAGCAGTAATCTCTACTCTATGGACATGTTGCTATTTATGTGAGCAAGACACTCTCTAACTGTGTGGATGAATAAACAAGGAAATAAATTATACTGAATTAGGGATGGGCAGGAAATGGAAAAGTGAAATGCTGTTTTGTCATTTTGTTACATAACAAAATTAAACAAAATGAAACGAAATGAGGAAGGAGCATTTTGTTATAGACAGAACGAAATGGTCATGTTTGCATTGAAATGAACCATTTCGTTCCATCATTTTCAGAGGGCTCCTGCTGAGCTGTCAATGGCTGGACACCTTTAAACTTGGCCCAGTCGGCACCAGGGGGACACTGTGGTACCAACTGGGCTAGGTTTAAAGTGGTCCAGCCATTGACAGCTCAGCAGGAGCCCTCTGAAAATTGTGGGGAGGGCAGTTCTGCTCAATTGCTCTGCCCTCTCCACCGTTTAAAAAAAATCATAATAAAACAAAATGGGGTGAGCACGAAATGAAACAAAACAAAACGTTATTTTTTCCATGTCATGCCTATCCCTATACTGAACCAGTTGCTCCTTGCTCCTTGCTTGGGATGGCCACTTTATAATATAGTTGTGTTCAAAGACAAACCCAACAACATAGCTTATGTTTGCAATTGCAGTTTATCTTTTTATTCATGTAACATATTTTTCATTCTGTAAGCTCAACATGGCATTCAGAGCTCTCGTATTTCTCACCTTATTGTCACAACCACTGTGACATTGGTCTGAAATACTAAGACTGGTTTAAAGACATCCTATGACAGTGTTGGTGAACCTATGGCACGGGTGCCAAAGGTGGCACTCAGAGCCCTTTCTGTGGGCACCTGACATTGCCCCTTCACAGCCACCTGTATTCAAGTTAAATTGCTGTATTGGCATTTTGTGGAAAAAATTAGTGGGTTTTGAATCCCAGTTTGGGCACTCGGTCTCTAAAAGTTTCACCATCACTGTCCTATGAGTTCCTTGTGTCCTTGTGAAGTGGAACATGGACCTCTCAAGTCCCAGAACATTTTAATATCTATATCACATGGACTCTCCTTTACCCATCCTTTCTTCAGAAGAAAAAGTTATTTCTTTTGAAATTATTTTTTTCCTGAACTGAAGCTGATTTCTTTTCTTGCCATGTGCTCAAAAGGATGTCCTGCAAGATCATGTACTGTATTTTTTTTAGAAGGGGACCTGGCCTACTTATTGAGCATATTTCCCACTATACATGAAATTTTCAAAGCAAAGGTGCAAGATAAAGGCAAGATTAGAATTAGTACCAATAATTAAAAATTGGGTAGGGGAAATAGAGCAATGGCTATAAGAGGGAATAGGTGGACAGTTTAATCAGGAGTGATTCACCTATATTTGAACAAGTGGATAACGTCCCACAAAACTGAGGTAAATTTTGTGTTCTTAAAAGTGCCACATTACTCCTGGCTTTCATTTTTAGTATGGTTTTAGCATGGTTCAAAAGAACACTGCCCTTTGGCTGTGTCCACAATTAATTTTAAAGAGAAGCCAATGTGAACTGAAATTGTATATTTCCTAGTATGTTCTGGTCACTATACCTCCAGAAGGATATTATGGAAATGGAAAAAGTGCAGAGGAGGGCAACCCGAATGATTAAGGGACTGGAACCCCTTCCTTACCATCTGAGGCTGCAATGGCTGGGCCTCTTCACTCTTGAATGATGGTGCCTAAGAGGTGACCAGACTGAAGTTTATGAAATCATACACAGTGTGGACAAAGTAGATAAGAAAAACTGTTTTCCTTATCACTCAACACTAGAACTATGGGGCACTCCATGAAACTTTTGGGTGCTAAAATCTCAAACAAATAGGAGAAGTACTTTTTCACCCAGAGGATCACTGGTCTATGGAACTCCCTGCCAGAAGAAGTGGTGACAACTGTCGGCCTTGACTGCTTTAAGAAAGCATTGGACAAGTTCATGGAGAACAAGGGTATCAATGGCTATCATTATGGATGCCTGAGGACAACCTCCAGGTTGGAGAGATAGGCAGGTTATCTCTTAATGCCATTTGCAGGGAATCATAAGCAAGTGAAGACATCTGCTTGGGAATACCCTGAGGCAAATGGTGAGTCACTGTATGAGACAGAATGCTGGACTGGGTGGGCTCTGGCCTGTTCCAGCAAGGCCATTCTTATGTACTGTATACAGTGATAGTAAATGATGAATAAAAGAATAACCCATTTGTTTATTCTGCCATTATACTTCTCTCTTGTACATTACAGGGAACTGTTTGATATCTCAATACAGTAAACCCCCGCCAATCGCAGTGGTTAGGGACCCACCCCACCCGCGATGCATGAAAATCTGCAATATGCAGAATCGGGAGGGCGGGTGCGGGAGAGTGACTGCACGCCTGTCCGAGAAGTCTTGGGGCAGTGCGCGCAGGTGGTGTTGCGGGATCTGACCTCCCGCCACCGCCCGCCTGTGCCACCCAAGACTTCTTGTCTGGGACCGTCTCCTTTGAAATGCATTGGCTCAATGCATTTCAATGGAGATTGTGGCCCCCCCGCCCCCTGTGTGGCCCGAGGCTTCTCGGAGGAGCGCGGGGGTGGCACGGAATGACCTGATCGCCCCCTGTTGCCCCCCGTGTGGCCTGAGGCTTCTCAGAGAAGTGTGGGGGTGGCACAGAGCTACACGACTGCCCCCCACCGCCCCCACGCAGCCCGAGGCTTCTTGGAGGAGCATGGGGGTGGTGCGGAGTGACCTGATTGCACCCCCGCTGCCCCCTGCACAGCCTGAGGCTTCTCAGAGGAGTGCGGGGGCAGCGCAGAGTGCCCTGATTGCCCCCTGCCACCCCCGCACCACTCGAGATGCAGGTACTGCGATCCTGTGATGTAGTGGGACCGCAGTACCTGAACCGCGAAATGGCGGGGGTGATTGTACTTTAGATATCTAGCTAGGGAACCAGAAGTTTGGAATTCACATCCCACTCTTTGCCAAGGGCTAGACTTAATAAGCCCTAAATTCCCTTCCAGCTCTGCAGTTCTAAGATTATTATTCTTACAGTGAAGAGACTGCATTTTATGTATCACAAATTATTTTGACAAGGGTCTCTATGGGTATCATGATGGATGCCTAAGGACAAACTCCGTGTTGGAGAGATAGACAGGATATCTCTCAATACCATTTGCAGGGAATCATAAGCAGATGAAGACATCTGCTTGGGAATGCACTGAAGCAAATGGTGAGGCATTGTGTGAGACAGAATGCTGGAATGGATGGGCTGTTCTTATGTTCTAACCCATATATAGTATCCCATTAATCTCTGCTGGTTGGGTCTAGCAATCCAGCAGTTTCTGCTTTGGATGAATAGTCTAGGCATAACATTTGCCCTCACAGATGGTCATTTAAGTTACCCTTTAATTGTTGGTAGGAGGAGATAATTATTATGTAACACATGATATTATTATGTAGAATAGGAAATGACATATCATAGCAAATGATATAGCTTATGTATAATGGTGGATAATATTGACAGAACATGTGAGGCAATACCATGTGTAAGACAGTGAAAATAATATCAGCTGAGCAATACACTGTGTTCTGACAAATGTGCAAGAACAGATGAAATCAGGACTATTTCCGGGATTCTGAAGTGACTTTGGGGCATTGCAAGGAGCCATTTTTCATCCCTGGGAAGGAATTACACCAGAAGAGATTGCTTGCTTCCATTTGACATCTTTTTTTTTTTGACACACACTTTGTGTCAAAAAAAAAAAGATGGCTGATGGTTTTGTATCCTCTATGAAGACTGACGAAGCTGCTTGGATGCATAGCAAAACATTTTGATCTCTTAAGAAGTCCAGCTGTAGCACGGCGGTCAGCTTTTTTCCTCTTCTTGGTCGCTGACTCGCCATCCCTGAAGGACTTCCAGACCAGCACCAGGTAGGAGACATCTCCGCCCCTCCCATTAACAAACTGAATCTAACTGAACCAATTTTTCTCGATTTGGTTCGGTTTGTGTTAAATTTGCCCCTAGGGTCGTTATTCGTTCCGTTACGTAATGGAACGAATAACGGATAATGGAACGAAAACAGTTATTTTGTACCCATATCTACTAACCAGGGCTGACCCTGCTTAGCTTCCGAGATCAGGTGAGATCAGAAGTGCTTAAGCAATCTAGGCAGCATGTTTTTTTATATATGAATGTAAATAAGTACAGGCTTAAGCTGCAAGACTCATCAATAGTAAAGAAATAGCCCGAGATAACTTAAAATCAGATCAACTTCTTTAACTGCCCAGAGTGGCCTTGTTGCTAGATGGGAAATCAATCAATCAATCAATCAATCAATCAATCAATCAATCAATCAATCAATCAATCAATCAATCAATCAATCAATCAATCAATCAGTCAATCAGTCAATCAGTCAGTCAATCAATCAGTATGGGACCTGGGTTAATCTGGCCTTAGATAACAAGAAATCTATGATGTAAAAGTTTTACAACAGTTTTATCAGACACCTAATGAAGATTCCATCTCAGTTAGTGACACAGGTTGAGAAGACTAAGGGCCAGACTAGATGTGATGTTAAATTTAGAGATGGGCACGACTTGAAAAAAATTTTTTTTTCGAGTTGTCGTTAGTCGGGCCGGTCCCGTTTCGGCTCGTTTCCGGTTTTAACGAAAATTCGCAAAAATTAGTCGGTTCGTTTTTTTGTTTTTTCGTTGTCGTTAGTACTGGTTTTGGGGGGGGAGCGGGCTCCTGGAGGCACCTCTGTGGGGTGGGTGCCTCCTCTGGCCCGCTATAAAGGGAAAGTGGGCTCCTGGAGGCACCCGTGGGTGCCTCCTGCCACTAGGAAGGGGAAGCAGGCTCCAAGAGAGACCCCTCTACATGGGGGTCTCCCCTCCTCACCTGCTGCTGCTGCAAAATGCTATGCAATAGCCATATGGATATTGCATAACAGAATGTGCAGACAGTGAGACCAGTGAGAGTGATAGCGTCATGCCCGCCCTTCACAAGGCTCTCGCACCACCATGTCTCACACAGAAGGGAATTGTACTTGCTGCGTGTAGTGCAATGCAAGCAAGTAGATCTGGCTTTAAGGTGGCTTAGTGCAATGGCTAGGGTTAGGCTAGTGACGGGTAAGGTTACGGTGGGCTAGTGGGTTGCACCTCTGGGTGCCTCTCTGACCCACTAAGAAGACAGTCTGTGACGTATGGGTACGGAGTCAAGGGTTAGGGTTAGGGCTAGGGCAGGTTTTAGGGGGCTTTTGGCACATCCCAGAAGTCTCCATGGCCAAGTGGCCATGCGACTGGTGGGATGGCTCCAAAAATTTGCATGGTTGTCCACTCCCACATGGCTGGCCACTCGGCCAGCCCATCATTGCGCACTGCGCAGGTGTAAAAAAAATAAAATAAAAATAAAATCAATGGAGGACAGAGGAGGAGAGGAGAGACATTTTGTTGCAAGAAAAAACCCACTGCTACTGTGAAAAATCTGGCAGTTTATAAATTTTCGCGTGTTTCTGTTGTGCTTGTGTGTTTTTGGACCACGATTTCAAAAACAATATTGCGTTTGCTGCCCCATTTTGGATCCCCCGCCCGCACCGCATGGCATGGCGAAATGGCAACTCGAGTCCGGCTGCCCAGGACGGGGGGGAGGCGGGACCCACCCTCCAGAAACCACCCCTCCGGTAGGTGCCCTGCGCCCTTAGTCAAGCAGGCATTTTTCCGCCTGCTTTTTTGGCCCGGGAATGGGTGGGGGGAGAGTTTAAAAGTTTTTTCCTGTGCCGTCCGTGCCGCTTGCTTGCGCTTTAATTGCGGGCGGCCGGCGGCGAGACTGGGCTTTTTGCTGGCTGCGAGCCTGCGGCGATATCCAGAGCAGCCCAGGACGGGGGATGAGGGAGGAGGCCAGGGACCTCCAGAAACAACCCCTCTGGTAGGTGCCCTGAGGCACGGCAGGCATTTTTCCGCCTGCTTTTTGGCCGGCAACCGGGTTTTTTTAACTTTTAAAAACGTTTTTTCTGTGCCGCGTGGCATCGCGCAATTGCGCGATGCAAGGAACGAGCACGACAAATCAGACCAAAATTGTTCGTTCGTCGGTTCGAGCTCGAAGTCTGGCGGAGTAATTCCCGTTACCGTTTCCGTAGAGTAACGGAACCGAGTAACGGAAACGGAAACGGGAATACCGCTAAGTCGTGCCCATCTCTAGTTAAATTTGTACTGAATGTGCATGTTAAAAATGCAGATAATGTCCATGAGGTGACACAGGGTTCTATCTTTGTAAATGTATATTTATTTGGTGCATGATAAACAGTTCCAGGGGTAGAAGCATATGTGTCTGTGGATACCTGTCTATGTTTAGGTTATGTGACTGACAAGTATAGACTATTTGACAATGAATGTGTATTTGCATATGGATGAGGAATGGTTGAGAGGAATACAGGGAGTGAGGTTTGGCATTGTGTAGTACAATTTTTTAAAGTCAATGAAAAAGGAAGAAAATTCTCCCTGCATTTTTTTTGCGGGAGGAGGGATAAATAATTCTTTGTCAGACATGGCAATTTTAAAAAGTGGGAGAGGTTTGATGTTAAAGCAGCATCTAGCAAGACTTTGTGGTTTTAATTATGCAAATACAAACATTGCCCCCCCCCCCAAGCCTGGAAATAATAGGCAAGGCAACTTGCTTGGTATAAAATGGGCCACAAATTTATTGAAAGATAAACAGCATTAAACAAAATCCTATCAAGGGGACCTGAACCGTACTGTAAGCAGGTAAGGCAGAAAATGGATCCTTCAATTCCCGGGCTGTATTCCGTGAGATTCACTTCTCAGGATGATGCTGCCCACCTGTTCAGCATCCCCCTAACTTGCATGTATCCTGTAAACAACCCTCGGTATGGCCTAACAATACCTTCCACACTTTGTTTTATTCCAAGCCCTAGTCATTGTTTTAATTTTAATCTGAGGGATGCCTGCACTTTAAGAATGACTTACCACAGTCCTTCTGAATACTCTTGCACTACCTGCCAATGTAAGAGGCCTGCCAGCCTCTTTACCCCACACAACTGAGCAGATTGGCCATCAGGCCCCCTTGTAGGTTTCCTAGAAATAAATCCAAACCCCTGTCTGACAGGTGGATGCCGTCCCTACAATATAAGTCAGAGGAACAAACCATCATATTAGGGTGGTTGATCACCAACCCCCAGCCATTCCCAAGAAATCTAGAAATTTCCCTAGTCACCCACCTACAGGCCCTGTCCACCCACCGGGGGTCATGGGCTGATCTCCACGATAGACATGGGACAAAGACGGACCCTACCAGTTTGGTTCTGGGGAACTCTGCACTAAATTTTAATAAGTCCTTGGTGATCCTGCAGATCAAGGACCTTCCAGACACCTGCACCAGGTCATTGCCACCAAGGTGGATAACCAAGACATCAGGAGGTTCGATTTGAAATAGCTGGCATGCGGTTCGACTAAACTCCTCCCACCGCATGCCTCACTCTCCTCTCCATACAATGGTGAGACATGTGCCCAGGCCAAGATCTTGGCCTCAACTGGAACTTGCAGCAAACCTCGCTGCCCCCCAAAAATGAAACTATGGCCACAAATGATGACTCTGGCATGTCCACCGATCACGGAACTTGCAAAAGAAAACACAGAGTACAGGCCAGCCAAGGCCTAACGATTTGGCAATCGCCGCACAGAAAGAAAGAAAGAAAGAAAGAAAGAAAGAAAGAAAGAAAGAAAGAAAGAAAGAAAGAAAGAAAGAAAGAAAGAAAGAAAGAAAGAAAGAAAGAAAGAAGTAGCATTAGGAAGAGTACTGGTTCCCTAGTAGCTTTTACTGCTGAAAAAAATCCAAATATCATTCAGAAAAAGACAGACAGAAATTAGATATGGATTAGAGATGGGCACGACTTGAAAAAAAAAATTTCGAGTTGTCGTTAGTCGGGCCAGTCCTGTTTCGGGTCGTCTCCGTTTTTCGCGAAAATTCACAAAAATTAGTCGGTTCGTTTTTTCGTTTTTTCGTTGTCGTTAGTACTGGTTTTTTGGGGGGGCAGCGGGCTCCTGGAGGCACCTCTGTGGGGTGGGTGCCTCCTCTGGCCCGCTATAAAGGGAAAGTGGGCTCCTGGAGGCATCCGTGGGTGCCTCCTATCCCCACCCACTAGGAAGGGGAAGCAGGCTCCAAGAGACCCCTCTACATGGGGGTCTCCCTTCCTCACCTGCTGCTGCTGCAAAATGCTATGCAATAGCCATATGGATATTGCATAACATAATGTGCAGACAGTGAGACCAGTGCGAGAGTGATATAATCATGCCTTCCCTTCACAAGGCTCTCGCACCACCATGTCTCACACAGAAGGGAAGTGTACTTGCTGCGTGTAGTGCAATGTAAGCAAGTAGATCTGGCTTTAAGGTGGCTTAGTGCAAGGGTTAGGGTTAGGCTAGTGACGGGTAAGGTTACGGTGGGCTAGTGGGTTGCACCTCTGGGTGCCTCTCTGACCCACTAAGAAGACAGTCTGTGACGTATGGGTACGGAGTCAAGGGTTAGGGTTAGGGCTAGGGCAGGTTTTAGGGGGCTTTTTGGCACATCCCAGAAGTCTCCATGGCCAAGTGGCCATGCGACTGGTAGGATGGCTCCAAAAATTTGCATGGTCGTCCACTCCCACATGGCTGGCCACTCGGCCAGCCCATCCAATGCGCAGGTGTAAATAAAATAAAATAAAATAAAATCAACGGAGGACAGAGGAGGAGAGGAGAGACATTTTGTTGCAAGAAAAAACCACTGCTACTGTGAAAAATCTGGCAGTTTATAAATTTTCGCGTGTTTCTGTTGTGCTTGTGTGTTTTTGGACCACGATTTCAAAAAATATTGGGTTCGCCGCCCCATTTTGGATCCCCTGCCCGCACCGCATGGCATGGCGATGGCGACTCGCGAGTCCGGCTGCTCAGGACGGGGGGGAGGCGGGACCCCCCCTCCAGAAACCACCCCTCCGGTAGGTGCCCTGCGCCCTCAGTCAAGCAGGCATTTTTCCGCCTGCTTTTTTGGCCCAGGAATGGGTGGGGGGAGAGTTTAAAGTTTTTTCCTGTGCCGTCCGTGCCGCTTGCTTGCGCTTTAATTGCGGCGGCCGGCGGCCGGCGAGACCGGGCTTTTTGCTGGCTGCCTGCGAGCCTGCGGCGAGTCCCACAGAGCAGCCCACTAGGACGGGGGATGGGGGGGAGGCCGGGGACCTCCAGAAACAACCCCTCTGGTAGGTGCCCTGAGGCACGGCAGGCATTTTTCCGCCTGCTTTTTTGGCCCGGGAACCGGGTTTTTTTAATTTTTAAAAACTTTTTTTCTGTGCCGCGTGGCATCGCGCGATGCAAGGAACGAGCACGACAAATCAGACCAAAATTGTTCGTTTGTCGGTTCGAGCTCAAAGTCTGGGGGAGTAATTCCCGTTACCGTTTCCGTAGAATAACGGAACCGTGTAACGGAAACGGAAACGGGAATACTGCTAAGTCGTGCCCATCTCTAATATGGCTAAATAAACAAATGTATGTGCTTGCTTTTGACACAAGTATGGGCCCAACCCAGACCACAACTGCCCGCCCGCTTAAAGTTTGGGAAGCATTATAATAAAAGAGAGAAAATGTTCAGGGACCATGAAATTTCTTTTAACATTTCTTGAGAAAACAATCCCATGGAGAAAAATCTCACTCTAAGGAGAAAAGAATGATTCCCCCACCCACCCACCCCAAAGTGATAGGCTGAGAGATGCTCACTTCTGTTGTAATTCTTTTCTTTCTGAGTTCTTTAGCATCCATCACCCTTTAGTAAATACATCACTGCTCTTGTGTCCATAATCTGCTTTAATCTGGTTGAATTTACTTGCAACATCTGATTTAATGTGATTCTGCCCCCCTGCCCCCACCCCCCGCCCCGCCCCCGCCCCTGCCGCCATCACATCTCCTTCCTGATATATTTAGCAGCTTGGCTCTTTAGGACCTTCCATAGTTTGTCAATGGGCTATTGCTCCTCCTCATGAATCTTTCCACCTGAAAACTTAACTCTCCCGGTTCTTGAACCCCACAAGGAAAGGTTTTGTAGATGGAAGACTTGTGACGAAGCGAGCTGAAAGGGAGGGGAAAGGGTCCTATAACTTTTTCCCGACACACCACAAACCTGAGAGTGACAACATGCAACATCTGGGTCAGGGTAACAGTTTTTTTAATTTGTTTCCCTTCCAGACATTTTAATATCAAGGAATTGCCCAGTCACAGTGAGGCCACCCACTTCCCAAGGCAGCCATAGCCACTGTTATGTGTGCTATTTGACTGTAAAGTTGGCTCAAGACTAGAGTTTGGAGCTGTTGTTTCTAGACTTCTAGGACCCACCAGCTGGAGAGGGTAAAGCTTTGGCAAGGATGCCTGTGTTCAACAAGCCATCCATAGTGACAGGGAAGTTTTCCCATGTTTGAATCAAAAAGAACTCAAATCACATTTCATTTCAACATGAACGGAATAGTTATGAATGGGAAGTTCAGGTTAGGTTGCTTTCCCAGCGATGAAAGTGTTTAGCGCCATGCAAACCAAGCATTTCCGCTGTATACTGTAGAACGGTTTGAGTATATTATTCACTGATTCTCACAATGACGTCTGTGAATTTTTTTTGTAGGAAACTCTAAAAATATGTCACAGCTTTGTCTCTCATGCTGTGTCCATCCCTGGGAAAGCAGCAGTAGGAAAAGGAGACTCTTTGAGGAGGTTGACCATCTGTCTAAACACATGGTTTTTCTGTCTGAAGGCTATTTAACTATTTGCTGCATTTGTTATTGAATATTTGTCTGTGCACCTGTAGGTTACATGGAACACTTTTGTTTTAACAAATATAAATATTTACACAGCTAGTACTGGTCCTGAGTTTTTCTTACTTCCACCAGAGCAAAAAAACAAATAAAAATAAAATGACAGCATCATTGTGATGGAAATTGGCGCTGGTGGAAATGGCATAAGATCTGTACAGGAGGTGCGACGGATTCTTCATGGCAATGTGTTTCTCATTATCCATCAGAGCAGTTGGCTTGAGGCTAATAACTTAAGCAGCATTGCAGCTAGGCTACTGTTGAAGCACTCAAAGGGACCGGTGTGAATTTTCCTCCTTGATTACATGGGAAAAGGCATGAGGGATGTGAATCTTCCTTTGTCTCATCCTCATATGCAAGGGCAAAAAATTACAACATCTTCCTTCTTACCAGCAAGAATGGCAAGGAATTTTCCTGAAACTTTAAGTGAACTTCTTACAGCAGCAAGAATGCTATTTTGAGCAAAACAACAAGGAAGAGTCAATGGTGCTACAAATTGCCCTTTCTAATGTAAAAACATGTAACTTGCCCACTTCATGTACCTGTCCAAATCTAGGCTGGTGTATGTATGTATTATTTATTTATTTATTTATTTATTTATTTATTTATTTATTTATTTATTTATTTTTATGCTTAGTAACTGCCCAATTTTCCTACAGGAACTCTGGGCGGTGTACAGCATGTTGCAAAAAACTGCCCAAATCAACAACCCCATACATATCCAAACACAGTACAAATAATGACAAAAATAGTAAAAATAATAAGATACTGATAAATATGATATGATATGAAGCACTAGAAGGGTTATGTCCATGAAGATTCTCAGTCATCCAGTTGAGTTTATCTGGAAGTTGAGTCATGGCAAATGGACTTCTTTTCTTGAGAGAATGAAATGTTTTACCTCTCATCCAAACAGCTTCGTCAGTCTGAGGAAAGCTAGTTGTGAGTCCTCCATTTTATAGTTCACTTTCAACTCATGTCACCCTGGTCTGAAATAGGCTCATAAGATTGACAGTGGCCTGAATAGGCTCATTAGGTGGGCAATAGACATGGGCACGACCAGAAAAAATGATGTTTCGAGTTTTCAATCGTCAGAAAGGGTCCGTTTCGGCTTGTTTCCATTTGTCGCGAAATTTTTCAAAAATTTGTCATTTCTGTTTGTCGTTTCTCATTTCCACCGCGATTTAGCACGATTTGACTTCCCAGAGCATAGGGGTGTCCCGCAATCAGGGCCGGCGCTAGGTGTTTTTGCGTCCTAGGCGGCGGGCGGGGCAGGGGGCGGGGGGAGGTACGGGCGGGTGGCAATGGTGGGGGGGCATGGGTGGGTGGCGGCCGCGGGCGGGCGAGTGGGCGGGCGGCGGCGTGGGCCGCAGGCGGGGGGCGGCGCGGACGGACAGGCGAGTGGGCATTTAGGATATCACTTAGGAAGGATAGAGGTTCTGTTCTTGGCTTGCACCCCAAATGTGTTTGTGTGCAAGCAAACTGAAGATGGGAAAATAGAAAATAAATGGTAGTATATAATATATATTTAAAATAAATCCACACCTCCCACTCCCAGTAGAACCTTCCCCTTTATCCAATATCAGAAAAAAATCCTCAAACTGCCAGAGAAGAAATAAAGAATAAACTGCTATTCCCTTCAGCAGACAAAGCTGCAGGGAATCAAAGAAATTATTTTCTAAATTCAATTCCCTCCCTGCCTGCCTAACTTAAGTTCTAAAGCCTCCAGCCTCCCTCCTCAATCTCGATCGGATCACACCAGCACCAGCAGCCAGCCCTCCTCCCTCAACCACATCCATACACCCGACTGCGATTCCTGGAAGGTGCCTCAGCATCCAGAAGTGTCAGTCAAAAACCTGGCGATGCCATTGATGGAATGGTTCAAAAAATTTGCATGGTCCCATCCCATGCCCAGCCCAAATGGGCAGGTCTAAAAAAATAAAAATAAAAATAAAATAAAATAAAATAAAATCAATACAACATTTTATTGCTATAAAAAACCCACTGCTGCTACTATAAAAATTCAGGCATTTAAAATAAATAAATTTCACATGTTTCTGTGGTGATTTGGTGTGTTAAATTGCGGGCGCCATTTTGGATCCCCCCCCACCGCATGGCATGCAGCGAGACAGACGACGAGGATGACCACCCCCCCCCCCAGCCTGGTGCAAGCAGCCCAGGACAGGAGAAGAGGGGGGGAAGGCCAGGGACCCCCCAGAAATCACCCCTCTGGTAGGTGGCAAAGCCTCGGGCAGGCATATTTTCGCCTGCTTTTTTGGCCGGGAGTCGAGGTTTTTTTAAAAACGTTTAAAACTTTTTCTGTGCTTCGCATTGCGCGATCGCCGTAATGCCACAAACGGAAACGAAAAACCCAACCAAATTTTTCTTTTTTTCGGTTTGAGTTTGAGTTCTGACGGCTTAATTATTGTTACCGTTTCCATTACGTAACGGAAACGATAACCAAAAACGGAAACGACAATTTCGCCAAGTCGTGCCCATGTCTAGTGGGCAATAGTCTCAAGAGGTGGGAGCGTCAAGCACAATTTATCTGCTACTTATCAAACAGTGATTTCAACAATCCCCAGACAAATAAAAAATACTTCACACCTCCACCACCAAGGCCAGTGCTATTGACTCTTATTTTATGGGTGTTGGGAAGGTTGTAAAGGTAAGATTTTCATGCACCTTATGTCTTTGTCCAACTAATGAGCCTATTGAGATTATTGTTCACCTAATGAACCTATTCAGGCCGTTGTCCATTTTATAAGCCTATTTTAGACCATGTTGACATGAGGTCATAGTGTAAAATGGAGGAGTCACAACTAGCTTTCCTCAGACTGACGGAGTTGTTTGGATGAGCAGTGAAACGTTTCAGTCTCTCAGGAAAAGAAGTCCAGTTAGATGGGTTCCAGATAGATGGGTTATTTGTAGCTTTCTCAACAATTATCCAAGGCCTCTCTGAGTGCACTTTGCATCTTACCAAGTTCTTGAAAGAAGAAGAGCTCTTTCTGAGCTGGAGCTGAGAAATCTTGTGGGACTTTAACATTATTTATTTGGTTTACCCTTCTGTTAAAACAATTTAAAATGATGAGAATAAAGATCTTAACAAAGGAATCTGTAAAGCGCATTGCTAAACTGCTCACAAAAAGTTCTCATGAATTCTGTACCCAGTCCTACATGCTTCTTAGAATGGCATTGACAGTACACGTCTCCCTGCAACAATATGGGGGTTAGGGGTGCCAGACCCTGACATAGTTCAAAATGCACATATAACTTTCATTCCCACCCCAAATGTAACTACAAAGGTTAACTCTCACACACATACCTCCCCTGACCCATGTCAGCCCCAGTTCTACGTGCTAGAGAATGCAGTTTTGTGGTCATTTCTGTTTTGTAACACTTTGTGTCAGAAATCCACACTGTTCTCAAGCAGCTGCCAGAACCTAGTCAATTACAGAGGTCTCAGGAGTGAACCAATACAGAAAGGCAAGCTGAAACAAGTTCTCCAGTGAGGCACAACTTTGTTAACAAAATGTTGTAGCTTTGCACAACCTATATGAAAAGTTGGTTGTGATCCTGCCCTTCATAGACTCAGAGAAGGCAATGGAATTTCATATATTTAAATGGTTCAAAATTATTACTAAAACATTTTAAATGTTTTTGCCTCTGTAGCTGTGATGCCGTTTGGAAGATAGATGACTTCTGTTGTAATTGTCTCCTTCAGAAATTGCCTCTGTCTCTGTGGAATTGAATGTGATTTCCCTTTTAATGAACTGGAACGTGTCTTCCAAATTGTTGAATAGAAATCCCAAACTGCATGGAACTAGAATTACAGAATTGCTAGAAATGCATGATGACTCAAATGCAATTGACTTATAATGATTTGTCTTGTATTCAGTGAGCCACTTTGGTTATTCAGGCAGTTTAATAATCAGTTCTGTCTCCCAGCAAAATTCTACATCTCCACTATGTAAATTCTAGATATAGATGTATATTCTCAGCATATGCTTTCTTCTCTATGTAAAGATAGATCTTTCCCATTTGAATGAAAATGTCAACCCCTGGCTGGCATTTTACCTGTCAATTCTCTGAAATTTGTTTATAGATCATCCTTAATCTTCCCTTTTCCTCTTCCCTGTCATCTCCTCCTTACGGTGATTAGAAACCTTCCTCACCCTTGAGGAATGGCATGTCACAAACAATATATTCAGATGAAAGGGAAAGACCTGACTAGCATGGCTTTTGTTAGCTCTTTGATCTGCTTGTGGAAGGTCTGAGCAACTTCCAAAATTTCCTTTTGTAAGATGAATAAATGAAACACCGCCTTGTTTGGACATAGAGATCGGCATGTTTGACAGGGAGAGGAAACACTGATCTTATGCCACTTGCTTGATGATGATGATGATGATGATGATGATGATGATGATGATGATGATGATGATGATGATAATAATAATAATAATAATAATAATAATAATAATAATAATAATAATAATAATAATAATAATAATAATAATAATAATAATAATAATAATAATAATAATGAGGAAAGGAATAATAATAAGGAATGATGAAGAAAGGAATGAGCCAAAGGAATGATGAGGAAAAGACCTGGTTATGGCTCACCAATGGAACACTGATAAAAGAGACAGAAGTCCTGATTTTTGCAGCTCAAGAACAAGCCATTAGAATACATGCAGTTAAGGCTAGAATAGAAAAACCAGCTGAGTAACCCACATGTAGACTTTGTAAAGAGGCAGATGAAACTATCAACCATGTATTGAGTTGTTGCAAGAAAATTGCTAAGACTAATTACAAATAGCATCATAATGTAGTTGTTCAAATGGTCCACTGGAATTTGTGTTGCAACTATCATCTGCCCTTAGCAAAGAACTGGTGGGATCATAAGCCTGAAAAGGTGACTAAAAATGAGCATGCAGAATTACTTTGGGACTTCTGAATACAGACAAACAGGATTTTGGAGCATAATACCCCAGATATTATGTTTTGTGGAGAAGAAAAAAGTGTGGATCATTGATGTTGCTATACCAGGTGATAGTAGAGTCCCTGAGAAACAACAGGATCTGAAAATGGAACTTCAGAGACTCTGGCATAAACTGGTACAGGTGGTCCCAGTGGTAATCGACATGCTGGGTACAGTGCCTAAAGAGCTAAGCAAGTATTTAGAAGAAACTGGAGTTGATAAAGTCACCATCAATCAGTTGCAGAAAGACACCTTACTGGGATCTGCTCGCATAATTCGCCGATACACCACATAGTCCCAAATGCTTGGGAACCATTTGACTAGTAATGATTTGTAATACAAAATCCAGCGTAGCTATCTTGTCTGCTGTGTGATAATTAATAATAATAATAATAATAATAATAATAATAATAATAATAATAATAATAATAATAATAATAATAATAATAATAATAATAATAATTCAGACCCTCATGAATTTAAAGATGTGCCTGGAAGAAGCATTTCTAACCAAGTGGGCCAAACTGATACGCTAGCCTTTCTAAATCATCATCCAGCAAACTTTTTAAAACCACCTTCTTGTCCCCCTGTTGGAATTTATTCTGTTGCATAACAGTTCCTTTAGATGTGTCATTTCTTCAGATTCTCTTTTATTTGTTTTGGGATGCTTTAGCACACTGGTGCTACTTCAGCTGGCTAGTGCTCCAGAAAGTCTGAATATGTTGCATTACAATTATTTTTAAGACAGAAAGACAAATGATGGCACCGTAGAAGCAAACACAGAAAATCTCAAACATGGTCTAAGTGCATTGGTACATCAGGGGTTCATTTCAGTTCGCTTTTCTGTTGGACAGGTGTCTGGAACTTTCCAGCCCATTCAAGAGGAGTGCCCCCCTTCGGCTTCTCTGCCCTGCGTCCTCAGGGCTTTGCCCAACACCCGTTTAGCCAAAATAATGAGCCTGGGGTATGTGCCCATCTTGAATGCCAACTTTTAACTCAAGCGATAATTCCCTTCCTAATGGTCACTCAGTTGTGCAGGGGGAAACCTGGCTCCTGAATATGTATTTGTGACAGACCAGAATTTGGCATTTTGAACATGGTCCTCATATGTCCAAATATTACAGTCTGTTCACTTACAGGTCTTGCCCTCCCAATGCGAAATGAAGAGTCAAGACACAGAGAATGAGTTTAAACTTGGGCCACACTTTATTAAGCATATTTCAAAGAGGGGCCTGACGTAGTGCGAAATAAGAGCTGAGACCAAGAGGTGTTCTGGGACCCCACCAACTGACTTATGTACAGCCAAGTCCACTACCCCTTGGTTGTGTGGCCAAAATGACAGTGCATCTGCAGCCAGTAACTTAATCTACCACCTCCTGGGTCCACAAGCCCCACTCCTGTTGGCTCTTGGCCCAGGGAGGAATCCCAGCGCATCCCCCCCCCAACACAGTAATCTCCAGATCTGCAGTGTCCAGAGGTTGAATGGGCTAGAACCAGATATACCTCCCCTTAGGACTCAATGCCTGTGATTTCCGCACTACCCACCAGTATGATGACAACCTAGCCAACGCCCCACCAAACACCAACTTGGGATAGGCAAAAAATCCCCGCTCACCGATAGACCAATTTTGAGAATGGGGCAAAAATTCTTATCGGGCCCTCAAAAGTGACCAGTTATACTCACACTAGTACTAAAAAAGGATGGGTGGGTCACCTCAAAAGAGGCCGAAGCCTGGGAGAATCCCTCTTATATACAGGTCTCCTGCCCCTCCCTTCCTTGGCTATGAGAAGCGTGAAAAGGATCTCGCACTATTTTGCCCAGGAGGGCAAAGAAGCTCCACTTGTTGGAGCAGCCTTACGTTCCTGTGCAAATAGAAGGGATCGAGGCAACAACACTAGCTCTCCTACAGAGAGATGGCTGCAATTAAAGCAAAGTGACTTTGGCCGCTTTTACACAACCTCTAAAATCCGCTGACAACTTAAATTTGGCCCAGAGATTGTGGGGTTTGTTCTTCTTCCTGTATTCCCACTCTTCCGCACTCCATTGCTCCTGTCTGCAGTGAGGTGAGGGAGAAAAAAGGGGATGAAAAGAATGCAGGCTCACTTCCGCTCACCTCCGTCTGCCGTCCAGAGCAGCCCCATAGGATTCCTGTCTCTTAAAGGGGCGGCGGGGACAAAAAACCAACAAGGCGAGGGGAGCCCGGCATCCACAGCTTTACAATCTGCATCGGAAATTTTTTTACCTCTGGGGACCAGGTACTTCTAAAGTGTGCTGGGGCATGCTTAGGTGGGCGTGGTCGTACTTTAATTTGTTTAAAGTCCGTAGCTGGTGGGAAAACAATGTTAAGCTCCGCATCTGGGAGCCCTTTGCCTCGGATTTTAGGGGTCATGTAAAAGCAGCCTTTGCCTCCATTTGGAGAGGATATGGATTGTATTAGGTAAACAAACCTGCTCTGTTTATTTATTTTGCATTTGTACATTTATTCTGCTATTCAACTGGCAGAATTTTCAGAGCAGCCTACGTAGCAGAAAAACACGTCAAGATAGGCTCTGCCCTCGGGCTTACCAGCTACAAAACATAGATGTTGATAGATCGGGCCGTCTGTTGAAAGAAGAGTGGTTGCTAGAATAGCCAGGGCAGCTGGAGCTTTATTTTCTGGTTTGCCATAATCACTTAAAGAACTGGGGAGACAGGAAATGTTACCTTTCCTTCTCTCTAGTAATGGAGGACTGATGTTCAAGACTACGTTCCACCTCCTCACATGGAAAATGTTATATTGTTGGGAATAGAGCTTCCAGGACACCTCTGTCAGCGTGGCCAGTGGCCTATTGTGTTAGTTGTAGTCCACAAAATTAACTTCCAGTTTTTCTGGGAACCACATCAATCAAGATATATAACACTTTTATGTATACCCTGTATAATATTTTATATAATACTTTCCTTCATACCATTCAATAGATTATTTTCCTTTTGCTGTCCACAGCACCCACAGAGAATATGGCTGTTCAGCTTGTCAACAACTCTATGCCTGGCCGCTTTCTCAGCGGCATAGAAGGATAGCAATATTTCTTCAGCTTATAGCTATACATTTGTGTTTTATTTTTAATTTTCTTTTGCACATGAGAGTACTGAATGCTCCTGAATTTATGGTGAACTGTCTTCATGATCGTCATGACAAGAGGGTTCAGGAAAGAGTGAGACGAAGCCCTGAACTTTATGGCCTTATCCTGCTGTGTTATACACATGCATAAAAAGCTGACTGTGTAAACATACCCATCCTCGACAAATGTCCCATGGTGTGCCCCAGCTTTGCACTGGTCATGATCTTATCCAGCAGGGGAATCCTTACATGGTTTCCCTTTAGCTCCAAAGAGCCAATGCATAGATTATTGCAGTATTATTGCAGCCATGCCAGCCACATGGCCACGGACTTGCACAACACTGGCTCTTCGGCTTGAATACGGAGATGAGCACTGCCTCTAGAGTTGGACATGACTAGCATGCATGTGGGGGAAGAACCTTTACCTATCGTAGTAATACACTGAAACAACATGGGGCAGGGAGTATGAGATAACAAACATGTTCTGAAACATGAGAGAGATAAATCTTTGGGGAAGATCTAGGTTGAAATAACTACCAGAACAGGTTAAACAAAACAAAAAGCTGTCACCAAGTGTGAGGACTTTTTCCCTCTCCTAAAAATAAAGTTAGCTAAAAATATAATGTTTGGCTTCATATTTTACTCATTGCGGTTTCATTAATACAAGAAATGAGTTCATCTAAAAGATGAGAGCACATAATTGACAAGAATACACCCAGCTCTCACATGTTGTGGCAAGCTTAAGACAACTCTGTTGTGGTAATTAAAGTATCCTGCTGATCAAGAATAATTATGATTACCATAGCAACCTCTTATGGGGTGAATTACTGAAGATACAACTAGAAGACGAAAAGGGGGAAGATACAACTAGAAGACGAAAAGGGGGAAAGAGTTGGCAACATGTTTTCTACTACAAATTTTAGGATACATATTTTCCTCTTATAGGAGATCAGAGATCAGAGATGCAGCTCATTAGCAATATGGATTGTTCTGAGCCTGACTGGCAACACTGGCCATACATATGTTGTTTGACTATAACTTCATTAAGTCTAACTTCTCAGGTAATCTTGGCTGCAAGAGAGCCAGGTGGCCCAGTTGCTGGTCATTAATAGTCCCAAATTTGAGAGTCTCCCAGAATACAAAGAGGCCTCTGCATAAGCAACCTGCTCCTCTCTTCTTTTGCAGCAGCCTTCCAAACCTCAAGGAAAGGCAAAGGTCTTGCATTATAAAGGCTGCAACTGAGTATGCTCAGTTCTGTATGTCCTAGGTCAGTGATGGCGCGAACCTATGGCACGGGTGCCAAAGGTGGTACTCGGAGCCCTTTCTGTGGGCGCCCAACATCGCCCCTTCATAGCCACCTGTATACAGGTTAAATTACTGTATTGGCACTTTGCAAAAAAAAAATTAGTGGGTTTTGAATTGCAGTTTGGGCACTCGGTCTCTAAAAGGTTTGCCATCACTGTCCTAGGTAGAGTGAAAAGATGACTCCCAATAAAAGCTTTGGAGGTACCGGGTAGGGGTGGAGGTCTTGAGTTAGAAAAGGGAGATTACACATGCAAGCTGTTGGATGGCAACCTCACTTTTTTTTTGGCTCAGAACAGATTTAGTAAACATAGCATTAATGCATATCCAATTTATTTTCACAATGAATCTTCTAGCTTTGTCCCCTCACTTCATGACATTAACAGCAATGGCAAGCATTTTGAAGCGTTTTCATGTGTTAAAGAGACAAATTAGTAAACAAATATTCCTTGTTAAATGCTTCACTCAGAATGAATGATAGCTAGTTATGATTTAATCATCCTAGGTGGAGTGCATAGACCTGCAATGGAGTTGTGTGGAATGGCTTGTAGCACTTGACATGTTCGTTAAGCAAATGTCCTTAGAAGATCAGGAATGTTCCTCCTCATCCTTCATTGTGCAAACTTGCTAAGGGTGGGAGAGTTCTATGATCAGTAATGCCCAGCATTTTGTTATTATTTTGTTTCTACAGTTGCCATGTTAGTTGTGACATTTTAAAAAAAATCTGGAATTATTAATCACATGAATGAATGTAAAAATAAATGACATATATGACAGAAAGCTCTGTTTTGTTTATATCTCACCCTCTTCCGTTTAGTGGAAACATCTACTGTTCAGACTGTAAGCCTAAAAATAATTACTAGGGAGTAAATTCCACAGTACTGTGCAAAGTACCAGCTTGAAATTGTGGGCAAAGGCCTCTGAGTCTTGCAACTCAGGGATACACAACTGTGCTTGACACACAAAAGGTATCAGTTTAAAATATAAAGGAACAGGTGAGAGCAACGAAAAAACAATCTGACATCCAAAGTGGCCACTGGCTGTGGTGATCTAAAGATTCTGGTAGCTGCAGTGAAGAAAAGGCAACTTTTTATAATAAGGTATTTCTGTCAAAACTCAGTCCTCCCATTTCTAATTTTTTTTTTCAAAGAAGGGAGATGAAATTGCTTCCCTCTGCTCAGGGTGCTCCACTCCTTTGCCTCTGGACCTCAATCTTACGTAAAAACTAGCATGGACATTAATATAATTTGCAGATCATATTTCTAAATGGATGCCAAGAGTAAAGACATTTAAGACACTTCAGTTTACCTTGCTTAAGGCAAAATAATAGACGGAATCATTACTTCACAAATTATCTCTTGTATCTTCTACTAAGCAAAGGAGATAATTAAGCCAAGTTAATTAAGACATCTAGCTAAATGCTTGAAGACGTAGGATCACATGGACTTAATAACTTGCAAGCTTGGCTCATGCAGTTGGGGATCCAACATGCCTTGATGGACAAACCTCTTGACCTAAGCTGTGTTGCCCCTTATCTGTGCTTGGATAACATGGACTGAAACTTCAAGTAATATTCACAAATAGAGATGGGGACTGCAGTGCCAGGGGTGGGCATGGGGAGCAGACTGCTTACACAGAGACAGAGAAGAGAGTTTAGGAGAAAGAGGAACAGAAAGGGGCAAGTGGACATCATCACACACCTGTTGCAATCCCCTATGTGCCAGAGAAGGGGGTTCACTCCTTTTGAGAAGGGTGAAGAATGTGTCATCCCTTGAGACCACCACCCCAAGTAAACAGAATTTATAGGACTGTACATGAGTACTTGGTTGTAGTTCTGTTGGCTGTTAGTAACAAGTTTGAACAGATTGAGGTTGTCATGAAACAGTTGTTAAATATTGTCAAGCGCAAAAAGGGCTTGGTGGTGTTCCATATCTAAATGAAGGATTAGAATCAGGGGGAGAATCTAAATTCTAAACCCTCTCACACCATTCATTTCTTCTGGGGGTGACCTGGAACTGTGCAGTTGGCCCAAAGTTACACAGACTGCCTGTACTCATAGGAGGCAGTGTGGGGAACTGAGGTTGCCTATTGAATTGTGACTTAGATGTGCAGTGCAGCATGGACAGATGGACAAATCAACCAACCTATACTGCTCCTGATTCATCATGTGACATCCATGTTACAACTTTTCAACAGAAACAAGACAAATGAATGACATAGCTCCCAACGATCAGAGAGAGAGAGAGCTGTTCCTTCCTAAAGTTTGTGTTCCCCGTGAGTGAGGTTTGCTCTCCTTGTATGTGAAGAACCCACCCTAGGTTTCTAATTTCTACCACATGGTTTGGAGAAACTACTTTTCTGGACAACATTCTCATTAACCATACTAGCTGAGGATTCAAAGAGTTGTAACTAGAGATGGGGACGAATCAGAAAAATGATTATTTGTTTTGATTCATATTTCATCAAAATAATTCATAGGATTGCAAATCAACAAGTTAGCAATTTCTGATTGAATTTTGCAATTCTTTTTATATATATATTTTGTATCCCTCTCTATTTGTAACTCAGAGAGAACTTGACCCTTCTTGCATCATTGTATCACTTTAGCCTGTGGGCTTATGCAGGATGGAGTTGCAAGTCTTCTACACTGGCTAGCACTTTGCATGCTTTCTAAACAAGGACCATTGTTGTTGGGAGAGAGAGGAGGAAGAATGGCGAAAATGGGGAAAGGCATTTTTATGGGGATTTGCATTGGTTTGCTACTTTGCCTTTTCACTGAATAATCAAAATCCCCAAACCCAAAACAATCCTGAGTGCCCTATATGGATTAAAATGTTTGTTCCAGAACCTGACTTAGCTTTTTGGGAGGGGGTCTGTCAGTGCAAGGCAGCAAAACGGAATCAAGAGGAGTAAGCAATCACAACTGTGTAAGTTGAAACAAGAGGGGGCAACTTAAAAAGTAATTGTAAGAGTTTAGCCCCAGTGAAAGGATGTCATCTGTCTGGTGTAGGAATAAAGAAATCAGTTAAGCACATATATTCTTCTTGTGCTTTGAAACTGGGCAGCTAGGATAATAAATGTGGCATATACCAGATGTTACATTTCCTGAAAATAGATATGTTAAAGGAGCCTGCAAGTGGTTGTCAATGCCCCTTTCATTAGCCCATCAGTTTAAATTTATCCATGTAAAATCAACTCAGTACTTAGTCTGAACTGCAGGTCTCACCTTAGGACCTTCTGTCACTGAATTCTCAATTAACAGCTAGAAAGTACAGATGATTCTTCTGTGCTAAACAAACATCATGAAGCAAGTGAAGCATTTTCTACCAGGATGAGAAGCATTCCAGTTAAATATAAGAAAACCATGTATGCAATGGACAAAGCAGATATGGTTTGTTTTTTAAATTTAGAACTGTGAAATGATTGGGTTGCATCTACGCTTCGTGCATAGCCATTTGCTATTAACTGGTCTTTACTTAGTGATGACTAAGTGATGCATTTCAAGTGGCCTTTCCTTAGTATGATCAAGTCTGGATCCAAACCATTGGTTAATAAAGTCAAGTCCATGAAATGGCTGTTTGCACATTCCACAATGAATGCGAAAACTGAAACAAAAGGAGGGGTTTATCCTTGAATGATTAACTCATTCAGAAGAATGAATAATTTTCAGAGAGAGGAATGTATAGACCACATTGTCTTTTATGTTTCATGTATAGGTTGTGGGCTAAAGCAAGGGGCAATATTGTCCTTCTAGGCCAGTGATGGCGAACCTTTTAGAGACCAAGTGCCCAAACTGCAATTCAAAACCCACTATTTTTTGGCAAAGTGCCAATACAGTAATTTAACCTCTATACGGTGGCTATGAAGGGGTGATGTCGGGTGCCCACAGAAAGGGCTCCGAGTTCCAGCTTTGGCACCCATGCCATAGATTTGCCATCACTGTTCTAGGCTCTGGCATCACACACACACACACACACAACCCTACTTGGCAGCCACCCGATTCCCTGTAACCCTTGAAATGGGTTGTTGTATTTTAAGACAGAAAGACTTACACTGATATTTAAGTTGATGAATGCCAGACAAGTGCTTACTGTCACTGTTCTTTTTCCTCTTGTTCTATCAACTACTACCTGAACATCTTTTGTTTAAACAAAGGAACTGAACTTATGCCATGCCACCGCCACCACCCATCATGTGGCAGGATGTAAACACGCCCAGAAAAGAAAATGGAGCAGACCATTGAGACAAATATACAACTGTTCGCCCAGCTTTCAGGAGGTAAGAGGAATATTCCAAAGGCGCTGGGTGCAAGCGAGTTAAGCACAGAGGTCTTTCAGAAGAAATGCATTTGAAGTCCAAGGAATGTACTTGTCAGCAGTTACTTCTCTGCCAACGTGTTAGATAAGTATTACTGTTTACATACCAATTGGCAGTGTTATTTAATAATTTGCATCGTAACCAGGACAACCTTGCCATCATGTGGCACATTCGTTATGACTAAGATACACATCTTCGTAAAGAAAATGAATGCCAATAAGGCATGTAGACACCTGGGCACTTTGCTGTCTTATTCTGAATGCACAACAGTATTCAGACATTAAAACAAAGTTGTGCTAAGTGTTAGGCCTCATGTCATGATAAGAGCACCAGCATAATCAATAGAGCTTGAACTGCCTTGGGTGAAGCAGTTTCTCATTTCCATGGAATTAAGCAAAGGCTTGGATCATAGATTTACATAGATGTCAAAAAGATGACCTGTTTCAGTAGCACATATTTTGGTTTGTATCTTAACAAGGCCTGAGTGGGGTCGATAAAATGGCACATTTGTCCTGTGCCACATGTAACAAGTAAGAGGAGAATTCTCCATCACACCGAAGTGATATGCTAGCTTAAATGGATTGGAACAGACTCTATTACCCACCCCACACATCTTCATCTTTGGAAACTTCATGCTTGCCTCCCTAGCTTTAAAGGTTTTCTGCCTGGGGTATCACACACACGCTTGCTCTTGTTCTTACTTGCTCTCTGTCTAATGCCAGGCTGTCCCTAAGATTAAGAGTTCAAGTGAACATTGTTTAATATGTAGATACTGTGTGCAGTCGGTAATGGTTGGAGCTGCCTAGATGCCCTAAGCACATCCGATCTTGCCTGATTTCGGAAGCTAAGCAGGGTCGGCCCTGGTTAGTACTTGGATGGGAGACCACCAGGGAATACCAGGTGCTGTAGGCGCCTGAAGTAGGAACTGGCAAGCCACTCCAGTATTCCTGCCAAGAAAACTCCATGGACATGGAGTCACAAAGAGTCGGTCACGACTGTAACGATGCAACACACACAGTTAATGGTTACCTGCATTACAATTTAAGGAGAACTATATGAAATAGTGGACCAAAAGACAGGCCTGGAACAGTTTGTTTCCACCACACAAATCAACAGGTAATGAGTACAGAATTGTGTAAGAGCATTTAGATTCTGGGGGACCTGCAGTCTTATGGGAAAGCAAATGCCATTGCAAGAATTAAAATGGAGTAGCCTTACAGGATATACACTACCACCTGGTGTAAACCCGAGGAAAAATTCCAGAAAAGCAAAACTGCCTGTCGACATGTGATAAGCAACAGTGGATGGCAAGAGCAGGAACATGTGTCAATCGTATGGGTGCCCTGTTGAATACAGCAAGTATGTTACTGTCTTTATCTTGTCTGTGCAAATGTATCCATTCTCTTTACATACACTAAGAAATATGAAGTTGCCAAAGGCCGTCAGGTGAATCTCTTCCTTAGCTGGGATTTAACGCAGCTTTCCCACATCCATCTCCAATGGCTTTGTCTCCTGGAGCACGTTCTCTCATCCCAACAATTCAAAAGATGGAGGAAATGGAAGAAAGTTGAAGGAACTTTTTTTTTTGCCAGTCAGATCAAAACTTTATTGTTTATGACCATAGACCTTTACAAATATACAATGCATAGAACCAAAGAGATTGCAGCATTTAAAAATCAGTTTTGAAAACACTAAACATGATTTAAAAGTATTAGCAACAGCTCCCACTGAATTAAGGGGTGGCATTTGAATCCTTGGGAAACCCAGACCTTAACTTCTTACCTGCCAATGCAAAGAGTGCTACATTATAAGTAATGGATGGCTGGTTGTCAATGAGCAACCTCATTGTAGAAATGACCAGTGAAGACAATAGGTGGTTCAGTTGTTTTCAGTATCCCAGGGCATTGTTTCCAGTTCTTCAGTTCTGTTCTATAAAGTGGACAATCCAGCTCCCCTGTACATCACATGTGAAATGTCCACTGGACCCTACAGATCAGGACAGTGCTCTCAGGCTCCAGCCCCATAGTTTTGATCAGCTCAACAGTCTTTGGATGCAAAGAAATATAAGAAAGAGACATGTGGCATCTATTAAGATCCATGGATCTGTTCTGTACTGAGCTGTTCTGGACACACAGACTACTTAGTTGCATAGAGTGAAGGATGCACGGAGCAGACAGAGACATGTCTCAGTGACCCTCAGACCAAAGGTTAGTGGGAGAAAGCTCTGTAATTATTCAAGTCCGATAGGATGTCAACAACAAAGAAACAATTAGTGATGTTTTCTAGGCAGCAGGCATTTCTCCTAAAATGCCTGATCTCTTCCACAGATATGTAATTAGGGTCCTGTAATTACAGGTTTTGGATATCTTTCTCTCTGGGTCGATAATTTCCTCCTATCAATAATTGTAGGGTTGTGTATATGTCTCTTTTCCCTCTCTGTAACTCTCTCTGACATCAGATTATTTATTTATTTATTTATTTATTTATTTATTTATTTATTTATTTATTTATTATTTATTTATTGTCTTGGTTTGCTTTGGGCCCAGTTCCTATCTCTTTGAGTAGTGGTTATTTTATATGATGTCTACTGAATTATCATTTAATATTACATCAGTTTCGTTCTCTCCCATGTACTAATGAGGCGTGGTGGTTCAGCAGACTAGAGCGCTGAAACAGTTGGCTGCAAAGTGGGCAGCTCGGCGATTCAAATCCTGGGTGCCACGCAGTGGAGCAAGCTCCTGCCAACCTTGCTGTTCAGAAGCATGTAAATGAAAGTAGATAAATAGGTACTGCCATAAAAAGCGGGAAGGTAAACAGTGTTCCATGTGCAGAAATGCATTCGGCCATGCCAGCCACATGGTCATGGACTTGCACAACACTGGCTCTTTGGCTTGAAAAATAGAGATGAGTACCGCCCCTAGAGTCGGACACGACTAGTACACATGTGTGTGGGGAACCTTTACCTTTTTATGTACCAAATATCTTCTGGCTCTCTTTTAATGCAACAGTTATTTGCACAGGTATATCTTTGAGAAACTAAACCCATACTTCCAAAATACTGCACGGGCATTCGAAAGGGGTCTGATGGGTGAGTGGTGCAGGTGTGAGTATGCACATTTTACCTTATATTAGTATAGTTCAGGATACATTTGTGAGAATGCCTCGCTGTTGTCTGCGACAAGCATTTGGGGAGGCTAAACGGTGCCAAGCCCAGTCCTTTCAGATTGGCTAGCTAAAGTGCAAAATGACACACGGTGCTGTGGAGACCACTACCCTGATGCAATGGAGTTCTAGGGTTCAATCCTATCTTCCATACTATTCACGTATTCAGCATTTGTTTGAATGTCATCAATTATAGCTTGCTCATGATATTCAGCTTATTTTGCCCCCCACCTCACCCCTTTTCATGCTACTCTGGAGAAGTAGCAACAATGTTAACCCCCTCCCCCCACTCTGGCCATGATCATGGCCTCAGTGACAACAATTAAGGCTTTGTCTAGAAAAGGAATAAATAAGGAGGGGAAATTGTTCATCTGCCTGAAGCGGCATTCTTCTTTCAGTATGAAACTGACACCCCTCCCCCCAAAAAGAGAAGGTTCACAGCTTAAAGGAAAGGAGTGGTGCTTGGTCACTCTTTTTAGGCTGGGTCAGCAATTATGTACCTACAGAGAGAGAGAGAGAGAGAGAGAGAGAGAGAGAGAGAGAGAGAGAGAGAGAGAGAGAGAGAGAGAGAGAGAGAGAGAGAAGACACCAGTGATCCAGGCACTGCTAGACTCCAGCATTAACAACAGTAATGCATTTTTTAATCTCAACCAGAGTAGACCCATTGACTCAAACAGCTTGACTTACCGTTCAGCAGTTGGATCCATGAACCTTCTCTCTACCTCAGAAGAGTACGATATTGGTCAACATGTGGAGTTGCTTTTGAAGATAAAAAATGCAGGTAGTACAGAACATAATTGCTAGATTACTAACTGGAGCTGGCTATTGTGATGATGTTATGCTTATGCGAAGCCAACTGGCACAATTCAAAGAGCTGGCATGGAATCACGTCTCTTTTTCTAAGGCATCCTTCACATATGTAGTTTCAACTAGTAATTGTTTCTCACTTTGAGATACAGTGTGGGAGTGGAGATAATACTGATCTACCTTGCAGAACTACCAAGATAATGATGACAATGATGACAATGCTAAAACAATGCATGAAAAACCTCTCTCTGGCAACTCCTGGTTTGTTCAAATGCTCTCCCTTGGGAGACCAGGTCCGGCTTCTCTTTTTTATGAGACGGCTGAAGATCCACCTTCTCAACCTGGCTTTTAACAACCAAGTCTTACATGCTACTTTTCTGCAAAGTTTATTTTAAAGCTTTCAAATGTGTTCAAACACTTAATGCATTGTTAATTATTATTGTAGTTTAATTGGGTTTTTTTACCTGTATCATTTATTCTGTTTTTAATTTTACTTGTTTTAACTTTGTGAGCTTTGTTGAGTCCCCTCGTTAAGAGACAAGGGCAGGCTATACATGACACTTGATAAATAAACACCAGAATCACTCTATAAATGCTTGAGATGAGAATATAATGATGGCAATGACGATAACGATGATCAGTAGGTAGTTGTGGTAATCAATAGCAGCTAGCAGCTACCATGGCTCCATCAGATATGGATTCCACCCCCCCCCCCAAGAATGATATGTGACCTTTGGTCTCATTCACATTGGATTACATCCCCATATAAATATGTAACTAGGTGCAACAATGTAAAGATATGTCACTAAAAAGCATATTCTGTAGATGTGGATGACATATGGGCCAACTTTTAAACTTTCATGGGCTTCAGGATATTACATCTACCATTCTACTAGCTCACCTGTACAGAAAGTGATTGTTAGCAAACCCCTGGAAATCCCCTCACCCCAGAAATATATTTAATAGAGATGGGCACGACTTGAAAAAAATTTTTTTCGAGTTGTCGTTAGTCGGGCCGGTTCCGTTTCGGGTCGTCTCCGTTTTTCGCGAAAAATCGCAAAAATTAGTAGGTTTGTTTTTTCATTTTTTCGTTTCCGTTTCTGCCGCGATTTTGCGCATTTTGACGTCCGACCGAGACTTGCGGCTTGCGGGCGCAGCGCGGGCGGCGGTGGTGCGGGGGTACATGCATGGGCGGCGGCAGCGGCAGCGGCAGCGGCAGGGGGAGTGGCTAGCGCGCGGGCGGGCATGCAGGCGGGCGCGCGGGCGGGTGGGCGGGTGGGCGCGGGTCCCGCAAATGAGCAGGCGAAATACAGTTTAAACCTGCCTGGGTGATGGACTTGCTGCTGCACAACAAGGCTAGTGCATCCTAAGCAAACAAAGTGGGGCAGAAACAAATTCGCATTTCTTTTTTTTTCTCTTGGTCTGCTGTGCTGAATCTGCTGATGCTGAACCAGCCAGCCACCCTACTTGGTCTGGCTGACGTGCCTGTTTGTTGTACTTTTTTGTGGTTTGGTTTTGAATCCATCCCATCTCCCCTCCACCTCTCTCAGAGGCAGCAGGAGAAACAGACATTCCGTTCCTCCCCAAATCTGGATGAGGGGCCTACTACTCTACTCCTCTCAAATTGGCCCCCCATCACCAAGGTCCTTCTGCCTTCACTTCACATTCACAGTCAAAGTCACACACACTTAAAGGACAAGCAATAAAGCCAAAGCCAATGCAACCCTGCTTTTGGTCATGGTCAACAAAAACATTAGCAGTTAGAGCCTGAGGTGGTTAAGCTACGTACCTAGCTAGTAGCTACAGCCAGGAATAGTTTTGGTAGGAATGGGAATGGGATAGGGCTCTGGGTTGCTCTGACTTAAGTTTTACAGCCCACAGCCCAGCCCACTAGGCTATACAAGGAGGAGGACTATCTCTGGTCGACGCGTCCATAAGGCCAGAGTAAGGGCGGCCACTCCGGCCAGGCCACAAGGCAGAGTATGAGAGCACCACAGCACAGAGCCAGAGTGCGGCAGGCTCCTTGCCAGCTCCAGTATAAAAAGGATGGAGCTGAATGGCATGACAGGAATTTAAATGCCACTGGCCTTGGGTCACAGTGCCTTGCAGCCCAGAGGACTGAGTTGCGGAGGAGGCCAATCACCTTGAGTCTGGTCTGGCACCACACTGCCTGCGATGCACCACATGGCACTTTCTGACAAACTCTTGGGTGGTGCTGTACGTAGTACGAACGCTGTTCAAATCAGTACCCCCCTTCTGTGTGAAACACGGCGTCTTGCAGCCCAGAGGAAAGACTGGAGGAGGAGGCCAATCACCTTGAGTTTGGTCTGGCGCCACACTGCCTGCGATGCACCACCGTCCACCACATGTCACTTTTTGACTAAGTCTTGGTGGTGCTGTACGTACGAACGCTGTTGAAATCAGGAACCCCCTTCAGTGTGAAACACGGCGTCTTGCAGCCCAGAGGAAAGACTGGCGGAGGAGGCCAATCACCTTGAGTTTGGTCTGGCACCACACAGGCTGCAAAAAGGACAGCAAGCCACATTCTGAGTCTGACTCTTCCTCCCCAAGTCCCCAGCTGTGTGCTGGTAGACTTGCTAACTGCCGGCCCGGCACTCTACTACCATGCCCTTCTTTGTGAATCACAGTTGGTTCCCACACAACTCCAAGAGCCAAGCCTGCAACTTTGCAATAAACTAATGGAGTGCTGGCACCCAACTCCTCTTCCCTTCCTTGTGAGGCACAGTGTCTTGCATCCCAGAGGAAAGAGTGGCGGAGGCCACAAGCTGGAGTAATTGAATGCTGGGCCAGCAATCCACGACCATGGCCTTCGTTGTGAATTCCAGCTCCTACAACTCCAAAAGCCCAGCCTTGAACGTTCGGAAAACTGTTCTATTTATAAATGGTGGTGCCACCACCACGTAACTGGTACATTTTTCCCTTCTTTATGAGCCACAGCTGGCAGCCCAGTAGAAAGAGTGGCAGAGGAGACAGAGCTAGGTCTGTGTGAATTAGAAACGCCTCGCAAACTACTACCATGCCCTTTGTAGTGAATCCCAGCTCCAACACAACTCCAAGAACCAAGCCTGGAACTGTCCGAGAAACTACTGGAGTGCGTGCTGCACACAACTACTCTTCCCTTCTTAGTGAGCCACAGTGTTTTGCATCCAAGAGGAAAGAGTGGCTGGAGGAGGCCACATAGCCTGAGTCTGAGGCCACAGGGCCTCCGTAGGGGAGGATCATTGCCAGGAAGCTCCAGCTCCCCAGCGTAGCTGAATGGCCTGAGGAGGACGCCAGGAAAATGCCCTTCTTCGTGAGCCACAGTGGGTTGCAGCAAATGGAACACAGTCACCCTTCCCTCACAGACTCACAGTCAGTGACTCCAAGTATCCATCCACCAACAAGGGCCAGGCTGCACCTTTCCGACAATCTGTTATGTACGCCTACGCAGGCTTCCCTTTTCGTGAGCCACAGTTGGCAGCCCAGTGGAAAAGCAGAGTCCACATGGTGTCTGACTCTGAGGCCTGAGACCACTCTGAAAAAAGGACTGCAAGCCAGAGGATCTTCCTCCCCAGCTATGTGCTGGTTTCCTGGTAAACTCCAAGCCCATCCATGTTCCGTTCTCAGTGAGTGACATAGCTTTTCAGCCCAGCCCACGGAAGACAGTAGGTCTGAGAACCACAGGCTCACTGTCTGTGTGAGTCAGAGTACCCACACAGAACCAAGCCTGGAGGCTTCCTTGCTCCCTCCCTTCACAGAGAGCCACAGTCAGTGCATTGCATCCCAGTGGCATGCCCTTCGTAGTGAATCACATTCCCCACAACTCTAAGAGCCAAGCCTTGAACTTTCTGATAAACTGCCTATTTATAACGGTGACAGAGGGCCACCAGCACGGCAGTAAGTTGTCCTTCTTTGTGAGCCACAGTGTATGGCAATGGCAGCCCACTGAAGACTAATTGGCGGTCCGGAGGCTGACAACACTCCCACACTGCGGCACTCCTTCCTGCAGAGTCCTGTCACTGTCCCAGGCAGAGTCCAAGGGTGCTTTCGCATGAGGTGGCTGCTCAACCACCTTGAGGAGAGCAAGGCAGAGTTCTGCCTAATCACGGGCCCACCCCATGGCTGTTTTCTAGCACACGAGCACAATGCCCTTCTCTGTGAGGCACAGTGTGTGCAACCCAGAGTGAAGGGTAGGGGAGGCCAGAAGGCCAGACTAGAGGGGGTTGAAGGAGAACCACCGAATCGCCCCTCCCTCAGCCAAGGGATTTCCCAACCTAGACTGCGTGAAGAACCCCCCCCCCAATGTGGGATGACAGAGTCCACCAGTTCTTCTAAACAAAATAGTTGATGAGTGAATGCACTGTTACAGTTGGTCTTCAAGTGGTTTTCCGCCAAGAGGCGGGCGCAGCCGTGGTTGCTGCATGGGCAAGTTGAGGGCAGTGGCGACAGGGCTGAACTTGAAGCACTAACTGGATCATGCTGTTAGGGTGAAGGAGAAGCAGCTGGAAGGCCTCCTCTAAGCCGGAAGTGGGGGGAGCCTGACAGGCAGGCAGAAAGAAGACACAGAGCTAGAGTGAGTCTGAGTCTTTGACCACACAGGCTTCCAAAAGGACAGCAAGCCAAGCTTTCTGACTTTCTTTCCCAGCTGTGTGCTGGTAGACTGCTCCTAACTGCCATGCCGGCATTCCATCTCCATGCCCTTCGTAGTGAATCACAGCAGTTCCACAACTCCAAGAGCCAAGCCTGGAACTTCCTCCTGAAAGGCTCTTCTATTTCTAAGAAACAAACGATTATTGTGCAGAACTGTGGTACGCGCAAGTACATTCCACTCCAGCCCTTCTTAGTGAGACACAGTGTGGTGCAGCCCAGAGGACAGAGTAGCGGAGGCCTAAACATCCCCCCTAACCCTAACCCTAAGCCCAACACCAGCTGTTCCTGAAGAGTGTTCCCATAACTCAATCATCATCATCAATCACAACCTAGATTTGCAACCAGTAACTTTTCTTGTCCGGCAGCCTTTGTTCCGGGGTTAGGGCAGAAATGATTATAAAATGTTTAAGCACTGAGTGTGCGCACAATGAGTCACACAGCACAGCACCAAGATCCACACAGGGGACTTTCGGACAGGAGTACTCACACACAACAAGGACGTTTCCCTTCTTTGTGAGCCACAGCTGGCAGCCCAGTGGAAAGAGTGGTGGAGGAGACAGAGTTAGGTCTGTGTGAATTACAGACTCACACAGTCAGTGTGCGTCAGAGTATCCACCAAGCACCAAACATGGAGGCTTCCTTGTCCCTCCCTTCACAGTGCATTGCAGCTCAGAGTGAAAATTAGCGGTAGCGGAGGCGGACAAAACTCCCACACAGTGGCAACACTTCCTGCAGAGAGGCCTGCCTCTTCCCACTAGAAGCGGAGCTCCTGTCTTTCCCTTTCCACAGCCCTTCTTAGTGGTTCACAGACCAGACCAGACAACAAAGTATGGGACTGGGAGGCCAGAAGGGCAGACTGGAGGAGGTTGAATGAGAAGCAACTTGAAGGCATGCTCAAAGCCGGGACTGGTGGAGTCTGACAGGCAGGCAGGTTGGCAGAGGCCGGGCAGGCAGGGAAGCATCTAGTCTGGCTTACAGGTATGTGTGTGTAGCCTAGGCGCATGCTTAGAGGATACCATCCTCCAAGGCTAGGGATTGGGAAGGCACTAAGCCAAAGTGCCAGTAGGGAGGATTGTTTCCGCCTTGGCAGGCAGTTTCTATCGCCACCCCAGGAGACCAGGTTTTGGCAACCAAGGAGACAGAGTGGAAGCAGGAGAACTGGGTGGGTCTATTTCTTTAAGGCTGTAAGGAGGGGAGCTTGCCCCCTGATACTCAGTCTTTGAGGTAGGTTGTTGTAAAGTGCTTCCTCACCACTTTGTTAGCAGATTGGCGCCTAAACCCCAGGGAACGGTGTGAAGCACCAAGGAAGGCAGGTATTAGGGTCTCTCTCAGACCAGCCATGGCAAAAGGGGAAACATTGGGCCAATACAGACAGACCCTTTCCAATGACACTTTGAGTGGCCCTGCCTGGTTTGGAGACAGGCCAGGGCTAGAAAAATTGGGCCACTAATAGTACCCTTCAATTGTGTGTGTGTGAGAGAATACAGGTAGGCAGGCAGGCAGGCAGGCAGTCAAGCAGGCAGTTCTGCAGGCATTAGGCACTGGAGTCTGCAGGTAGTCACAGGGCCAGGCAGGCAGGCAGGCAGGCAGGCTCGTAGGGCCAAGGGGAGGCAGGCAGGCTTGCAGGCGGGCATGGAGGATTGCAGGCAGGTGGTTAGGTTACAGGCAGCAACTTAGTTCTTGGAGTGTTGGGGTAATCCCAAGGTGGAAAGGTTGAAGCGGATGAAAGTCAACCTTTTCACCGTCTCCGAGTCCAGGCGACAGCGGCGCAGCCTCAGGACATCTCCCATGTGGGAGAAGACACGCTCACTCTGGACACTGGTGGGTGGGATAGACAAGAGGTCCAACGCCAGAGTTGAAAGAGCGGGCCAGAGGTCTGACTTTCTGGCCCAGTAGTGCAGTGGGTCCGAGCTGAGGGGTTGGAGGGGCTCGGCCATGTACTCCTTCACCATGGTCTGAGCGGGGTCTGCTACTTCTTCCTCCCTTGCCTCCACTGAGGAGGAAACTGCCATGGCTAGGGCAGAGGCCAGGTAGTTGGCTGCTGGAACGGAACCTGGTCTCTGGGTGAACGCTCCTGGAGTACAGAGGGATGTGGATCCTTGCGAGGACTCCTCCTCAGCATCGCTCTGGCTTCCGTGCGCCCTCTGAAACGCCTGGCCCTCATCGGAGACAGCCCTGACTTGACGGCATAGCTCCGTCTTCCAGGATTTCAGTTCGGCAGTGCTGGCCGCCAGGGAACCCTTGACGCGAGGGTCGCACAGGCAGGCCATCTGGTACACCTTTTCCCTTCTGAGTGGGCCAAGGCGGGTATCCACGCCGGTCAACAGCCTGTCTGCCAATGCCCTGCTCTTAGGGAGAAGATTGCCTTCTTCCCGGATACTGGTCTCTAGGCATTGGCGAAGGGCATTGACCAGGGGGAGAACGTGGCCCAGGCTGGTGTTGTAGCTGCTGAGGACGTGGGTGGTCTCCTCAAAAGGCTGCAGGATACCCGCCATCTGGGAGAGGGCGAGCCACTCAATAGCACCAAGGTCCAATTCCCTCCCCTCATGCAGGACTGGGGTGGTTGACATGATGTATTCCACCACTTCCTTCTGCTCCACCAGACGCTTGACCATTTCGTGGGTGGAGTTCCACCGGGTGGTCACGTCCTGGATCAGGACGTGCTCCGGTCGGCTTGTCTCCGCCTGCCTCTCATGCATCATCCTGGCTGCCTTGACACTGCGAGCGAAGTGCCCCACGATCTTCCGACACTTGTCCAGCAAGGCCCTGGTCTCCCTGGTCCCCTCACTCCAGGAGTCCTTTGGTGCACCCAGGCCAATGGCATCGCCCACCACTAGATGCAGTTTGTGTGCTGTGCACACGATGCCCTGGAACCCTGCCCCAAGAACCGCGTTGGTCATGTTACGGCCCGCGTCTGTAACCATGACTCCACGATTGACCTGTCCCTCTGTCCCCAATCCCCACTCTCGCATTGCTGTCTTGAGAACGTCAGCAATGTTGATCCCTGTGGTGTTGTCCTCCATGCTTTGTGCCTGGAGAAGCACCACCCTATACCCTCTTGGGGTGCTGCGTTGTGCCTCCCCCTGCAGCTGCTCATGGGCTGACCGGGGCTCCAGGACCTCCTTGGGTTGCCACCAATGAGCCGTCAGTGAGAGGTATCCGTGGTGCCCACCGGTCCAGAGGTCGGAAGTGAAGTGGATCTTCCTCCCTCTGGCCGCCTGCAGCAGGGCCCGGATCCTGTCCCTGACAGACTCATAAAGGGAGGGAATCACCCGCCTGCTGAAGGTACGCTGGGATGGAGTCTCGTACCATGGTGCCACGTGCTTCATCAGGTGCCTGAAGCCTGATGACTCCACAAAGGAGAGGGGCAACCCGTTCATGGCCACCATTTCACCCACCACTCGAGTGGTGGTCTCCTGTGCTTTGGCCCTATTTCGCGGGCTGACAAATGTCCCACCCAACAGCCCCACTTCCTGCAGAGTGGCCTGCCTCTTCCCACTCTCACTAGCGGAGCTGTGTTTTTCTTTCTCTAACCCTTCTTCCCCTCTCTTCCTGCCTGAAGAGCAAGGGCCTGACAGGGTTCCAGGCAGAGTCCCAGGGTGCTTCCTCATCAGATGGCTGCGCAACCCACTTGAGGAGAGGTGTTTGGGGTCATTCCCCCTGCGCAAGACCACCCTGCATATCTTTCACACCGCCATCCTTGCGTCTTGGGGGCTGTTCTCAAAATGCTCCCAGAGACACCCTCGTGGCTTACAGAAAGTAACGCCCCCTCTGTTATTGCCTGCCACTGCCGCTGCTGTGGTGCTGGTGTGGCCTCTGCCCTGCCGGGAAAGTAGAGTATTACTACTGCTCTCACTGGTGGTACTCTGGGTGGAAAGAGGGCTGCTCCTTCCGTCACTGCCTGGAGCCTGCCTTAAGTCTGTCCCTGCCAACAGGTCCTCAGAATCTGGCATGTTTAGATACAAGGAGCCCGATTCTGATTCTGATGCCATTTCAGAATCAGAGCCCTTGTCTTCTTGCTGATCAAGGGTGGGGCTGTCAGGTAATGGAGATGGGATTTGGTACGCCTCATCCGTGCTTCCCTTGGTGACAGACGATGGCACAGTGCTGCTTGTGCCACTGGCACTGCTACTCGGGGAGGGAGTTGCACCAGTATCACTTTCTGCACTACTTCCTGTCCCTTCCCTCAGAAATATGCCCCTATTTATCTTAGTAGGGGTCCCCCTCCCCTGCCCTCTAGCTGTGCGACCCCTCCTCATTTTTCTCACTTCTTGTGGCTCAGGCCAGGGAATGTATAATGTGATAGTAAAGAAAAGCACCAAGGAACTGTGCAAGTAAATGAGTGAGATGGACTCACAACAGCAGCACAAAAAACAAGGAAATAGGAGCAAGGGGTTTGCCAATCCTGGCACCCAACTAAGTTTCTCTATGCCCTACACAGGGCAAGTATAATTAGGAGGAGAACTGTAACTTCTTCCCAGTTGTAATTGGATTGTGTATGTAGACTGTGGTGGCAAGTAAATAAGTGAGATGGACTCACAACAGCAGCACAACAAACAAGGAAATAGGAGCAAGGGGTTTGCTAATCCTGGCACCCAACTAAGTTTCTCTATGCCCTACACAGGGCAAGTGTAATTAGGAGGAGAACTGTAACTTCTTCCCAGTTGTAATTGGATTGTGTATGTAGACTGTGGTGGCAAGTAAATGAGTGAGATGGACTCACAACAGCAGCACAACAAACAAGGAAATAGGAGCAAGGGGTTTGCTAATCCTGGCACCCAACTAAGTCTCTCAATACCCTGCACAGGGCAAGTGTAATTAGGAGGAGAACTGTAACTTCTTCCCAGTTGTAATTGGATTGTGTATGTAGACTGTGGTGGCAAGTAAATGAGTGAGATGGACTCACAACAGCAGCACAAAAAACAAGGTAATAGGAGCAAGGGGTTTGCCAATCCTGGCACCCAACTAAGTCTTCACCCTGCACAGGGCAAGTGTAATTAGGAGGAGAACTGTAACTTCTTCCCAGTTGTAATTGGATTGTGTATGTAGACTGTGGTGGCAAGTAAATGAGTGAGATGGACTCACAACAGCAGCACAAAAAACAAGGTAATAGGAGCAAGGGGTTTGCCAATCCTGGCAAACAAGTTTCACAATGCACAGGGCAAGTGTAATTAGGAGAACTGTAACTTAACCTCTTCACAGATGTAAGTTACAACTGCACAAAAACCAAGCTAATAGAAGCAAGGGGTTTGCAAAATCTGGCAGCACCCAGCTTTCACAAATAATGCACAGTAACTAAGATGAATGGAACTTCTTCAAAGATGTAATTGAAGAAAAAGTTCTATAGAGGTGGCTGGGTGCCTGCCCTTCAACAAATGTTTGTTTGAGTGCCTGACTGCAAAAAAAAATGAATGAGGTGTTGGACAAGTGAAAGAATATCTATAAGTGTTAAGTAAAATGAAATTGTAAAATGTTCTATAGAGGAAGGTGCCCTAGCCTTGTTGCCAACAAATGTGTTTGAGAAATTTGAGTGCACTGGTTGGCGAGGGAGACTCTGCCTACTCAGTCTGTACTCTGTAAGTCTGTATAATATTTTTAAAATAATTTAATCCACAGCCTCCAACCTCCCCTTCTAAGCACTACTACTGGACCTTGGATGTTGCTTGCCACTTGCTAATAAACTGTAGAATAGAAAATAAATGGAATAAAACTATAAGCTGCTACTAGGGTAGGATAGGGTTGCTGGATTCCCTTCCAAAACCCCAATCGCAACAGCAGCAAAAAAGCTGTAGGCGCAGGGTAAAAGGACCTTGGCCAAGTAAATGAACTTGGTGGGAAATTGGGATACAAAAGAAATGGTATGGTAGTGTAAAATAATATATTTTCAAAATAAATCCACAGCACCTCCCCTCCCCTACCGCTCCCACTCAAATCTTCCCTCCCCCTTGAAGCAAATATAAGCAAATAAAAAATGGAACTCTTCCTCAAAAATGCAGAAAACAAAAAAGAATAAACACTGCGTTGCTATTCCCCACAGGGAATAGAAGAAATTATTATGTTTTGCGAATTAATATCAATTCAATTCCCTCCCTGCCTAGCGAGACCGCGACCGCAACCGCGAAATCGAAACTAGACTGAGCGCAGCAATCCAGCCCTGACCACCCTCCACAAGATCCAAGCCCAGACTGTGACGGACTGGAACTGCCTCGGTTTTTTATGCCCTCTGGCACATCCAGAAGTGTCAGTCAAAACCTGTCCATGCGATTGGTGGAATGGCTCCGAAAATTTGCATGGTCCCGTCCCATGGCCAGCCCATCGTTGCGCAGGTGTAAAAAAATAAATTAAGAAAAAAATAAAATAAAATCAACGGAGACGTATTTTGGCAAGACAAACCCACTGCTGCTACTGTAAAAAATCAAGCATTTAAAATAGGTAACTTTCGCATGTTTCTGTGGTGCTTTGGTGGGGTTTTGGGCAAAGATTTCAAAAAAAATATTGCGGTCGCCATTTTGGACCCCCCCCCCCGCACACCGCATGGCAAAGGCAGACGAGACGATGCCCCCCCGGCCTGGTACCAGCGCAGCGCAGCAGTAGCACTAGCCAAGGAAAGGGGGGCGGGGACCCCCCCCCCCAAAAAAAAAAACCTTCTGGCCTGGTAGGTGCCCTCAGACAGTTTTCGCCTGCTTTTAGGGCCGGGAATCGGTTTTTTTATCTTTTAAAAACTTTTTTTCTGTGCCGCTTGGCATTGCGCGATCACCGCGTGCAAGTAACGAGGATGACGAATCAGACCAAATTGTTCGTTCGTCGGTTCGAGCTCGAATTCTGGCGGAGTAATTCCCGTTACCGTTTCTGTAGAGTAACGGATGCGAGTAACAGAAACGGAAATGGGAATACCGCTAAGTCGTGCCCATCTCTAATATTTAACATATTTCTATCCTGCCTTTCTCCTCAAAAGTACCCAAGGGGGCTCATTTGTATGGTAGGTAGGTAGGTAGGTAGGTAGGTAGGTAGGTAGGTAGGTATATCACCCCATTCGTGAACACCCATTATTCTGGGCAGTTTACATAGCAAAGCATACACATACACACACCCAGAATCCTCCAAGCAGCATCATGTTAGGAGTTGTGGCCTGGAAATGTAACTTTTTCAAGTTCTGAGATGCCTCCAGAACTATTGGGTCATCACTCCTGCTTTTGAGGGTCATATAGCAAACAAGGAAATGAATTCTAAATTATTTCTTTGGTAATAATTAAAGCAAAAAAAAAAGCCAAATAGGAGGACACAAATTGTTGGCGTTGAGCTGGCAAGTCCACCAAACAAAGACAAATGGCCTGTTCCCTGCACCGCTTGGCTGCGTGCCTCCATTGATTGGTTCATGGAATGTTTCGATGGGGATTTTCATGTGGTTTTGTTGTTCCTTATGGAGGTGCCTCATTGTAAACCTATTAACAGATGACTCCAGTTTGCATGACTTTGCATACTTTGAAGAGCTTCCATTTCAATGCCAGGCAGAAAGGAGGAGAAGGGCAATATCAGCATGTTTGTTTGTTTGTTTGTTTGTTTGTTTGTTTGTTTGTTTGTTTGTTTGTTTGTTTGTTTGTTTGTTTGTTTGTTTGTTTGTTTGTTTGTTTGTTTGTTTGTTTGTTTGTTTGTTTGTTTGTTTGTTTAATATATAATGTTAACCAGGAAGGGGAGATTTTCTCCTTCCATTCAGGGCCTCCCACATTTCCTTCACAGTGAAGTTGGGCCAAGTTACAGGCCAGAACAGGAAGTATTTTATTAATGAAAATTGCCCCCTGTCAATGCCGCCATCACCCTTAATGTTGCTTATACAACAGGATCTGAGTCTTTGTATTTTATACGGGATTACAATCACATAATATTCTCTGACAAGGGCCTTTGATTTTTGTTGTTGCTGTTGTTGTTGTTGTTGTTGTTGTCATCTGAATATTTACTCATTTATTGCTAAGGGAATTGTTCTGTGGGAAAATGCCTGTACTGCAGCTAAAACTGTGCTCACGACCTGGGGTTCAATCCCAGGTAGCAGGCTCATGGTTGACTCAGCCTTCCATCCTTCCGAGGTCGGTAAAATTGAGTATCCAGCTTGCCGGGGGGGGGGGGGGGCAATGTGTAGCCTGCATATTGTAATTAAACTGTAAAGCTGCCCAGAGAGTACTTGAAGTGGTATGGAGTGATATATAAGCAGAACACTTTTCTTTTTGCTTTAAAAAATTAAAAAAAAACCAAGATCCTTCAGTTACTGGTTGGCTAATTACAAGTCAGAGAAAGGAACAGAGTCCAAAAAGACAGATATATCTATAGAGAGACTCTAAGCTTGGGGAGTGCAGATTCACTGTGCTTTTGCAGTGACCTAAAGTTAACAAATTACATAGCAAACCCTCACATTTCTCTATGAGCAACGGAAACCAAGAGGAGCTCTGAAACTCTCATCTATGAGGAATGCCATATTTCATGTTACTACTAGAGCAGCCTTTGCCAACTGGCACCTTCCTCTTAAGCACAATTACTTGAAAGTAATTCCCACTAAGGTCAATGAAATTTACCTTCTAGTAAATGATTGAAACCTGGCATCTCACTCTAAACAAATTACCTGGAAGTAAATTCCATCAATTTCAATGGAGCTTCCAACTAATCAACCTTAAGGGCAGGCCCTGTAAAAAAAGACCACTTGGCATTTCGTCCTAACAATGAAAACAACCCCAACAAACCCTTGTCTTTGGCTTAACTGTCGAGACATAAATCTCCTCCAGAAGGAAGAAGAAAGCTCCCAAGGGCCTAACAGTAAGGCAATGCATACCAGGGAACCGTATTTCAATAAGCCTGTCACTTCTGTTCGTTTTGTGTTAGAGCAGGCAAAATGATAAGGGATTAACTTTCTTGTTTTGTTCAGGAGTTGGCTCCTCCAGTTTTTGATCATTCCCTTTAGAAATGTTCAGATCCAGCTCATTACTAGGAGGGGGGACTATGTTGACAAATAATGTGGAAAATGGCCTGGGACTGTGATGATCAGACTTGTATTATTTTCATTTGTATTATTTACATGCAAATCAGTCCAATGTTTTTCCCTCTAGTCCACTTTCCTCCCTTTAGCGCTTACATTTTTTTTATGCAATGAAATGCATTTACAGACAGTGGAACTACTTGAGTCAATGCAACTTCAAGGCTGGGTGGTCAACCAGAGACCAGCTATCCCAGTTCCCTGTACAAGATGGTGAGATGCAAAGCAGCACTCATGCAGGATGTCAGTTCCCCTCAACCAAGCACCATTTGTCTCCAAAACATTTTTAAAAGGGCTTGGAGAAAGCACTGATGTGCTAGAGCAGGGCTGTCCAACTTTGAACAGGCAGAGGTCTACTTTTTCTGGCCTGAAGTGCCTGAGGGCTACTACACTAAAACCTCTACTTAGGAATTTTACCCATTCCAAGCACATGCTCATAAGTAAAATAATTGTAAGTAGAGCAGCGGTTTCCCATAGGAATGCATTGAAAATTATTTAATCTGTTTTAGAAGAAACAGATTTCAGTGCATTCCTATGTGAAGGCTGACTATGCACATGCTTCCCTTGCACCCACTCGAGCTGGTGTGGGTCGGTGCAAAGGGGTGTGTGCATGCTTGGGCAGATCGCCCCTTCTAAGGGGAAACCCACATGACCATGCACATGCCTCCCTTGCACCCAGCTCAAGCGGGTGCAAGGGAGGCGTGTGCATGCTTGTGAGCAGACCAGATCTGCCAGTGCCACGGCCTGGGCTGCTAGAATTTTTTTAAAAAAGGTGCGCTTTCTCAACTAAACTGCCCGGGGCCTGACTTGACTCTCTTCCCCCTACAGCCTCCTCCTCTTTCCCCCCTTCTCCCTTCCTGACCCCTCGCTGCTGCCACCACTGCTGCTGCCCGTGGCTCTCACTCACCTCCGCCATGTTTGCTGCAGAACTGGGGCGGGCTGAGCCAGCAGCGGGACATCCACATCACCACGGCAGTGCAAGGTGGAGGGAATGGCTCAGAAGGGGAGCAGGAGGAGCGGTGGTAGCGGGTCATGGTATCTGTGAGGCAGCCATGGGGGTGGGAGGAGGAGGAAGAGGGAAGGGAAGGGTGGGAGGAAGGAATTCTCTGGGGGGGGAGAAGAGGGAAGACATCTCCATGCAAAGGAGGTGGGCATGCCCGTGACCTCACCTCTTGCTGTCCCCTCCCCTCTCCTCCCTCTGCTCCACACCAGTGACTCAGCTGGTCATGAGACAGTGGCATGCCGATCATCTGGCCAGTGGGGGGAGCAGGGGACTGCGTCATGGCCCTTGAACTGCCCTACTCAGTTGAGACGGTGTGCTGGCAGACCCAGAACTTTGCTGGGGCAGTGGTTGTCCTTGGGATGGGGGAGGGAGGGGTAGAGATGTTATTCCCTCACTTTTTTATTGATGGTCAATGGTCTACTTTTAAACTCTTTGCAGGCTACCAGTAGCCCACGGTCTACCTGTTGTGCAGGCCTGTGCTAGAGCAAATGGAAACCAAAGAGGGGAGAGAGTCAGGACTCAAAAGAGAGCGGGAGGAAATTGCTAAGAGATAGTTTGTTAGGGCAAGTCCTTTTCTTGTTAAGCTAGCACCTTGCTAATCAGGAGATTCTTAAAGCAGTGCTTTGCAGCTTGCTAAAGTAGCTCTGAAGCAGTTTGTCGCCTGCAAACAGGATGGCCACCCCAGAACTCCCTTTACAAGCTGCAAACAAGTCAGATTGCCCATTTCTTCCTCTCTTCCTCCTAAACCATGTGCAATCAGCTAAAGCAAACTTATCCAGGGAAATACATATTCCCAGGTGTGTCTTCACAGGTGATCCATTTTTATTTTTGCTATTATGTAGCAAAGCTGCAAAATCCTATTAATTTCTTCTCTAAACACAACAAAGCCTGGATCCAACTCATTGTATTTTCCTTTCTTCAAAGGTTGTAGTGTGTGTTGTTGTTGCTGCTGCTGTAGATAATATATACACACCTAAAATTAAAACTGGAGACATTTTGCTCTTGTAACATGGTACTAAAAGTGTCATCATCAAATATTCCTTGCAATTAGTTAATGCAAGTTGTTCATTAAAGTATTCCTTGGAGAATTCAATTAATTGTTAAATAATAGTAGTTATACTGACATTCAAGAAGTGACACAAAGAAAGCCAATTTCCTTTGGGTGACATAATAAAGCAGTAATTAATTACGTAGAAATACTTATATTCAGGTTTTCTTTCTTTCTTTCTTTTTTTAATTAAGACAATTTTTTAATCAAATTGCTAAGTTATTTTGGCTCCCTCAAAATACTCCCAGGACTGCTGCTGGATTAAAAACATGAAAACAGTGAGTTAGATTCAGAGTAAATCGCATTCAGATTAAGTCGACTAAAATTCTTGGGAAATGACTGATTAAAATTCACTGCAATAAAGAGAGTTACCTCAACTGCAGAACTCCTTTCTGAAAGAATTTCACTGACAGGAATTCAGTTAATCTGGTTTTTGAAGGGTGTTGTATCTCTTTGCTTCCTTGCTTTTAGCATCACAAAGGCAGTGGATGCACCATGGAATTTAGGTTAATGTAGAGACTTGGGCTAAAATCCTATAGTTAGCTGCAACAAGAATGGGCCCACTGAACAAAGGGAATTCATGAAGAAGTTGATTCACCAAGTCCCCATTGCTTCAGTGGGTCTAATCTAGCTGTGAGGGATTCCCACCATGATGTAATTGATAGAGTGACTGCCTGGGACTCTTGCAAGCAGAGTTTGAACCCCCGCTTAGCCATGGAAACTCACTAGGGGAGTGGAACTGGTAAAAAAAAGGTAAAGGTAAAGTTTCCCCCTGCACATGCATGCCAGCCACTCTTTAAATAGCTCACTTTACCGTAAAATCCCTATTAGGGCCACTATATAACAGTTCCAGTTTGAAGGCTTAGAACATACTCTAGCCATTTAAACTCTGAAGCAACCTTTTTGGCCATTGTCATAAACACAATGTCAAAGAAATCTAGCCCGAATCAGGAGCATATAAATTGCCTAAGGAACCCTATTGGCTGATGTGTGGTGAATTGTTTCTAGTCCACGGCCACCTTCCAATGTGCCAGCTTCCCTCACAGGGTCACGTGGGCCCACTGAGAATGGCCTCTCTAAAACACCAACAATGAAGTCATAGTCTGCTTCCAGAGCATCATCTTTCCTATCTTATCCAAAGTCTCAGATTAAAAGAAACAGCAAGGTATTGTTGATGAAGCCAGACAATTAAATGCTGACAAATTCTACACCCTGTGGTTCCTCTCAGGTTGCTCTGCCCCAACAAAAAAATTTCAAGGCATCCTGTCAATGTAGACACAACTAGAATCAGCTTTTCCCTGTAAGGAGAGAGGTTGACTAAGCTGAAGAGAAATCTACCATTTAATTTACCAGATGATGTTGAAGAAATGTAGCAATAATTCACTAAGAGGGCACTTTCTGCTCTTTTTCAGTAATTGTTTTGGACAGTGGTTCCCAACCTGGGGGTTGGGGCCCCTTTGGTGGTTAAATGACCATTTCACAGGGGTCGCCATGAGCCAGTGAAGAAAAAGGCACAAATGGCTTGGGTCTGGAGGAAGAGGGGGAGGAAGGGTGGGAAAAGAGTGAGTTACAGCTTGAGAGGATGGAGGGGATGTCAGTCAATGGCACCAGAGGCTATGATTGGCTGAGGGTGCCTGTGGAAGGAAGTTCTCTATGGCACCTGTGGCTGAAGAGGGGCTTGTCACCACAACATGAGAAACTGTATTAAAGGGTCTTGTCATTAGGAAGGTTGGGAACCACTGTTTAGGAGATAGTTGATCAAAAGCTAGTGTGGGCCAACTCTGAGAACGTAATCTCTAGCACTATGGCAGGACATTGCATGATGATGATGATGATGATGATGATGATGATGATGATGATGATGATGATGATGATGATGATGATGATGATGATGGGAGGCAAAACAGCCACTCTGGGCAGTTTAGATCAAGCAAAACAATTAAAACGTGGGTGTACAAAAATTCAGTGTAAGCTACTAAACATAATAAACAATTGCTTTAAAATTAAATTGCATGAAGCTATTAGAAAAAAAAATTTAGATTATAAAATAAAACACAAAAGTAAGAATAAGATGGAGAAGATGCAGAAAGAAATGATCATTTTGAAGACTAGGGTCCAGTCTGAGTTAGTGGCTATTATAAAGTGTGGCGAGCCACCACAGAGCTAGGGGAGAATGTTTGATGTTTCCTACCCTATAGAACCTGAGAACTGTAGTGCAAAATCACTGGCATCGTCATCCATGATTTGCTGGAAAATAGCTGTGTTTTCTAAAATTGCTTCAGCAATGTTGACCACCTAGTGCAGGTAGGTATGTGTGTGATCTGGATGTGCGTTGCTTGGCAATAGGCTTTCCTTTGGAGCATATATGCTCTCCTGCCCCAGTTTACCTCAAAAGAATCAACAATTGCGACTAGTTATTACTGTTATTACTGGGTGACTGTAAGATGTGAAATGCTGATGGGTCACAGCAAGTTTAACTTGACTGTGCGTGCCAAGTTAAACAGAATAAAAGGTGAATGCAGTGGAATGTAAAAGAGATTTGTACTTTGCTGAACAATCAGCTAAATGGTGGGTGATATAATTTATTCACCAGCCAGCAGCGCCTGAGTGATTCAGACCCCAGGTATTTTTGAGGTTTATCAGGTGTAAAGGCTTTTCTGAACAAGGTCATGCTACACTTCACAAAGGATTATAATGGACAAGAAGCCGGTTATAACTCAACAGTAAGCTTGTGCACTGTTTTTAGACAAACATGCAAAACCCAAGCAAATTATACACATTTGTATGATCCTGGGCAACTCCTGGGTGGAGCTAGAAGCCATTATTCATCCTCTGCTCCTATCTCCTTGCAGCTACAGCACCAACCATTCCACAGAACTGTAAGGTAGAGATGGGCACGACTTAGCGGTATTTCCGTTTCCGTTTCCGTTACTCGGTTCCGTTACTCTACGGAAACGGTAACGGGAATTACTCCCCCAGACTTCGAGCTCGAACCGACGAACGAACAATTTTGGTCTGATTTGTCGTGCTCGTTCCTTGCATCGCGAGATCGCGCGATGCCACACGCGGCAAAGAAAAAAAGTTTTTAAAAGTTAAAAAAACCCGGTTCCCGGCCAAAAAGCAGGCGGGAAAATGCCTGCCGTGCCTCAGGGCACCTACCAGAGGGGTTGTTTCTGGAGGTCCCCGGCCTCCCCCCTCATCCCCCGTCCTGGGCTGCTCTGGTGGGACTCGCCGCAGGCTCGCAGCCAGCAAAAAGCCCAGTCTCGCCGCCGACCGCCGCAATTAAAGCGCAAGCAAGCGGCACGGACGGCACAGGAAAAAACTTTTAAACTCTCCCCCCACCCATTCCCGGGCCAAAAAAGCAGGCGGAAAAATGCCTGCTTGACTAAGGGCGCAGGGCACCTACCGGAGGGGTGGTTTCTGGAGGGGGGGGTCCCGCCTCCCCCCCGTCCTGGGCAGCCGGACTCGCAAGTCGCCATCGCCATGCCATGCGGTGCGGGCGGGGGATCAAAAATGGGGCGGCAAACGCAATATTGTTTTTGAAATCGTGGTCCAAAAACACACAAGCACAACAGAAACACGCGAAAATTTATAAACTGCCAGATTTTTCACAGTAGCAGTGGGTTTTTTCTTGCAACAAAATGTCTCTCCTCTCCTCCTCTGTCCTCCATTGATTTTATTTTTTTTTATTTTATTTACACCTGTGCAATGATGGGCTGGCCAAGTGGCCAGCCATGTGGGAGTGGACAACCATGCAAATTTTTGGAGCCATCCCACCAGTCGCATGGCCACTTGGCCATGGAGACTTCTGGGATGTGCCAAAAAGCCCCCTAAAACCTGCCCTAGCCCTAACCCTAACCCTTGACTCCGTACCCATACGTCACAGACTGTCTTCTTAGTGGGTCAGAGAGGCACCCAGAGGTGCAACCCACTAGCCCACCGTAACCTTACCCGTCACTAGCCTAACCCTAGCTCTTGCACTAAGCCACCTTAAAGCCAGATTTACTTGCTTGCATTGCACTACACGCAGCAAGTACAATTCCCTTCTGTGTGAGACATGGTGGTGCGGGAGCCTTGTGCAGGGCGGGCATGACGCTATCACTCTCACTGGTCTCACTGTCTGCACATTCTGTTATGCAATATCCATATGGCTATTGCATAGCATTTTGCAGCAGCAGCAGGTGAGGAGGGGAGACCCCCATGTAGAGGGGTCTCTCTTGGAGCCTGCTTCCCCTTCCTAGTGGCAGGAGGCACCCACGGGTGCCTCCAGGAGCCCACTTTCCCTTTATAGCGGGCCAGAGGAGGCACCCACCCCACAGAGGTGCCTCCAGGAGCCCGCTCCCCCCCCAAAAAAACCAGTACTAACGACAACGAAAAAATGAAAAAACGAACCGACTAATTTTTGCGAATTTTCGCGAAAACCGGAAACGACCCGAAATGGGACTGGCCCGACTAACGACAACTCGAAAAATTTTTTTTTCAAGTCATGCCCATCTCTACTGTAAGGTGAAGAAAATGGAGGCTCTGTGTTGCTTTTAAAATTGTGTTACTGTATTTTATTCTGGAATGTTCTTTTTTTGTGCTCTTATTCAATTTAATTTACTAAACTTTGCTGTGATATCACAAAATGATCAGGAGTGTGTGTTTGAGAGAGAAAGTGAGTGAGTGATTGCAATATGTCAGTGATGGCAAACCTTTCAGACACTGAGTGCCCAAACTGTGATTCAAACCCCCCTAATTTTTCACAAAATGCCAATACAGCAATTTAACCTGAATACAGGTGGCTGTGAGGGGACGATGTCGGGTGCCTACAGAAAGGGCTCTGAGTGCCACCTTTGGCACCTGTGCCATAGGTTCGCCAACATTGCAATAGGTTGATTGGTCTTTGAGTAGATAGGACACCCAACTAGGGTGTCATATACAGCCCCTCCAGGTCATGACCATTTCAATTCCCACCCTACTCAAGGGAATGTTCATACTTTCCCCCAGGATCCAGAAGCACAGAGATAATTATAATGTTCCAAGGTTGCCTTTGGAAGATACCGAATGGGTTGATCTAGATGTTTAACCCTTTATTTCGATGACAGAGTAGGTCAGGGATTCTGTACAACCTACATATCATGAATACCATTGTGGATGTCTCCGCATCAGGCTCTTGGGAAGCAAACAGACACAAAACCAGTGAAATGGCTTACATATAGGGAACTATTATTAAAGACAGAAGAAGGCAAATTAAGATTTAAAACAAGGGGGGAAGAGCTCAGGAGGAAATTATATGCCATTTCAAAACTGTATGTTACTATACAGAAAGACATGGAAAAAGAGGAAATTAAGGAAAATATGATTAAATGGATGAAGGATTTAGGAAAAACAATACAATTTGAAGACTAGAATAGAGCATGGAATGAAAATTAAAAATTACTTACAAGTACTGATCTAAAAGAGTATTATATGAAAGTATTATATAATACCTGAGCTGAGAAACTAGCAAAATAAAAATAAGTATTGGAGAAGTAAATCAGAAAAGGGTTCACTATATTACATGAGGTGGAGCTGTAAGGTAATAAAGAAGATTTGGAAAGAAACTAACCATGTATTGACTAAGAACTTGAAGATCCAAATAAAACTAAAACCAGAAACTTATTTGTTAAATATGATAAAGGGAAAATTGAGACAAGAGACTAGAACTCCCTTGGGGAGTTCCCTACCTCTCTGATGGGTGATTCTATTGAATCCTTGGTTGAACTATGGAATGGGGAAGTGAGCAAAACTATTGACCGAATAGCTCCTAAATGTCTCCTTCCTCAAAATAGACCCAAATTGGCTGCTTGGTTTACTGGGAAGCTGGCAAAATTGAAACGGATGGCCTGTAGAGCTGAAAAGTGTTGGCGGAAAACCCAGACTGAAACAGACAAAGAAACAGTGAAAGGCCTTTGGAAGGCTTACTCCAAGGCAGGGGAGGCAGCAAAGAAAGCATTTTTTCTCTACCACCATTGATTTGGCACAAAATCGTCTGAGGCAGCTTTTCAGAATAGTCAAAAGTCTGCTGCACGCTGACCCATGGATGGATAACACAGACCGCTATGCATCTTGCTGCGAAGAATTTGCACAACACTTTACAGGCAAAATTGAACATTTGGATGCAGCTATTGATCCAGAGCCTGTAAATAAAACACCTGGGCTTCTTTGTCCTATATAAGTTCCTACAGCCGGATGATGTGGTCAAGACCCCTTGGAGAGGTGAGGGCCACCACATACGTCATAAAAATCAGGTATGCAGCTTGGGGGTGCTCTTGGACTCATCCTTGAGCTTGGATGCCCATGTCATGGCTGTGGCCAGGAGCATATTCACACAATTAAGGCTAGTACGCAAGTTACGCCCCTTTCTTGGGAAACCAGCTCTGGCCACAGTGACACATGCCCTAGTGGCATCCCGGCTAGACTACTGTAATGCACTCTATGTGGGGCTACCGATGAAAAGTCGCAGGAAACTTCAATGGGTCCAAAATGCAGCAGCCAGACTGCTGACTGGGGCGGGGTACAGAGATCACATTACACCCTTATTAAAACAGCTCCACTGACTGCCAATCAGCTGTTGAGCACAATTCAAGGTGCTGACCTTGACCTACAAAGCACTATATGACCTGGGTCCTAGCTAACTCAAAGATCGAATCTCACAGTATGAACTGACTTGGGTGTTAAGGTCATCAGTAGAGGCCCTTCTCTCCATCCTGCCATCCTCACAGGTACGTCTCATGGGAACCCATGAATGGGCCTTCTCAACTGCTGCACTCAGGCTCTGGAACTCCCTCCCACTAGAAGCCAAGACTACCTCATCTCTGTTGTCCTTCCGGAAACAGGCAAAGACCTTTGTCTTCAGGCAAGCTTTCCCTGAATGATGGACTACCATGAGTATTTTATATGAATCTGTAGGTTCACATAGATTTTACGTAGCTTTCATGTAGCTTTAATGTAATGTTGTCAATTAATGCTGTAAGATGTCCCTCAATTCCTTGCTCTCAAGTACTTGAACATGTCTTAATTGTACTGGACTGTATATTGTCCCTCATTACTGTAAGCCGCCTTGGGTCCTTTTCCAAGGAGAAAGGTGGGGTACAAAATGAGCTAAAATAAAATAAATAAACATGTTTAAATATTTATAAGTGCACCAAGAAATCAAAGAGCAAGACAATGGAAAAGTGAGGAAGGACTCTTTAGTAAAATTACAGGAATATCTCTTACGGGAAAAACTGACAAAATCATTAAAGGGAGAAATTGCTACTGAATTCAAAAATCAGTGGGGTGGTATAAAGAAGTACTTAGAAGTAGGATGAGAAAAAGAAAATAAAATTTAAAATCAATAGAATGCTATTATAGTAAGCACAAGAATTATTCTCAGTTATGTATATATAACATGATTCATAATGGTTACTTTTTATTTAAAAATTGTAAATGTTAAGAATTTAAAAAATTAAGCAAGGGCATTATTTTATGAGCAAATAATATAGCAAATGAAAAATAATACAAAAGATGTTAAACAGAAGCAAAGTTTTCCTTGAAAACAGGAAATAGAATGCACTGTTATGTTATGTTATATAATAGTGTATTGATTTTTAATTTATCAATAAACCTATATACTGTATATAAAAACAATACCTATCATCAGGGACCAAAGAGAATTTTCTTTGGTCTGGGCCCTTCTAAAGTGAACCAACATAATTTACACTACAGAGTATTATTTGAAGTGATTTATTTCACAGATTTATCACTTTCTTGTTAGGGTAAAACAAGGAATTGATATCACAGGAATTGTACCAAAGCAGGTTAAAACATATTCAAAATTGGTCAGCTTACTTAACTGATCTGCTTGCACTACATTTAGGCCCCCTTGTTTAAGGGGCATTTAACAGTTGAATTGAGTGATTTTCATATCAATAAATTGTGGCTCAATTTGAATCCCACAAATGTGTCTCACCTCTTTATTTCCAGTCTGGGTGGGCAAAGTACGGGCTGATACATACATTTTTCTGGAGGTGGGGTGAGCTTACCACTGAAGCCACGCGTAACCTGACATGAGCCAGAAAGACAGTAATCTACACATTCTTAGCACCTGCACATAGTTACAATTTTTCTCTCTGTCCGAAATATATTAATCTGAATTCTTGGAAGGGAATTGCAGTTGGAAGGGAATATTCAGGAAGGATAACTCCAAATAAACAGAAGGAGTCTCTTTTAAAAGCCAGCCATCTACTATTTACCTTCAAAAATTTGGTGATATATTTGAATTTCCTTTCATGGGTGCATCTCCTGAACTTCTGAATACCAAATACAACAGTCCCCCCCCCCCAAGGACTTAGGCTAGATATTCTTGCATTGAAGGAGCGAACATTTGAAGATAAACACCCTCTGAGCCTGCTGATCCTCCTTTCCCTAAAGCAAACATCCATTTCATTTCAAGATTTTAAAAATTACCAGTCAAAAATGAAAAGCAATGCCTATTCTCTGATCAGTGAACAGAAGAGAGACTACCTCAAGTTCCATTAGCATTAATAGTAGTGAGACTTATAAATCCCCCCTGTATCAAGGGGAGAATAACCCCTTAAGGTAAATTTTCAAAGCAACACACAGTGATTTAGCAGAGCGAGGCAATGTCGTTAATGGGAATCGTGTAGCTCAATCTGCCATATATTGCTTTGAAAATTTACCTTTATGTTTTCAAGGCTGAATACCTTTGGATATGATGGACTGCATTTAGCCAAAGTATGCTGTAATGGGAGGTGGGGTGGGGAGAGAAAGAATGTGTTGCAATTATTGAGCACAATCAATCAGGTGTTAACTATTTTTTAAACTTATTTAAACATGATAAACTATTTCCTTGGTTGTCTGCAGTTGTTTTCAGTGTGATGTAGAAATCATGGTGATGGCTAACAGGATGCAATGTTCAACACCAGAATAATCTGTTGGGGTTGGGGTGAGGGTGGGGAGGCAATGATAATAAGCCCTCTTGAGCAGAAAAGTTCCAAAATGTTTGATAGCCGGCACAATCTGATAAACAGCCATTACATCAAGACAACCTAGGATTTTCTAGGTAGAGGGTTCTCAGACGTGATCTACCATTTCCTTGCCCTGGGGTGCCGTGGGCCTGTGCAACTTGCCCAAGGCTACACAGGACGGCCCTTCTCCTAGGAGATATAGCAAAGGACTAGAGATGGGCACGACTTAGCGGTATTCCCGTTTCCGTTTCCGTTACTCGGTTCCGTTACTCTACGGAAACGGTAACGGGAATTACTCCCCCAGACTTCGAGCTCGAACCGACGAACGAACAATTTTGGTCTGATTTGTCGTGCTCGTTCCTTGCATCGCGCGATTGCGCGATGCCACGCGGCACAGAAAAAAAGTTTTTAAAAGTTAAAAAAACCCGGTTCCCGGCCAAAAAGCAGGCGGAAAAATGCCTGCTTGACTAAGGGCGCAGGGCACCTACCAGAGGGGTTGTTTCTGGAGGTCCCCGGCCTCCCCCCCATCCCCCGTCCTAGTGGGCTGCTCTGTGGGACTCGCCGCAGGCTCGCAGCCAGCAAAAAGCCCAGTCTCGCCGGCCGCCGGCCGCCGCAATTAAAGCGCAAGCAAGCGGCACGGACGGCACAGGAAAAAACTTTTAAACTCTCCCCCACCCATTCCCGGGCCAAAAAAGCAGGCGGAAAAATGCCTGCTTGACTAAGGGCGCAGGGCACCTACCGGAGGGGTGGTTTCTGGAGGGGGGGGTCCCGCCTCCCCCCCCATCCTGGGCAGCCGGACTCGCGAGTCGCCATCGCCATGCCATGCGGTGCGGGCGGGGGATCCAAAATGGGCCGGCGAACGCAATATTGTTTTTGAAATCGTGGTCCAAAAACACACAAGCACAACAGAAACACGCGAAAATTTATAAACTGCCAGATTTTTCACAGTAGCAGTGGGTTTTTTCTTGCAACAAAATGTCTCTCCTCTCCTCCTCTGTCCTCCATTGATTTTATTTTATTTTATTTTTTTTACACCTGCGCAATGATGGGCGGGCCGAGTGGCCAGCCATGTGGGAGTGGACGACCATGCAAATTTTTGGAGCCATCCCCCCAATCGCATGGCCACTTGGCCATGGAGACTTCTGGGATGTGCCAAAAAGCCCCCTAAAACCTGCCCTAGCCCTAACCCTAACCCTTGACTCCGTACCCATACGTCACAGACTGTCTTCTTAGTGGGTCAGAGAGGCACCCAGAGGTGCAACCCACTAGCCCACCGTAACCTTACCCGTCACTAGCCTAACCCTAGCCATTGCACTAAGCCACCTTAAAGCCAGATCTACTTGCTTGCATTGCACTACACGCAGCAAGTACACTTCCCTTCTGTGTGAGACATGGTGGTGCGGGAGACTTGTGCAGGGAAGGCATGACACTATCACTCTCACACTGGTCTCACTGTCTGCACATTCTGTTATGCAATATCCATATGGCTATTGCATAGCATTATGCAGCAGCAGCAGGTGAGGAAGGGAGACCCCCATGTAGAGGGGTCTCTTGGAGCCTGCTTCCCCTTCCTAGTGGGTGAGGAGCCCACTTTCCCTTTATAGCGGGCCAGAGGAGGCACCCACCCCACAGAGGTGCCTCCAGGAGCCCGCTCCCCCCCCCAAAAAAAACCAGTACTAACGACAACGAAAAAACGAAAAAACGAACTGACTAATTTTTGCGAATTTTTGCGAAAACCGGAAACGACCCGAAACGGGACTGGCCCGACTAACGACAACTCGAAAAAAAATTTTTTTTCAAGTCGTGCCCATCTCTACAAGGGACTGAACCCCCCAACCTCTGACTCCATAGTCAGATGCATAATGTTGTATTGAGCCATTCGTAGTAGTCAGCTTGATCTTTAGCAAGCTGCAATAGTAATGAAAAGGAATTCACTGGCTGTCTTCTTGAACGGGTAGTGTATATACATCCTTTTTCCTAGGCAATCCCTTTGTAATATGTGGTTTGGATGTTCAGCTTACGGGCAGCTTTCACATGCCTGCAGATGGTTCGAGAGAGGGGTCAGGGAAGACATTCATGTGTGTATTGAAAACGCTCGATCAGTGGGGTACTCATGCACAATCTGCCTGCTACTTATCAAGCTGCCCTTTCATCAATCCCCATACAAATCAGAAACACTTCACACCTCCACTAGGAAGGCCACAGCAAGTGACCGTACTCAATGGGTGTTGGGAAGAGTTGGTTAGGTGGGACCTTCATGCACACCAGGCCATTGTCCACGTAATGAGCCTATTCAGGCCATTGTCCAACTAAGAAGCCTATTCAGACCAGGGTGATGTGAAATCAATTATAAATTGGAGGCCTAGCTGCTTGGTTGAGTAATGAAACATTTCTATCTCACAAGAAAAGAAATCCAGTTGCCATGACTCAACTTCCAGTTGCCCAGGAGAAGCAACAGGAAACCTGTTAAATTCAAGTGTTGCTCCAGTGAAGCCTCACTTTTGATCCTATTCGTTAGCATTGATGGGGTTTGAAACCCCAATATCTAAATGGACGCACAATGTCCAGCCTTGCCATGTCTCAGATGTAAAGGTTTTTTTTTTTTTAAGAAACTCAAACTCTTTATAGGATGTGATCATCTTCAGGTAAAGCATGAATACTATGGGATAGGAAGCAGATGAAAATGTGGCTCTCAA